>JAZKJV010004883.1:0-111613 GCA_037367405.1 Ottelia alismoides
TACCGACGGCTTCGTGGAACTCGTCCACAAGGCCGAGCCCGCGCAGGACGTGAAGGACGCCGGCGCCTACCGCCGCGACGACGGCCTGTGGGTGTACCGCAAGGTGCGCGCACGCGAGCTGTGGGACCAGGATCATGCGCTCCACCTACGACCACGCCGAGCCGGGCGTGCTGTTCCTGGACCGCATCAACCGCGACAACAATCTGTACTACTGCGAGACTATCGAGTCGACGAACCCGTGCGTCACCGCAGACACGCGTCTCGCCACGCAACACGGCATGGTGCCCATCGGCGAGCTGTACCACTCGCGTGCCCGCTCCGCGTGACGGTGGACTCGCGCGCGCTGGGCGGGTCCGAGCGCGAGGCGCAGGTGCGCGATGCCGTGCCGGCCTTCCTGTCCTCGCCCATGGCCGAGGTTGTTCCGCGTGGTCACCGACGACGGCTACGAGATCACGGCCACCGCCAGCCACGAGCTGTACACCGACCGCGGCAAGCTCGCCCTCGACCAGCTGGAGCCCGGCGACCGGCTCTGGATCCAGAGCGCCAAGGGGCAGTTCGGTCAGAGCGGCAACCTCGCGCTGGGCGTGCTGCTCGGGCTGATCACCGGTGACGGCCACTTCACGAATCGCGGCAACGACCAGGAAGCCGTCGTCGTCAGCCTGTGGCAGCAGGACCGCGAACTCGCCGGCGATGTCGTCACGCTGGTCAACGTGCTCACGCAGGGTCTCGCCCGCAACGCGCGCCAGGTCGAAGCCTCGGCAGTCGCGGTGCAGGGCCGGGACGAGATCCGCATCCGGTCCGTTCTGCTGGCGCGCGCGCTGGCGGTGTACGGCTTCACGCGCGAGACCAAGCTGCGCGTGCCGGAAGTCGTGTGGCGCGGCTCAGAGGCCTGCGTGCGCGGCTACCTGCAGGCGCTGTTCCAGACGGACGGCACCGTCAATGTGTCGGATACGAGCCAGTCGTGCTCCATCCGCCTGAGCTCGGTGGAGCGTCCGCTCCTGCGGGAAGTGCAGATGCTGCTCGCCAACTTCGGCATCCGCTGCTCGATTCGCCTGCGGCGTGCTGCGGGGCCGCGTCCTCTGCCCGATGCCGACGGCAAGCCGCGGGACTACGCCTGCCGCGACAGCCACGAGCTCATCATCGACGGCGAATCGCGCGACGTATTCATGCGCGAGATCGGCTTCCTGCTGCCGCACAAGACCGCAAAGTACACCGCATGGGCCGAAGGAAAGGTGCTGCGCAAGCATCAGCGCTTCAGCTCGCGCATCGTCAGCATCGAGCCCGCGGGCCTCGCCCCCGTGTACGACACCACCCAGGCCGACGGCAACACGGTCATCTTCAACGGCGTGGTCAGCGGGCAGTGCGCCGAGCAACCGCTTCCGCCCTACGGCTGCTGCGACCTCGGCTCCATCGACCTCACGCGCTACGTGAGCGAGCCCTTCACCGAACGTGCGTCCTTCGACTTCGAAGGCTTCGCCCAGACCGTGGCGGTGGCCGTGCGCATGCTCGACAACGTGCTGGACGTCACCAACTGGCCTCTGCCGCAGCAGAAGGCCGAGGCCGAGGCCAAGCGCCGCGTGGGGCTGGGCTTCACGGGGCTGGGTGACGCGCTCATCATGCTCCGGCTGCGCTACGACACGGCCGAAGCCCGCGCGATGGCCGCGGCGCATCTCCGAGTGCATGCGCGACAACGCGTATCTGGCGTCGGTCAACCTCGCGAAGGAACGCGGGTCGTTTCCGCTGTTCAATGCCGACCTCTACCTCTCGGGCGGCAACTTCGCGTCGCGCCTTCCGGCGGAGATCAAGCAGAAGATCCGGCAGCACGGCTGCGCAACTCGCACCTGCTGTCGATCGCGCCCACGGGCACCATCAGCCTCGCCTTCGCGGACAACGCGTCCAACGGCATCGAGCCCCCATTCTCATGGACTTACACGCGCCGCAAGCGCATGGGCGACGGCACGTGGAAGGAGTACCAGGTGGAGGACTACGCGTGGCGCGCCTACAAGCACCTGGGCGGCGACGTGAAGAACCTGCCGCTGTACTTCGTGACCGCGCTGGAGATCTCGGCCGAGTCCCACAAGGACATGGTGGCCACAGTGGCGCCGTACATCGATACCAGCATCTCGAAGACGGTGAACGTCCCCGAGGACTACCCCTACACCGACTTCGAGGACCTGTACCTCACCGCGTGGAAGGCCGGATTGAAAGGTCTCGCGACCTACCGGCCCAATGCCGTGCTTGGCGCGGTGCTGTCCACCACGCCCACCGAGCCCAAGGCCGAGACCAAGTCCGCGCCGAGCGACGTGCGTCTGGACGAAGCCAACCGGCGCCTGTCCATCAAGTCGCTGCCCATGCCGGTGCTGTCGTCGCTGGTGTGGCCCGGCCGTCCGGGACCTCCCCGGCGGCAACCCGGCGTGGGACCTTCATGATTCCGCACCCGGGCGGCGAGTTCGCGCTGTTCGTGGGGCACGTGGAGGAGGAAGGCCGCGTGTTCCCGTTCGAGGTGTGGGTCAACGGTGCCGAGCAGCCGCGCGGCCTGGGCGCGGTCGCCAAGACGCTGTCGATGGACATGCGTGCGAACGACCGCGCGTGGCTCAACCTCAAGCTCGACGTGCTTTCGCGTACCCCGGGGGATCACGCCTTCGAACTGCCGATGCCGCCCAACGGCGAGCGCCGCCTGGTCCCGAGCGTCGTCGCAGGTCTCGCGCAGATCATCCGCTGGCGCTGCGACCGCCTCGGCGCGCTGGACGACAAGGCGCCGGACCTCCTCTCGCCCGAGGGCCGGCCGCATCCGGTGCTCGACGCCATGTTCGCCGTCGAGGAACCGCGAACGGGCACGGACGGCACGCTGTCGTGGACGGTGGACATCACCAATCCGGCGTCCGGCGAGGACTTCGTGCTGGGCGTGAAGGAGATCACCCTGCCCGACGGCATGACCCGCCCGTACGGCCATGTTCCTGGCGGGCCACTACCCCCGCGCGCTGGACGGCCTCGCGCGGCTGCTGTCGCTGGACATGCGCGTGGTCGACCCCGCGTGGATCGGGATGAAACTGCGCAAGCTGCTCAACTGGTCCGATCCGCTGGGGGACTTCATGGCGTTCGTCCCCGGCGAGCGGCGGCAGCAGACCTACCCGTCGACGGTGGCCTATCTCGCGCGGCTGCTCGTCCACCGCTACGCGATGCTGGGCGTGCTGGACGAGGCGGGCTATCCGACGCGCGAGATGGGCATCCTCGAACGCCCGTCGGGCGATGGCGCGCCGCGCATCCAGGCGGGCGGGCTGTGCAACGAGTGCGGCAACTACACCGTGATCCGCAAGGACGGCTGCGACTTCTGCACGGCGTGCGGGGCGGTGGGGACTTGCGGGTGAGGGGGCTCGGGCCACTCGAGTTCATCGGCATGCGCCTCAGCCACCTGCGTCGGAACCTTGACATCGGGACGCACCCAGCGCCTTGGGAATGCGACGTCAATCCATTAACTCATTGTTTAAACGTCCGAAGATCAGGTACCCACACTATCGGCCTGTGATTTGCTCCCCTTGGGCGTTTCGCCTTGGCGATCCGACATACCAAAAAACTTAACCCTGAGGGAGTGGCATGAAGACAATTCTGGTCGGCTTGGCAGCGATGGCGTTTACGGCGTCGGCAGCGCACGCGGCACCGGTTGCGACCATTGACCCTTCGTTGACCAACTGGAACCGCGTGGTGCAGTTGGACAAGTTCGACGCGTCTCTGGGCACGCTGACCGGGCGTTACCTTCAACTACAGCAGCGCCTTGACCGCCAACTTCCGCGCAGAAAGCCCTCGACAGCGCTCCCGGCACTTTGACTCTTAGCGGCGGCGCGCTCGTTTCGCTGGGACTGCCGATCAGCAAGACACTGACCTTGTCCAACACGGGCTCAAGATCTGTCACCGCCTACGATGGTGCAATCGACTTCCGTGGTACTTCGGGATTCTCGAACGGCCAGGTCACGGCTTCTGCAAGCGACAGCTTCTCGACGTCGCTTGCGTCCGTTCTTTCCAGCTTGACGGGCGCGGCGGGGGATACGTTCGATCTGCAGGTAAACGCGCTCGCCCAATCGTCGCTCACCGGCGTCGGAAACCTTATTTCGCAAATCGGGACGCTTGTGTCGGCGTCGGTGTCCGTGGCGTATCAGTACGTGCCCGTTCCCACGACCCAGGTGCCTGAGCCCCACGGGTTGGCTCTGGTCGGGCTCGCGATGGCAGGTCTTGCCGTCCGCCGCCGGCATCACTGAGCGTCTCGGTCGCCTTCCAGGCGTCATGCTCTTGCGGCTCCCAAGAAGGTCGTCGGCGCCGCAGGGGTCCGCAACCCGGCACGGCGCCAACCACTTCAGGAGATCAGTCTGTAGCCCGCTTTCCACCCGGGGCCATTGAGACGACATCGAACGAGGTGCCACCGCCCCCGGGCGGAGCCCGGGCTACGCGGTCGTGACCGCGCAGCCGCCCTCATCAGAGGGCCAGCGCTTCCTTCGTGAGATCCCACGCCTGCGACAGCTTGGCACCGCGGGAATGGTACGAGCCCTTCACTTGCCTGATGCGATCCTCGATCCGGTCCTTGACGTCTCCGGTGGCCTGACCGAGTTGCAGCTTCAGCAACTCGCTCTTGGCGTCGGCTTCGAGCTTGAGCGTGTCGATCCGCGCTCTGGCGCGCGCCAGCGCGCCTTCCAGGCTGGACTTCGCTGCGTCGATCTTCGTCTGTTGACGGCTTCGGGCCACGCTCCCCGCATGTGACGCCTCGGTCTCGAGATCCTCGAGCTCAAGCCGGAACGCGGCGATGTCCTGGTCGAACTGCGTTTCCATCGCCTCGACACGGGCCCGGCGGAGCACCCAGGCCACCCGCCGTCTCGAGAGCGGTATCCGCCGGGATGATCCATTCCTCCTCGATCTCGGCCACGAGTGCCACCTTGCCGCACTGGAAGTGCCGCTCCGCGACGACGCCCGCCATGCTTCCGACGGCCGCGCCCACCGGTCCGACGAGCAGACCGACCAGACTGCCCACCGCGTAGCCCGTGGCAGTGCCCTGGGCACCAAAGTCCTGCACCGTCTTCACCCTCACACGCCCGTCGACGTCCTTCGCGACCATGCCCGATGCGTAGAGGGTGATGTCACCCTTGCCATGCAGGGTCCGAAGGACCTGCAGGCCGTTGTTCGCAGCCGCCTCACTGTCGAAAACCGCTACCAGTATCTTGTTCATGCGGAGAACGCTCCTGTCGGTGGATCGGACGGCTGCGACCACGGGCCCGGGTCAGCCGGCAGTCGATTCGACGGACTTGCGCAACCGGGCGGTGGCGGCGCTCACGCCCGGCTTCGAATTCCTTCCAGCGCGCGGCTGTCGCTTTCTTCATTTCGGTGAGCGTCGTCTCGGCGGACTTCACGTCGCCGCGCAGGGCTGCGAGCTGGCGGTCGATCTTCGCCTTTGTCATCGGCGTTGGCGGAACCCGCCTTCTTCTCGAGCTCGGCGACCTTTTTCTTGCCCATGGTGATGTCCTTGTCCGCGGCTTCGACGAAGCGGTCGCGCGTCCCGTTCTTGGTCTCGTAGGTGAACTCCGGCATCGACTTGATCATGTCCCTGGTAACCCCGGCCATCACCAGCTTGCCGCCTCGTCCCGGATGTCGCTGACCGGCACCGCCACGTCGTGACGCCCGATGCCCACGAACCCGCCGGCACCGACGATCACGTACGAGACGCTCTTGTCGGGAGAGACGATGAGATCTTCGATCTTTCCGATCTTCTTGCCTTCTTCGTTGTAGATGGTCTTGCCGAGCAGCGTCTTCTTGACACTCCAGCCGCGGGCCAGCTGCGTGGATTCCGTGGTGGTGACGTCGGTCGTCGTGGTGCCGCCTGCGACCTGCGCCGTCGCGGGCCCTGCGATGCCGACGGCACCGAAGAGGATGAGCGTTGCGAGCGTTGAGCGAGTAAGAGCGTTCTTCATGCTGGAGTGCCTCGTGGGTGACTGCCGTCCGCGGATCGGGCGGAAGAGTTCGATGCGCGTTTATGGGCGCCTTCCCCGCAGGCGTCTGTTCGGTGCAGCACACGCGCCCCTGCGCACAGAGCGCCGGCGGGCCCGAGACTGCGCTGGTGGGGTCGTGGTCCCGATGCGATCAGCGGCGCGTCGCAGTGGCTGCATCCGCCGGTGGAGTCCGAGGATCGGATTCGCTGCGCGATCGCACGACAGCCGCCGGCCGCGCCTTCGCACCGGGCAACGGTGACCACGCCGGCCGTCCGGACGTCTGCGAATCGATGATCACCAGATGGCGGCCCGGCCAGGGGATCGTCCGGCGGTCACGCTTCAGCACCCAGAGTCTCTGGCCGTCCGCCTCCGCCGCTTCGTAGTCGGCATCGAGAACGCCGTGGACATCCAGAAAGACGTTGAGCGAGGCCGGGATGCGGATGCAGCCCTCGGAGGCCACGCGCCCCAGCCGTGGCTCGAGGAGGCGCGGGTCCGTGGCGTGCATCTGCAGCCGCATCCTGCTCTCGCCTCCCTTGCCCCAGCCGCGTTCCGCGAGCTGCCAGCCGAAATCGAAGACCCGCATGCCGCGCACGCCGTAGCCGCGGATACGGTTGGCGTTGTAGGTCCCGAGAGACCGGAAGTCGGGGTTGTCCAGCGAGTGGGCAAAGACACCGAGCGGCGTGACGAAGTGCTCGAACTTCCCCGGCTTGCCGGTGGACACGGCCGTGGCGCCCAGCCAGAACCACGTGCCAGCCGGCGTACGGACGATGACCATCGCTGCCTGCACGTGCTCGGCGCGGTCCACCAGCACATAGCTCTGCGCACTGGGGATGTCGCGGCCGGCGTCCCGGAGAGCCTGCTGCAGTTTCAGGATGTACCACCGCTGATTGGCCGGCGGCACCGCGAGTCTGCGGTCCACCTCGGCCTCGAAGCGTTCACGCCAGGCTTCCGGCGTGTCCGCGAACGCATCACCCGGCGCGGCCGCCCGCGTAACGAACCACAGGACGAGGACTGCGACCCGGACGCAGTCGGACACGAACGACGGCGGGCTCATGCCCTCGCCCGCGCGCGGAGGAACGCCTTGCGCAACTCGCTCGCCCACAGCACACCGCTCGCCATGGCGACCGCAAGTCAGCCACTGCCCGGGCGACAGCGGCGTCGTTCCGAAGGCCTCGTTGAGAAAGCCGAGGTGGACGACCGCCACCTGCAGCGCGGCAGAGAGGAACACCATGGCCCACAGCCACCGGTTCGCGAACAGTCCGTGCCATGCGCTGCCCGTTTCGGACCGCGCGCTGAAGCAGTTGAAGAGCTGGGCCAGCACGAGCACCGTGAAGCCGGCCGTGCGGGCCTGGGTCAGATCACCCCGTGCCCTCGATCAGGCCTCCTGGCAGGAACAGGTCGACGCTCAGAAGCGTCACCGCGGCCATCGCGACACCGGTCGCGGCAATGCCGGCCCACATGGCACGGTCGATCATCCGCTCGCCGCGCCGGCGGGGCGGATGCACCATGGTGTCCCCGGTGGCCGGATCGACCCCCATGGCGAGTGCCGGCCCGGCGTCGGTGATGAGGTTGATCCAGAGAATCTGGGTGGCCAGCAGCGGCAGCACCAGCGCGCCGCCCGCGCCCGCCACGCTGCCGGCATCGCCGGCCTTCAGGCCGATCACCCCGGCACCCACCACACCGAGGAACACGGTGAGCACCTCACCGAGGTTGGACGACAGGAGATAGCGCAGGAACTTGCGGATGTTGTCGAGCACGCCGCGGCCTTCGCGCACGGCCTCGACGATCGTGGCGAAGTTGTCGTCGGCGAGGATCATGCGCGCGGACTCCTTCGTGACCTCGGTACCGGTGATGCCCATCGCGACGCCGATGTCGGCGGACTTCAGCGCGGGCGCGTCGTTGACGCCGTCCCCGGTCATCGCCACCACCTCGCCCGCGGCCTGGAGCGCACTCACGATGCGAAGCTTGTGCCGGGGTGCGACGCGCGCGAAGACGGCCGTGGAGCGGATCACCGAGGCGAAGGCCGTGTCGTCCAGGGCATCGATCTCGATGCCGGTCAGCACCGGCGCGCCCGGGCCGGCGGGCACGATGCCGAGATCCTTCGCGATCCGCAGCGCCGTGCGCGGGTGATCGCCCGTGATCATGATGACGCGGATGCCGGCGTTCCGCGCCTCGAGGATGGCGCCTGCCACCTCCTCACGCGGCGGATCGATGATGCCGACGGTGCCCAGATAGGTCAGGTCGCGCTCGAGGCCCGTCGGCGCATCGGCACGCTCCCCCGGGCCCAGCGGTCGGAAGGCGACGGCCAGCGTGCGCAGCGCGTCGTCGGCGAGACTGTCCACCTCGGCAAGGATGCGCTGCCGCCCGGCGGCGTCGAGGGGGACGTCGCCGGTCCCGACCCGCACCCGGGTGCACCGCTCCAGCAGCACGCCCGGCGCGCCCTTGGTGATCACGACGGGCGCGTCCTCGCGATGGCGATCGGTCTCGATGGTGGACATCATCTTGCGGTCCGACGTGAAGGGGATCTCGCCGATGCGACTGAAGCGCGCCTCGCGCAGGGCGGTCACACCGAGCTTGCGCTCGGCCACGAGAAACGCAGCCTCGGTCGGATCGCCGTGGATCGCCCACTCACCGCCCGCGGCCTGCGCCAGCCGGGCATTGCCCGCAAGGCTCCCGCCCGTCAGCACGGCCTGGACCTCGGCATGCAAGGCGCCCGGCTCGAGCGCAACGCCTTCGTGCTCCACGCGTCCGACGGGCGCGTAGCCGACCCCGGTGACGTGGCTGGTGCCCGACGCCGTCACGATCCGCACGATCGTCATCTCGGCGCGTGTGAGCGTGCCCGTCTTGTCCGTCGCGATGACGGAGGCGGATCCGAGCGTCTCCACCGACGCCAGCTTCTTCACGATCGCGCGCCGCCGCGCCATCCTCTGCACGCCGAGCGCCAGCACTACCGACAGGATCGCCGGCAGACCTTCGGGCACCGCCGCGACGGCGAGCGACACGCCGAGCAGAAGCACGTGGACGACATCGGAGAGCGCGCGCACGTGGCTGGTCACCAGGATCGTCATCACCACGGTCACGGCGATCACGACGGCCGCCAGCCCGAGTGCCCGGCCGGTCCGGGCCACTTCCACCTGCAGGGGCGTCCGGGCGGTCCACCGTGGCATCGATCATGGTCGCGATGGCGCCCACTTCGGGACCGCATCCCCGTCGCCGTGACGATCGCGCGTCCGTTCCCCTGCGCCACCGTCGTGCCCTTGAACACCATGTCGAGCCGGTCCCCCAGCGCGGCGGGGGCCGCGAGCACGGCCGGGTCCTTCAGGACCGCTTCGCTCTCGCCGGTGAGCGAGGCTTCGAGCATGCGCAGCGCGGAGGCCTCGACCAGCCGCGCGTCGGCGCCCACGGCATCCCCCTCGGACAGCAGCATCACGTCGCCCGTCACCAGCGCGGCACTGGGGATGCGCAGCACCTGCCCGTCGCGCACGACGGCGCTGGTGGCCGGGTCATCCGCGCCAGCGCCGCAACCGCGCTGCGCGCCTTGGCCTCCTGCACGAATCCGAGCAGCGCGTTGAGCAGCACGACGACGGTGATCACGATCGCATCGGCGGGCCAGCCGGACCGGCCTTCGACCCACCACGCCGCAATCGCCACGGCAGCCGCCACGAGCAGCAGGTACACCAGAGGGTCCTGCAACTGGTCGAGCACGCGCCGCCACACGGACGGCACGGGGACCGCGCGCAGTTCGTTGGGCCCGTCGCGTGCGAGACGGGCCGCGGCCTCCTGCGCGGTCAGTCCCCGCGCCACGTCCGTGCGGAAGGCTGCGGCGACCGCCTCCACCGTCATGACGGTCGGATCCGCGAGAGGCGCGTCCCGCGTCGACGGGCGGTCCGTCAAGGAAAGCGCGGCGTGCTCAGGGCCCCGCGCATGAAGGCGGACAGGAAGGGATTTCGACTTCATGACCGGCACCCGGGGGCGGGGCGAGGCGTGCGCGGGGTTGCGCGGAGGCCGCTTGCGGCACCGGCTACTGCCATCCGAACCGCCTGACGTAGAGACGCTTCATGAGAGTAACGACCGTGGCGTAGCCGAGCAGGATGGCGGCGAGCCACGCGTAGTAGGACGGCGGGAGAGCCTGCAGCTTCAGATGGCCGGCGAGCGGTCCCCAGGGCAGCCACAGCCCCGCCAGAGCAATGGCCAACGTCATCCCCATGAGGGGCGCCGAAGCGCGGCTCTGCAGGAACGGCAGCTTCGGCGTGCGCAGCATGTGTACCACCAGCGTCTGGGTCAGCAGGCCCACCACGAACCAGCCCGACTGGAACAACGTCTGCCGCGCCACGGAACTGGCATCGAACACCCACCACATCACGGCGAAGGTGACGATGTCGAAGAACGAGCTGACGGGCCCGAAGAAGAGCATGAACCGGCGGATGTCGGAAGGGTGCCACTGAAGCGGGGCAGCCACCATCTCGGCGTCGACGTTGTCGAACGGGATGCCGGTCTGGCCGATGTCGTAGAGCAGGTTCTGCACGAGCAGATGCAGCGGGAGCATGGGCAGGAACGGCAGGAAGGCGCTCGCCACCAGCACGCTCAGCACGTTGCCGAAGTTCGAGCTCGCCGTCATGCGGATGTACTTCAGCATGTTGCTGAAGGTCGTGCGCCCCTCGACGACGCCGTCGTCCAGTACGAGCAGACTCTTCTCCAGCAGGATGATGTCGGCGGCCTCCTTCGCGATGTCGACCGCACTGTCCACCGAGATGCCGATGTCGGCCGCGCGCAGCGCCGGGGCGTCGTTGATGCCGTCCCCCATGAAGCCCACGACGTGGCCGTTCGCGCGGAGCGCGCGGACGATCCGCTCCTTTTCGAGCGGCGCGAGCTTCGCGAAGATGCGGTGATTCTCCACCGCCACTCTCAGTTCGTCGTCGTTCATGGGCGCCACCTGGGCGCCCAGCAGCACCGGGCCCTCCCCGAGGCCCACCTGACGGCACACCTGCGCGGTGACGAGATCGTTGTCGCCCGTGAGCACCTTCACGGCGATGCCGTGCGCGGCGAGCTTTCCGAGCGCGGGGGCGGCGGGACTCCTTCGGCGGGTCGAGGAAGGCGATGTAGCCGATCAGCGTGAGACCCGCCTCGTCGGCGACCGAGTACACGGTCTGGCCGGGAGGCAGGGTCTTCACGGCGACGGCGACCACCCGCAGCCCCTCGGCATTGAGCTTCGCGGTGACGGTCTGGGTACGGCTGCGCAATGCGGCGTCCAGCGGCACGACCGGCATCTCGCGCTCGCCGTCGAGGCTGGCGTCCTGCGGCTCCTGCACCCGCACGTGGGTGCACGCGGCCAGCACCTCTTCCACCGCACCCTTGCAGATGAGTTCGTGGTGACGGTCCTGCCCGGCTTCCAGCGCCGCCACCACCACCGACATGCGCCGGCGCTGGAAGTCGAAGGGGATCTCGTCGACCTTGCGATAGGCGTCCTTCAGCCTCAGCTCGGCCGGCAGCTCCAGATGCTCCAGCACCGCGCGATCGAGCAGGTTCTTGAGGCCGGTCTGATAGAAGCTGTTGAGGAAGGCGAAATTGAGCACCTCGTCCGTGTCGTCGCCGTAAGCATCCACGTGTCGGGCCAGGGCGATCTTGTCCTGCGTCAACGTGCCGGTCTTGTCGGTGCACAGGACATCCATGGCGCCGAAGTTCTGGATGGCGTCCAGTCGCTTCACCACGACCTTCTTCCGCGACAGCAGCACGGCGCCCTTGGCGAGAGTGGTCGTGACGATCATCGGCAGCATCTCGGGGGTGAGCCCCACGGCCACGGACAGTGCGAACAGGAAGGCTTCCAGCCAGTCGCCCTTGGTGAAGCCGTTCACGAGCAGGACGATCGGCACCATCACGGCGGCGAACCGGATCAGCAGCCAGCTCACGCTGTTGACGCCCGCCTGGAACGCGTTGGGCGCCGTCTCGCGCGTCGTGGCGTGTGCGGCCAGCGTGCCGAACCAGCTGCGCCCGCCCGTGGCGAGGACCACGGCCGTTGCCGTGCCCGACACGACGTTGGTGCCCATGAAAAGAAGCGTGCGCTGCTCGAGGGCGTTCCCGCCGGCACACCCGCAGCGCCTGGCAACACGGCCGCGAACTTCTCGACGGGCATCGATTCGCCGGTCATCGCGGCCTGCGCGACGAAGAGGTCCCTGGCCGTGAGCACGCGGCAGTCCGCGGGAATCATGTCGCCCGAGGAGAGCACCACGATATCGCCGACGACCACGTCGTGCAGCGGAACGTCCTGCGGCACCGCGGGCACGGCCGGCGCGGCGGGGGCGGCGGGCCGGCGGAGTACGGTGGCGGTGTTGCTGACCATGGCCCGCAGGCTCTCCGCCGCGCGATGGGACCGCCCCTCCTGGACGAAGCGGATCACGGTGCTCAGCACCACCATCACGCCGATCACCACCGTGGCCTTGGCGTCCGCGCTCAGGAAGGACAGCAGCGCCAGCACGGTCAGCAGGAGGTTGAACGGATTCAGGTAGCAGCGCCACAGGTGCAGCCACGCGGGCAGCGCGGCTCGTGCTGGACGTCGTTCGGGCCGTCCCGCGCGAGCCGTCGGGCCGCTTCGGCAGCGTCCAGCCCGTCGGCGCGGGACTGCAACCGCGCGAGCAGCGCGGCCGGTTCCGCCGCGGCCGCGACGAGCAGGTCCTGCGCAGGCGCCGGCGCGTCCGGCGTGGCAGACGCAGGAATTGCCAGCCGGGTCGCGGCGACGGGCCGGCGTTCGAAGTGCCGCCGCGCACGGCGACGATGAAGAAAGGTGCTGAACCCCTGCGTGAGGGCCTTGTGCGTCGCCGCGCGGACGCTCATGCGGGTACCCGGCCGTCTATGGCCTCGATGGTGCGGTCACAGCGTAGCACCATCGTCACGTTACGCGTCACGAACAGCGCGGTCGTGCCCTGCTCGACGTCGAAGCGCCGCAGCCGCGTGAACACCGCGTCGGCGCTTCGCGTGTCGAGGTTGCCCGTGGGCTCGTCGTCAAGGAGCAGGGCGGGCTCCATCGCGAGCGAGCGGGCGACGGATACCCGCTGTTGCTGCCCGCCGCTCAGGTTGCCGGCACCGCGGTCCCTCTGCGCGCCGAGGCCGACAGCGGCCAGAAGGACTTCCGCGCGCGCTCGCATCGTCCGGCTGGGGAACGCCTCGGCACCCGGCATCGGCATCATCACGTTCTCCAGGGCGGTGAACGCCGTGATCAGGTGGTGATACTGGAACACGAACCCGATGTCGTGTCCACGCAGCCGCGTGAGCGCGCGGTGCTCGGGCGGCGTCGTTTCCTCGCCGCAGACCCGGACCGTGCCGGACGTCGGCCGGTCGACGGGCAGCCGGTCGTGGACATCGCCCGCGGCTCGTCCCGTCACTTCGCCGCGGATGCCGGGTCGACCGCCGCCGGCGCGAGAACGCGTACTCGCGCGCCGGGCTCGACCACGCCGGACCGGGCGATCACGGTGTCGCCTTCGGAGAGCCCGGCGATCACCTCGGCGATCCCGGCGCCGCGCAGACCCAGCGTCACCGGCTGCCGCATCGCCTTGCGTCCCTGCAGGCGCAACACCCAGGGGCTGCCATCGGCGTCGTGCACGGCGGCCATGGGCACGGCCAGAACGCGAGCGCGACGGGCCACTTCGATGTCCACCGACACCGCCATTTCCGGCCGGAGCGCGGCCGGCGGCGCGGCGACATCGAGCTTCACTTCCACCGCGCCGGTACCCGCATCGACGCCGGGAGTGATGTAGACCAGGTCGGCGGTGAAGCGCTCCTCCGGATACGCATCGGCGGACGCCAGCGCGCTCTGGTGCAGCGCAAGCCGGGAGAGGTTCTTCACGTCGATCGCCACCACCAGCCGGGCGCGCCCCGTGGGCGAGAGCGACATGAGCACCTTGCCGGACTGCACGACGTCACCTTCCTCCACGTTGCGGGCGATCAGCGTGCCGGACACGGGCGCGCGGATCGCGGCGTAGCCCGTCCGTGCGTGGGCAGCCTGCGCGCTGGCCTGCGCGCTCGCCACGTCCGCCATGGCAAACGCTCGGTTGCTGCCCGCCGAACGGGTCGTGTCGAACCGGGTCTGGGCAGAACGCACTTCCGAGTCCGCGAGTTCCACCACCTTGTGGGCGTCGTCCAGTGTCGCCCTGCTGATGAAGTCCCGACCGAACAGCGCACGGCTGCGGGCGAGGTCGGCGTTGGCGTTCTTCAGGTCGGCGCGCGCCTGCCGGAGCGTCTGGGCCGCGACGGGGCCCGGCACTTCCCGCAGCCGCCGCAGTCGCGCCTGCGCCTGGGCCACCGCGACCTCCGCCTGGCGCCCCGTGGCCACGAGTTCGCCGGATTCCAGTTCCACGAGAAGGTCGCCCTTCTGTACCGCCTGCCCTTCGATGACCGGAACGCGCAGGACCGAGCCCGTGATCCGCGAGCCGACCTCAACGCGATGCGGGGCCTCGACATGACCGGTTGCGACTACCGTCTGCACGACAACGCGCCGGAGCACCCGTTTCGGTCGCGACCCGGGGACCAAGCCACCAGCGCAGGAGGAGCGCGCCGACGATGACGACGATCACGAGCGCTCCCGCCGCGGGCCAGCGATACCTTCGGATGAACGAGGGCGGGGAGCCGGGGGCGCCCGGCGCGGGCGATACGGGGAGAACGGCCGTATCGGAATGGGGGCCCGCGCCGCCCCCGGCCGATGCTCCGGCGCCCCGGCTCAACGGGCGCCCTTGTGGTCCTTCTGTCCGGAATTGTCGTGGCGGCCGAGCACCTCACCGGGCTCGGCCGGTGGCGCCTGAGGAGGAACCGGGGGCGGCGCAGGCGTGCGCGACGGCGTCGGTTTGGATCCGTGACGTCGGTTGTAGCGGTTCATCATGTCTCTCCACGGAGGCAGGGCGGTTCGAACGAACACGCACCTCCCCACGACGTCAGATTAGAGAGAAGTCCCGGACGACACCGTTCGGAAGCGAACACACCGCAGGGGGCTCGGGTCCACGATCGAGGAGGATTCGCCCGTGTTCGGCGCGTGAAGAACGGTCAACGCGACCTATGAACCATGCAGCCCGGGGACTCCGCAGGCTCGAACTTTCGTGACGCGGGGTCGCCCCGGGCGATTCGATGCGGCATTGAACGAAGAGGCATCGCCCCGGGCGGAGCCCGTTGGGCTACAACCCCCGTCCCTGCCCTCTTCCCCCTTCCCCCCGTAAAGCTTTGACGAAGACCAGCCGATATCAGTAACCTGCTCCCCTGCCTTATGCGCATGGGATGTGCAGGGTTGCCAATCTCACCCACCGGAGTGAACGAACATGCGAACAAGATCCTCGTCGCCCTGGCCCTGTCCACGGCCTGCGCGCGGCCCACGCGCAGTTGAAGGCCCCGCCTGACCGGACCGGGCTCTACGTGGTCGGCCACCCTGGGGGTGTCACAGGGCAACGACCGCGATGCATCGACGGCCCGCGCCGAGACCACGCTCGGTACCCCGCTGGACCGGCTCTCGGTGGATGGCCGGCGGAACAACGCCGGCGCGCTGATCGGTTACCGATTCAACGAGTTCTTCGGGATCGAAGGTGGCTATGCCGACCTCGGCCGGCTGACGCTGGATGCGCGGCTCGGCGGGTCCGCCCTCACCTCGACCACCAAGATCCGCGGGCCGCATGCCGCGCTCGTCCTCTTCCTGCAGGCCACGGACGATACCGCCGTGTACGGCAAGCTGGGCGGTGTGTGGGCCAAGACGGAATACGAAGCCTCGGATGGCTTCCGCAACGACACCAGTTCCTTCCGCTCGTACTGGGGACTGGGGCTGCAGGTGCACTTCACGCCGAACGTGTTCGGGCGGCTCGAATACCTGCGCTTCAACAACCTGGGTTCCACCTTCAGCGGGCAGGCTGCCTTCAACCACTACAATCTGGGCGTCGGCTACCTGTTCAAGTAACCGCCCCCGCGCTGCCATCGCGGCAGCGCACGCTTCTCCGACCCCGTATCCGGTGGACCCGGTGCGGGGTTTTTCTTCGCTCTGTCAGTGCAGGCGCGCCGCCGGGATTCTGCTCGCCACGACCACCGCGCCGGCCACGTCGTCCGATACGCCCTGCGGCAGAGGCTCGCGCCGCAGCGTGAACGTGAACCGTGCCCCCCCTTCCGGCATGTTCTCGGCGCCGATCGTGCCGCCGTGCTGCTCCACGATCTCGCGCGTGATCGCCAGCCCGAGGCCCGTGCCGCCCGCGCCGCTCTTCGTCTTGCTGCTCTGGACGAACTTGTCGAAGATCTCGTCCAGTTCGGACTCCGGAATGCCGATGCCCTGGTCGATGACCTCGATCCGCAAGCCGTCCACGAACCCGTCGTCCACCGTGCGGCGGCCCGCCGGCAGCTGACAGTCGACCGCGCGCACCGTGATGGTCCTGCCCGCGGGCGTGAACTTGATGGCGTTCGAGAGCAGGTTGCGCAGCACCTGTCCGACCCGCATGGGGTCGCACCACACCGTGAGAGCGCTGGCCCGGTAGTCGAGGTTCAGAGCGAGCCCGCCCTTGCGCAGCACCACCTCCAGTTCGGACGCGACGCCGCTCATCACCTCGGCGAAGTCGACCTCCGCGAACTCGTAGCGCATCTTTCCCGACTCGAGCTTGGCAAGATCCAGCAGGTCGTTGAGCAGGCCGAGCAGGCGGCGTCCGCTCTGGTCGATGCGCGACAGATAGTTGTCCAGCTTCTCGATGGTGGCGCCACCCGCGGCGATCTTGTCCAGTCCCAGCTTCGAGAACGAGAGAATCGCGTGCATGGGGCGTGCGCAGTTCGTGCGACATGTTCGCCAGGAACTCCGACTTCGCACGGTTGGCGGCTTCGGCGTTCTCCTTGGCAAAGCGCAGTTCGTGCGTGCGGTCGTCCACGAGCCGCTGGAGATTGTCGCGGTGCTCGCGCAGTTCCTCCTGCACGCGCACGGATTCCGTGATGTCCCGGCCCACACCCCGGTAGCCGACGAGTTCACCCCAGTCGCCGAAGAGGGGCTCGCCGCTGATGGTGACGACACGCACGTCGCCGTTCCCCATGCGCTGCCGGTAGACGAGATCGTGGAAGGGCTCGTGGCGTTCGACGCGCGCCTTGTGGGCGGACCAGTCCGGGTCGCCGGCGGGCGGCAGGAGGGCCGGGTTCTCCCAGAGCGCGCGGCCGACGATGTCGCGGACCGCATCGGTCGCCTGGTGATCCGCGCCTTCCGAGAGCACCGTGAAGCGGAACTGGTCGTCCTGCTCCCAGAACCAGTCGGACGACAGCGCCGCGAGACCGCGGAAGCGCGCCTCGCTCCGGCGCAGCGCGATCTCGGCCTGCGAGCGCTCGTGTTCCGTGTTGGCGCCCTGCACCGCCACGGCGAGCACTTCGCTCACGTCGGCGAGCATCTGAATCTCGGGTTCGGACCAGGCGTAGGGGGTGCGCATCGAGATCGACAGCGCCCCCAGACGGCGGCCCGACTGCACGAGCGGCAGCGCGATGAGCCCGCGCACGTCCCCCGATGGGAACAGGTGCGCGGAGACCTCCGGCGGCAGTTCCACCATCGCGTCGCGCATCGCAGTCGCACGGCGGGTGTCATCGGAACAGGGACGAGGGCACGGGCGCCTCGACCCGGTGTCCGACGATGTTCTTCACCCCGGGGGGTGCGCTGCAGACCGTGGCGCTCAGCGAGCCCTCGTCCCCGGTGGACCAGTACGTGACGCGCCCCTCGACGAACATCGTCTGGATGTCGTCGACGGCCTTCTCGATCACGTTGTACACGTGGTCCCCGGCCGTGATGCGACTCGAGACCAGGTTCACGAGGCGCAGCCGCGCCTCGCTGTCCTTCAGCGCCTGCGCCGCCAGGGCACGGTCGCGCTCCGCGAAGTGCTCCCGGATCGAGACCGCCAGATATTCGCCGGCCTCGGTCACCAGATCGATTTCGTCGCGGGACACGTGCGCGGCGTGTCCGCATCGAGGATCAGCAGTCCCAGCAGCTGCCGGCCGGCGCGGATGGGGACTTCGATCATCGCGCGAGCTCCCTGCAGCGAGTCCCCGGCCAATCGGGCGAACTCCGCGTCGGTCGCGATGTCGTCGCAGACGATGACGTCCTCGCGGCGGCGCCGGTCGAGGTAGCCCGCGAAAGCGCCGACGTCCAACGCATCGCGGCCGTAGGCCGGCAGCGCGCCAAGAGAAGCGGAGTAGGCGATCCGCAGGGTCCGCTCCTCGTCCTCGAACCAGCCGAAGCTCACGCGTCCGAAGGGGAAGGTGCGGCTCATCTGCTCGACCGCGGCGCGCATCACTTCGTCGACGGAAGCGCCCCGGGCCATGGCGCCCGCGACCGCATTCACGGTGCGCAGGCGCGCCTCGTTGCGCGACAGGGCCTCCTGGACTTCCTGGAGCTGCGTGACGTCCGTCATCACGCTCACGAGAAACTCGCTGCCGTCGGGCAGCCGCACCGAGCGCTTGGTGTCGTACCAGTGGCTGACCGTCCCGTCCGGATGCGCGCGCCGTTTCTGGAAGACCCACGGGACGTCAGTCTCCGAAGACCGCCTCGTCCTCGGCGCGGTGGGCCTCCCGGAACTGATCCCGGACCTGTGCGCCGGCCTCGTCGGCGGGGTGCGTCTCGTTCACGGTCTCGCTCTCGATCCCGTAGGCGTCGCGCATCGCGTTGTTCGCGAGCACGAACCTGTGCGTGCGGTCCTTCACGAGGAGCGGGTTCGGAATGGCGTTGACGATCGCCTGCAGGAAATTGCGGCTGCGTTCGGCGTCGATCGCCGAGCGGCGGGCGAGCGTGACGTCCCGGAGCATGCCGATCACGTAGGCGGAGCCGTCCGACAGCCGCACGCCGCGCTTCACGCGCTGCATGATGCGCCCGCTGCCGTCGAACCCTCGCATGTCGACCTCCCACTCCAGCGTGTCCATGGCGGCGATCGCGGCGGAGTCGGTGTCGTGAGCAACGCGTACCCACTCGGGCGGCGCGAACACGTCGTCGGAGCGGCCCAGCAGTTCCTCGGCGGTGCGGTTCGCGTTCTGCGCGAACTGCCTGTTCACGATGACGAACCGGTGCTGCGGATCCTTCACGAACATGGGCTGCGGCACGGAATCGATGATCTCCCGCAGAATTCGCGCGAACGCGCGGCCTCCTCCTCCTGCTGCTTGAGCCGTGACACGTCTGTCAGCGCGCCCACGATGCCCCGTCGGCCGTCGGGCAGCCGCACCGGCGACTTGCTCTTGATCATCCACCGAGGCTCGCCGTCCGGCCCGGGCTCCACGTCCTCGATGAGGATGGCCTCGCCGCTCAGGCAGGCGACGTCCTCGTCGCGGCGCCGCTGGCGATCGGTCTCGTCGCGGCACAACGCATCGTCCGTACCCAGGAGGGCTTCGCGGGTGCGGCCCACCAGTTCGAGGAACGCCTTGTTGGACCGTGTGCCAGCGGTGCGCATCGTCCTTCACGAAGATCGGGTTCGGCAGCGTGTCGATGAGGTCCGACATGAACTGCCGCTCCGTCTGCAGCCGGTCCTCCGCGAGGCGGCGCTCGGTGATGTCCACCGACGACGCGACGATGTAGCGCTCACCGTCCGACAGGGTGATGCCCATCTTGTGCTTGAGGATCCAGCGCACCTCGCCGCGATGGTTGCGCGACTTCTCCTCCGTGCGTGTGAGCTCTCCGGTCCGCAGCGCCTCCCAGTCCTGGCGCTCGAACAATGCATCGGCATCGACGCCGAACGCTTCGCGGTCGGTGCGGCCGATGAGCTCCTCCTGGGCAGGCCGGTGTACTGGCATGCCATGTCGTTCACCAGCACGAAGCGGCGCTTCTCGTCCTTGACGAAGACGTACACCGGCAGGGCGTCAAGAATGGCGTTGACGAACTGCCGGTTCCGCTCCTGCAGCTCGATGTCCGTCTTGTGCTGGGTGATGTCCTCGACCGTGCCCACGTAGGCCGGGTTGCCTGGGCCGGGAATGGGCGCGGCCTTCACACTGAGCCAGAGAATCCGTCCGTCCGAATGCCGGTAGCGCAGTTCGGTGTCCACGGGTGCGCGCTCGCGACGGGCCTGCTCCCAGGATTCCAGCACCGCGGCCGCATCCTCCGGATGGATCGCCGCGGCCCACTCGCTGAACGGGAGCACGCGGTCGCGCATGCCGAGCAGTTCGACGCAGCGCTGGTTCGTGGTGATCGTCGAGACGGCAGCGTCGAGGCGGTAGATGCCGAGCGGGGATTGTCGTGCAGGACCTGCAGCTCGTCGGTGCGGTCGCGCAGTCCTGGGTCATGCGCGCCGCAAGTTCCAGTGCGTCGTTGCGACGGCGCAGGGATACGTGCAGCAGCGCCGCGATGCCGAAGGCGGCGACCACCCCGAGGACAGGACGAGCGCGTTGCTGCGATCGAAGGCCGCGGGCAGGAAGCGTCCGTCGACGCGCCCTCCACGACGAGCACCTGGCCGGCAGCTTCCACCTTGCGCGAAAGCGTCAGCAGCGTATCCGCGGTGGAGACGGCTTCACCGCCGGCGTAGAGCACATGTTCGCCGTCGGGACCGAGCTGCTGCACCTTCACCGACAGGCCGGGCTCCAGCTGTCCCCAGGACGTGCTCCAGCGTGGCAGTCCCCCGGATCGCGAGATACACCCAGCCCTTGAGTGCGGCCCGCCGGCGCTCGGCCGTGTCCAGAGGCAGATCACGCTTGTACACGGGCGCGTACAGGACCTGTCCGACGGGCGCGTCCTTCTCCGGGTCGATGAGCAGTCTCACCGGCTCGGTCGACCGGACGGAGCCCGTATCCGCTGCATCGAGCATGGCCACGCGCCGGGAGGGGATGGCAAGCAGATCGAGCCCGAGGAGTCCGCGTGGCAACCGGTCTGAGGGCTCGATGAGCGTTACGGGGCCGTACAGCGGGCGAGCGCTGGCAGGACGCCTGTTGTCTCCGATGCCATGCTGGCGCTCCATCCATGCTATGTGCGCGTCGAGTGCCTCCGGCCGGACGGCCTGCGCGAAGCCGACCGTGACGACGCCGGGGTAATGGTCCGCGACGTCGAAGCGCTGCACGAACTCGCGCCAGGTGTCGCGATCGAGTCCGGGCGAGATGGCAGCGAACTGCGCCATGCCGGTGAGCACGGCCTCGTGACCGCGGAGGTCCTCGCGCAGGCTGGACGTCAGATTGTCGAGGCGCAGGCTCAGCCGTTCCGCCACCATGGCCTGCCGGGCGTCGATGGCACTCACCCACCACCAAAGGACTGCGCCCAGCATCACGCAAAGCGCGAGCAGGGGCACGAGTCGGTCTCGGGCGATCTTCGGGTGAGCCAAGGCGGGTCGTGGGGACATTGCAGGCAGGGCCCGCGATGTCTCGCTTATCGGCGACCCTGGCGCGGCGCTTGAGCAAAAAGCCCGGGCGAACGCGCCGCGGCTTACCCCTCACGAACCCGGGGTGACGATCTCCCGGGCGAGTGCCACGAGCGTGCGGGGTGCGCTCCCCTCGGCCTTGTTGTTGGCGATGACGACCGCGCGACGGCCGTCCGCGACGGTGTCGCGGCAGAGGTCCGCGACGACCCTGCGGGTGACGGGGTCGGGCTCGACCAGACGATCGAACGGCGCGTAGCGCGCCTTCGCTTCCTCATATTGATGGCGCGGATTGAGATTCCAGCGGACGACGAGATCCGCGGGCGGCAGCGAGCGGAGGATCGCGATCTGCTCGACGAGTGCAGGCGCGCGCGGATGCACGCTTACGCACAGCTGCGCACCGGCGGCTGCCAGCGCACCCACGAACTCGTCGGTGTAGAGCTCCGGGTCGCGGAGTTCGACGGCGTAGCGTGCCGTGCTCGGCAGGGCGTTCAGGAACTCGCCAAGGCGCACGGCGAAGGTCTTGGGCTGGCGCGTGACGGTGCGACCCTGCGGCGGAAACTGCAGCAGCATCGGTCCGCAGTGCGCGCCCAGCCCTTCGACCGCCGGGGTCACCCATTCGCGCACCGCCTTCTCCGCGTCGAGGTAGGCAGGGTTCGCACCGGTCGTGCGGCCGGCGTCGTCGCGCACCCACGAGGCCGTCACCTCCGCGGGCGCCTTCACCATGAACACGAAGGACTCGGGGACCTGCGGACGCGTACGCCGCGTACTCGGCGAGCGGCACGGGCGCGTAGTAGCTGCGGTCGATGCTCACGGCACGCAGCACGGGATGCGCGCCGTAGGCCGCCAGACCGGAGCGCGAGAGCAGCGATGCGTCGTACGGGGTGTCATATACGAGGCCGGCCCAGCCCGGGAAGGACCACGACGAGGTGCCGAGGAACAGCCCCGTCGGCAGGCGGGCGCCGAGCTCGCGCAGGTCGGCGCCGTGCGGACACGCCGCGGGTACGCGCTGGGCCGGGCGACCCTTCGGGTCGGGGTCGCCCGTGAAGAGAGACAACTGTTCGGACATGCCGGCAGTGTAGCCGCGCCGCGTGACGCCCGCGCGACGACACGCATCCGGCATGCAGAGGTCAGCGTGCCGGCGCGAGGCCCCGCACGAAGGCGGCCTGGGCCGTGGCTGCGGTCATCAGCAGCGCGAGGTCGTTGCCGGCGAGCACGATGCGCATGCCTCGGGCGAGGTAAGGCTGGAGCAGCTCGCGAGTGTACACGCCGCCGAGCGCAGGCCATTTCCCGTGGGCGCGGCAGGCCGCGACGATGGTATCGATGGCCTCCACCACCTTCGGGTGGTCGATCTGCCCGGGGATGCCCAGCTCGAGACAGAGATCGTTGGTGCCCATGAGCAGACCGTCGATGCCCGGGACGGCCGCGATGGCCGCGGCGTTCGCGACGGCGGCAGGGGTCTCGATCATGACGATGACGAGCGTGGACGCGTTGAGGGCCGTCACGGCCTCCAGCGCGGGCACCGCTGCGAACCCGAACTGCGGGTAGCCGCCGCCGATGGAGCGCCGGCCCAGCGGTGCGAAACGCAGCGCCTCGACCACCGCGCGGGCTTCCTCCGGCGTGTCCACGTGCGGGACGACGATGCCCAGCGCGCCCCCGTCGAGGCAGCGCGTGGCGAGCTTGAGGTCCATGTGCGGCACGCGGACGATGGGCGTGATGCCCGCGTCGAGGGCCGCAATCGAGATGGCCGAGGCTGTCTCGACGGACGTGGCCCCGTGCTCCAGGTCGATGAACAGGAAGTCGTAGCCCGCGGTCTTCATCGCGCGGGCGATCTCGATGCCGCGCACACCGCGCACGCCGATGCCGACGGACACGCCGCCGCTCGCGAGCACCTGCTGGGTGGGATTGACGACGACGGGCATGGCGATCTCCTCCGAGGGGGCGGGTCCTTCGTGGCGGGACCCCGAGCCGCGACGATAGGTCAATCACACGCGCCGATCCAGCGCGCCGGCGCGTCGACGCACCGGGGACCGTGGAGTAAGATGAGAACGATTTTCATCCAGCATGTCCACCTGCGCGCCGCTCCGCATGAACGCTCCGCCGTCGATGGATGCCGTCCCTCCGGCCGCCGCGCCCTCGTTTCCGCTCGCCCGTCTCGACAAGGACTGCAGTGCGCTCGTCGTGGCCGTGCAGGAGCCTGCTCACCCGGCACTTGCCGAGCACGCCCACCGGCTGCTGGAACTGGGCTTTCTGCCGGGGGCCACGGTGCGGGTGATCGCCAAGGCCCCGCCGGGCGGCGACCCCATCGCCGTGCGTGTGGGGCGCGCCACGTTCGCCCTGCGGCTCTTCGAAGCGGAACTCGTCACCGTGACACCGGTCACCGGTTGAACCGTCCGTTCCCAGCCCCCGCCCTGACCGCACGATGACCCCTTCCGGCGCCTCCGCGCCCATGACCCTCGCCCTCGTCGGCAAGCCGAACTGCGGGAAGACGGCGCTCTTCAACCGCCTGACCGGGGCGCGCCAGAAGGTCGCCAACTACGCCGGCGTGACGGTCGAGCGCAAGGAGGGCCGGTTCGTCGCGCCCTCCGGCCGGCCGTGGCGCATTCTCGACCTGCCCGGCGCCTACAGCCTGAACGCCGCCACCCCCGACGAGGCGGTGACGCGAGACGTGCTCCTGGGCAAGCGCGACGACGAGGCGCCCCCCGCCGGGATCATCTGCGTGGTGGACGCCTCCAATCTCGCGCTCAATCTGCGCATGGTGCTGGAAGTCTTGCGGCTCGGACGGCCGATGATCGTGGCACTCAACATGATCGACGTCGCGCGCAGGCGCGGCACCGAGATCGACGTCGCGGGGCTGTCGCGCGAACTCGGCGTGCCGGTGGTGGAGACCATCGCGGTGAAGGCCGGCGGCGAACGCGCACTGCTGGACGCCCTGGAACACCTCGATGCGACGCCGCCTCCGCCGGCCCGGCCGGGCGGCACGAGCGTGCGCGAAACCCACGCGGAGGTCGCCCGCATCCTGGCCGCGACGGTACGCGAGGCACCGCCCGCGGAGAGCACTACCGACCGTATCGACCGGGTCGTGCTGCATCCGGTGGCCGGCCCGGTGATCCTCGCGGTGGTGCTGTTCCTCGTGTTCCAGGCGGTGTTCAGCTGGGCCGAGGCCCCGATGGAGTGGATCGAGGCGGGCGTCGCGGCCCTGGGCAGCGCGGTGGAATCCGCCCTGGCGCCGGGCCCGCTGCGCAGCCTGCTGGTGGAGGGCGTGCTCGGCGGAGCGGGCAGCGTCGTGGTCTTCCTGCCGCAGATCCTGATCCTGTTCCTGTTCGTGCTGGCGCTGGAGGAAAGCGGCTATCTGCCGCGCGCGGCCTTCCTGCTGGACCACCTGATGGGCAAGGTGGGGCTGTCGGGGCGCGCCTTCATTCCGCTGCTGTCGAGCTTCGCGTGTGCGGTGCCCGGCATCATGGCCACCCGCACGATCCGCAACCCGCGCGAGCGGCTGGTCACCATCATGATCGCGCCGCTCATGACCTGCTCGGCGCGGCTGCCGGTGTACGCGCTGATCATCGCGGCCTTCGTGCCCGAACGCGAGGTGGGCGGGCTGTTCAATCTGCAGGGCATCGTGCTGTTCGCGCTGTACGTGGCCGGCGTGGCAAGCGCGATGGCCGTGGGCTTCGTCCTCAAGCGCTTCGGCAGCCGCGACCGCATCCAGCCCCTGCTCATGGAACTGCCGGACTACCACCTGCCGCACGTGCGCAGCCTGGCCATCGGCCTGTGGGAGCGCGCGCGCATCTTCCTCGCGCGCGTCGGGGGCATCATCCTGTCGCTGATGATCCTGCTGTGGTTCCTCAGCTCGTTTCCGGCGCCGCCGCCCGGGGCCACGGAGGCGCCCATCACGTACAGCTTCGCCGGGATGCTCGGGCGCACGCTGGAGGTCGTCTTCGCGCCCATCGGGTTCAACTGGCAGATCGCCATCGCGCTGGTGCCCGGGCTCGCAGCGCGCGAGGTGGCGGTGGGCGCTCTCGGGACGGTGTACGCGCTGTCACAGACCGGCGACGACATCGCGCGGTCGCTCCTGCCCATCATCTCGCAGACCTGGACCCTGCCCACCGCGCTGTCGCTGCTCGCGTGGTATGTGTTCGCGCCGCAGTGCATCTCCACGCTCGGCGTGGTGAAGCGCGAGACCAACACGTGGCGGTATCCGGCGCTGATGGCCGCGTATCTGTTCGGACTGGCGTACGTGGCGGCGTTCGTCACGTACCGGGTCGCGCTCCTGTGGGGGGCGACATGACCGGCGCGATCGAGTGGGTGGTGGTGGGCGGCATCGTCGCATTCGCGGCGTGGCGTGCCTTCCGGACGCTCGCACCGAGGTCGTGGCGCAGACGCGATGCCGTGACGGGCTCGGCGTGCGATGCCTGCGGAGGATGTGCTTCGGGGAAGAAACGGGGCCGGGCCTGAGCGTCGACCCGCCGGCGGGGCGCGCTGTGCAAAGGGCCGGAACTGCGACGGCAGAGAACCGTCTGGCCCGCCGACGCGCCCGTGCGAAGCGGTGCGTCAGCGGAGACCGATGGGCGGAGGACCCGCCCGGATGTTACTTGCCGCTCACGGAGCGCTTGAGCGAGGCACCCGGAACGAACTTCGGGACCTTGCGCGCCGGAACCTTGATGGCTTCGCCGGTGGCGGGGTTGCGGCCCTTGCGGCCCGCGCGCTTCACGACCTCGAACTTGCCGAAGCCGGTGATGTTGACTTCTTCCCCCTTCTTGATCTTCTTCTCGATCATGTCGAGCATCGACTCGAGATACCGGCGAGATTGGCTCACGGACATTTCGTTCGCTTCGGCCAGAGCTTCGATCAGTTCACCTTTGTTCAACGCCTTTCCTCCTTCACAAAAAGCCGGAAGGTTACCGCAGCGAAAGGCCGCATGAGAAGTCTCGCGGACGAAAAAATGCGATTGATCCGCCCCTGACTTGACATAGCGCAAATCGATCGGCCCCGTCCCTCCGGAATCGGGTGCCGCGACAGGTCGAACGCGACGATGCGAGTGCATGACAGCGGGCTTTGCGTGTGCGGCCGGTCCGCCCCGGCCGGGCGCCGCGACGGGCCCGCACAGGGGCAGTGCCGGGTCTGTCCACCCCCTGTCCTTCCGAATTGACACCTCGCCGTCGAGTGGCTTGACACCGTGCGCGCGAACCTCTTGCGGGGTGTGAAGTGACGTCGCGGAAACAATCGTTTGCGCGCACATGGCCGCATGGCATGGAAGCTGTTAACGTCGCGCGGATCGGGTTCCGGGAAGTCGCCTTCAGTGCGACCCGGGGGATGCCGGGGCCACCGCCCCGCTTCGCCGAACGCCCGCCGATGCATCGCGATTGCCTTGGGGAGCCTCACATCATGACCGTTCGTCCGTCGCCGGCGCGCGTCCTTGCGCGCCGCGTATTCCGTTTGTCCGCTGCCGCGGCTGCCGTCCTGGGCACGATCGGCGCCTCCGCCGCCGACGTCGCCTGGACCGGCGCCGGAGGCAACAGCTTCTGGGACGTCCTCACCAACTGGAGCACGGGGACCCGCCCCACGGCTGCAGACGACGTGACCACCGGCACCGTCCCGCTGGTGCAGATCCGGTCGGCCAGCGGCTTCACCGGTGCGGTGGCGCGCAGCGTCGATGCCGACGCCACCGAGGTCCTGCTCTCGGGTTCGTCGCTCGTGCTGTCCGCGCCCTCGTCGTTCCAGAACCTGCGGCAGACCGGCGGCACGCTCACCAGCACCAGTTCCCTGTCGCTCGCCAACAGCACGTGGACGAGCGGCGTGCAGAACGGCGCGGGCACCACGACCCTCCTCGCGGGCGGCACCCACACCTGGAACGGTGCCGGCGGATGGGTCGATGGCGGGCGCGTCCTGCGCAACGAAGGCACCCTCGATCTCGTGTCCGGCACGGGCAGCTGGTCGGCGGACCTGAACTTCACCCCCGGGATACCCCAGGCGGGCGCGGGTCGAATCGAGAACGCCGGCACGCTCAACGTGGCACCGGTGATCAACCGCGTGGTCTCGTTCGTCGCCACCAACGGCGGCACGGGCGACACCGGCGCCGACGCCACGTTCACCAACAGCGGGACACTGCACAAGACGGGTGCGGGCACGCTCAACTTCGGTGTGCACCTCATCAACACGGGCACCATCGACGTGGATCTCGAAGCCGGCCTCGAGATCTACGGTGGCCTGCAGATGAGCCGCGGCGGCAGCTTCGAGTCCGGCAGTTCGCTCACCGGCACGGGCCGCGTGTTCGTCAGCAGCCCCGCCGCCAATCCCGTGGTGTTCAAGAACGGGTCCAGCACGACCGTCGCCACCTTCAACGCGTTCAACACCGGCGGCCTCACCAACATCGAGGCGGGCGCGAACTTCACCCCGGGACTGCTGAACATCAACGGCAACATCGTCACCGTCGCCGCGGGCGCCAACTTCGCGCCCGGCGCGCTTGAGATGAGCGGCGGCACGCTGGACCTCACCACCAACAGCCTGAGCCTGCCCGACGGCTCGGTGCTGTCCGGTCAGATCAAGGGCACCGGCACCGTGTTCGTCGACAGCGCCATCCTGCGCGGGCCCACCTTCAAGGACGCCGGCACCTTCGTGTTCACCGGGGACACCCGGGTCGGCAACGGCACCGCGGCTTCGCTGGGCGCCGACGGCGGGCGGGTGCTGCGCAACACCGGCACCATGACCTTCGATCTCGGCACGGGCGGCGGCAACTTCGCCGCCGACTTCAACACGTCGCTCAACGGGGCGCAGGCCGGCAGCAGCCGCCTCGAGAACACCGGCTCGGTGGTCTTCACCACCTACCTCAACCGGTCGCTCAACTTCTCGGCTTCCAACCTCGGCGCGGCGGACTCCGGCGCCAGTGCAAGCATCGACAACACCGGCACCATGACGCAGAACGGTCCCGGCTCTGTCGTGATGAATGTGGTGCTCAACAACAGCGGCACCTACACGCTGAACGGCGGCACGCTGAACTTCTACGGCGGCGTGCTCGAGAACAAGGCCGGCGGTACGGTGCAGGGTAGCGGTCTCATGTATCTGCAGTACCTGAACACCGCACCGCACTATCTTCGGTCGGGGTCCACCACGCGCGTGAGCGAAGTCCAGGTGTGGGGTGATGTCCGCGTCGAGGACAACGCCACCTTCGCCGGAGACTACATCTTCGTGCGCGCGGTGAACGGCAGCCTGCTCACCAAGCTCGGCACGCAGTCCTTCGTGTGGAGCGACGGCCAGCTGGACGTGCAGTCGAAGATCGTCGTGCAGCAGAACGTCCCGATGCTCCTGCGCGGCGGCCGGCTGAGCGGCAGCGGCACCATCGAGATGATCGGCGCTGCCACGGCCACCGCCCCGACGCTGATCGCCGAGAACGGCACGCTCGCTCCGAGCGGGTCCTTCGGCTACGCCACAGGCTCCGATGTCTCGGCGGCCACGCTCAGCATCACCGGTGACTACGAACAGAAGCGCCCGGCCACGCTGGAGATCGACCTCTTCTATCTGGGGGGCGCGCTCACCAACCCGGTGGTGCAGGCGGACAAGCTGGCCGTGTCCGGCGACGCCACGCTCGGCGGCATCCTGCTCGTGGAGCTGGGGGCGAACCTGAACCCGCAGTACATGCTGGGCCGCCAGTACACCGTGCTGACGTCCTCGCGGCTGTTCGGCGCGTTCGACGTCATCGCCTCGGCCGGCAACTGGGGCGGCTACGGCTTCGCGGTGGACTACGTGGACGGCGCCGATGCCGACAACTTCGCCGATCAGGTGCGCATCACCATCAACGGCACGCCGGTGCCGCCCCCGCCGCCGCCCATCCCCGAACCGGGCACGTGGGCGCTGATGCTCGCCGGCGTCGGACTGCTCGCCGCACGCAGCCGGCGGCGCTGACCGCGCTACGGAAGGGCTCCCGGACGGCGCAGCCGCGCCATCCGGGAGCCGCGCCGATCTTCCGTCAGTCCTTCACCAGGGCGTAGGCCTCGATCTCGATCAGCAGCTCGTCGTACACGAGGCTCGTCACGCCCACCATGGTGCTCGCGGGCCGGGGTTCCGCCTTCAGCACCTCGTTGCGCACCCTGGAGATCACCTTCCACTTCTCGGTGTCCAGGTTCTTCACGTAGACGTTGAACTTGAGGACATCCTCGAAGCGCGCGCCCGCCGCGGCGAGCGCAATGCGCACGTTCTCGTAGGTCAGCCGCGTCTGCGCCTCCAGATCCCCCGGAAACTGCGGCTTGCCCGCCCGATCCCACGCCACCTGCCCGCTCACGAATACGAGCTTGCCGCCCGTGGCCGTGGTGACCTGCGAGAAGCTGGGCACCGCGAGCAGCGCCTCCGGACGGATGTGCTCGATGCGCGCGTCGTCTGCGAACGCCGGCACCGCGGGCGCAAGAAAGAGCGCGAGCAAGAAGGACAGGGAACGGGGTTTCATGACGGACCTCCTGCGTGACGGATGGCTTCGACGGCCGCGCGGGCTCAGCGCTCGAGCGCCTGGTACACGGCACCGTGCACCTTGGCTTCGATCTCGGGCGCGCGCGGGATGCGCTGGCTGAGGAACACGATCGCCAGCTTCTCCTTCGGATCGACCCAGAAACGGGTGTTGAAGATCCCGGCCCACATGTATTCGCCCACGGAACCCAGCTCGTTCTGCGCGGCCTCGGACTTGATGCCGAAGCCCAGCCCGAACTTGTCGCCGAGGTTGCCGATGGCGGCAGGGCTGTAGACGTCCCACACGCTGAGCGCGCCGATGGCGTTGCTGGCCATGCGCTCCACCGACTTGGGGCTCAGCAGCCGGACGCTGTCCAGGCGGCCGCCGTTCAGCAGCATCTGACAGAAGCGCAGGTAGTCCTGGGCCGTGGAGCTCAGCCCACCACCGCCGGAGAAGTACGTGCGCGTGGCGGCGTAGGGCACGCCCGGCGAGAACACCAGCGAGCCCCACCGGGTGGGCGCCTCCGGAGCCTTCACCATGCCGCCCTTGCCGTCGGGCACGAGCAGCGCGGCCAGCTTCGGCCGCTGGCCGTCGCTGAGGTAGAACTGCGTGTTCTTCATGCCGAGCGGATCGAAGATGCGCTCCTTGAAGAACCGGTCGAGCGGCATGCCCGAGACCACCTCGATGAGATAGCCCAGCATGTCCGTGTTGAGCCCGTATTCATACTGCGAGCCCGGCTGCACCGCGAGCGGCATGGCCGCGAGCTTGCGCATGCCTTCGCCGATGGTGCCGGGCGTGGGCTCCAGCCCGTCGCTCACCCCGGCCTCCTCGTACATCGCGGCGAGAGGCCGGCCCCAGAAGCGATAGCTGATGCCCGAGGTGTGGGACAGCAGGTCGATGAGCGTGATATCGCGCTTTGCGGGAACGAGGTCGTGCCCCTTGGCAGGGTCGGCCGGGTCGCGCGGGACCATCACCTTCACGTCCTTGAACTCGGGGATGTACTTCGAGACCGGGTCCGAGAGCAGGAGCTTGCCCTCCTCCACCAGCAGCATCACGCCGACGCTCGTGACCGGCTTGGTCATGGACGCGATGCGGAAGATGGCGTCCGCGGGCATGGCGGTGCCCGTGTCCGGATCGAGCTTGCCATAGCTGCGCTCGAAGACGAGACGGTTGTTGCGGGCCACGGCCACCACTGCACCGGAGATCTGGCCGGCATCCACGTAACTCTTCACCACGTCGTCGATGCGCGTGATGCGGGAGGAAGACAGACCCACGTTCTCGGGCCGCGTGCGTTCCAGGTCGGCCGCGAGGGCCGCGGGTGCGGCGGCAAGGAACCCCAGCGCCAGCGCCGCGGACCACGTCGAGAGCATTCGTTTCATCGTGTACCTCCTCCGTGTGGGGACGGCCGCGCGGACGGCGGCGCCCGTTCGTGATCACCGCCGCCGCAGCCCGGGGGGCCGCGCGGCAGCGTGTCCGAACTATGCACCGAACAGCGGAGGTCGGGATGACGACGCGCTGGAACGGCCCGCAACCCGGAGCCGCCCCCCGCACCCTGCCGCGGTCAGCCGCGGGCGGCGAGCCCGTCGAAGGCGATGGAGACCAGATGCGAGACGAGGTCGGCGTCGGCGTAGCGCCCGCCCCGGCGGAGGAAGTCCAGGGCGGGATCGCAGGTGCGGGAGTAGATGCTGTGCACGATGACCTCGGCGGGGATGTCGCCCCGGAGGTCTCCGGCCCGGACCGCCTGCTCCACCAGCCCGGTGACCATGGCGTTCATCCGGAAGATGGCGCCGACGTACTCCATCGAAGTCATGAGGCTGGACTGCAGGCTGGCGCTGCCCGAGGGCAGCAGCGGCAGACCGCCGGCGAGGCGGGACTCGAGTGTCCAGCGCAGGGCGGCCTTCAGCTTGTCGAGGGCGGGCAGATCCGGCGGCAGCGCCTCGATCGCGCCGAGCGCGCCGCGGAGCACGCGGATCATCGCGGCGGCGGCCAGGCTCTCCTTCGAGGCAAAGTGCTTGTAGAGGATGCCCTTGGATACGCCGACGGCGGCGGCGACATCGTCCATGGTCATCAGATCAAAGCCTTTGTCAGCGAGAAGCTGATTGGCGGCCGCGACGATCAGGTCTTCCCTGACCTTGAATTGCTGTTCCTTGAAGGACGGGCCTTCCATGAGTTGTTTTGCTCCGTGGGACGGAACCAATGAGTTCTTGTTTTGACTAAACGGTCACGTTTTTGACCGTCGCGTCACGAAAACGTGCCGGGTGCCTTCCGGCCCCGGCTTCACCCTGACGCGCAACACCCGGGATCGGCTTGCTTGCCGGTCTCACGCCTCACACGATTCAAGGAGCCCAACATGATGAACCGCATTCGGATTTTCCTGAGCGGCAGCATAGCAGCCTGCGCACTGCTCGTGACCACCGCCACCACCGCCGCCACCCAGATCGCTCCGGTCGGCAGCACCTTCGTCGTCCTGACCGCCACTCCGGTGCTCGTCGGGGCGGGCGTCGGCGTGGACAAGATCGGCACGGCCGCCCTGTTCCCGGATGCGTCCGGCAACCTCATCGGCGCCTTCGCCATCACCGGCGGCACGCTGAACCCGGATCTGGGCAACGCGCTGGTGGAGCACGACGGCAGCGGTCTCAAGCTGTCGCGCAACGGCACGGATGTGAACCTGGAGAACTTCCTCATCGACACGACCCTGCCGACCGACACGATCTTCGGCAAGGTGTCCGTGGGCGCCACCACGCTGGAGAACGTGCCGCTGTTCACCCTGAGCGGCGCGAACCTGTTCCTGAGCGAGACGGCCGGTGACGCGCTCGTGAGCTTCCTGGGCATTCCCGACCTGGGCGGCGCGCAGCTCGGCTTCGCGCTGACCAACCCGCTGCCGGTACCCGAGCCCGAGACGTACGCGATGATGGGTGCGGGTCTGGTGCTGCTCGCCTTCGCGCGCAGCCGCCGCCAGCAGAAGGTGGCCATCCAGGCCTGAGTCCGCGTCGCAACGGGTGGAAAGGCGCGCAAGGCCGCCTTCCCCCGGCGAGCCGGACCCGGACGCTGTTCGGGCGAGGCTTCGCGCGCCACGCAGCCCGGACTCTCCGGCCGAAGAACGGCCCGCCCGATGGCGGACCGTTTCCATTGGTACGAATGGGATGGGGCGCCGGCGCCCCCCCGGAAGCGACTCAGCAGATCGCCGGCGCGGGGCTGCATCAGGCGAGATCGAACCGGTCGGCATTCATGACCCTGGTCCACGCGGCCACGAAGTCCTTCACGAACTTCTCCTTCCCGTCGTCCTGCGCGTAGACCTCGGCGCAGGCGCGCAGCACGGAGTTCGACCCGAACACGAGATCGACCCGTGTCGCCGTCCACCGGACCGCGCCCGACTTGCGGTCGCGGATCTCGTAGAGGTTGCGGCCCGCGGGCTTCCACGTGTAGGCCATGTCCGTCAGGTTGACGAAGAAGTCGTTCGTCAGCGCACCGACGCGATCCGTGAACACCCCGTGCATCGTCCCGCCGTGGTTGGTGCCGAGCACGCGCATGCCGCCGACGAGGACCGTCATCTCGGCCGCGGTGAGGCGCATCAGCTGCGCGCGGTCGAGCAGCAGTTCTTCGGCGGTGACCGCGTAGTCCTTCTTCAGCCAGTTGCGGAAGCCGTCCGCCACGGGCTCCAGCACATCGAAGGACTCGGCGTCGGTCATGGCGGCCGTCGCGTCGCCGCGGCCCGGCGCGAAGGGCACCGTGACGGTAACGCCCGCAGCCTTCGCAGCCTGCTCGACCCCGACGTTGCCCGCGAGCACGATCACGTCGGCGACGCTGGCGCCGCTCTCGGCGGCGATCCTCTCGTACACGGCCAGCGCCTTTGCGAGGCGTGAGGGCTCGTTGCCCTCCCAGTCCTTCTGGGGCGCGAGACGGATGCGGGCACCGTTGGCACCGCCGCGCTTGTCCGAGCCGCGGAAGGTGCGTGCGCTGTCCCAGGCCGTGGCGACCATCTCGGACACGGACAGACCGCTCGCGGCAATCTTCGCCTTGACCGCCGCCACGTCGTAGTCCTTGCGGCCGGCGGGCACAGGGTCCTGCCAGATCAGGTCTTCTTTCGGGACGTCCGGCCCGATGTAACGCGCCTTGGGCCCCATGTCGCGGTGGGTGAGCTTGAACCACGCCCGGGCGAAGACTTCGGAGAAGTAGGCCGGGTCCTGGTGGAAGCGCTCCGAGATCTTCCGGTACGCGGGGTCCATCTTCATGGCCATGTCCGCGTCGGTCATGATCGGGTTGTAGCGGATGGACGGGTCTTCCACGTCGGTCGGCTTGTCCTCTTCCCGGATACCGATGGGCTCCCACTGCCACGCGCCCGCCGGGCTCTTCTTGAGTTCCCACTCGTAGCCGAGCAGCAGATCGAAGTACCCGTTGTCCCACTGCGTGGGGTGCGTGGTCCACGCGCCCTCGATGCCGCTGGTGACCGCGTTGCGCCCGACGCCGCGCGACTGGTGGTTGTTCCACCCCAGGCCCTGCTCCTCGATCTCCGCACCTTCGGGCGACGGGCCGAGGTTGGCCGCGCTGCCGTTGCCGTGGGCCTTGCCGACCGTGTGGCCGCCGGCCGTGAGCGCGACGGTTTCCTCGTCGTTCATCGCCATCCGGGCAAACGTCACCCGGACATCATGCGCGGTCCTGAGCGGGTCGGGCTTGCCGTCGACGCCCTCCGGGTTCACGTAGATGAGGCCCATCATCACCGCGGCGAGAGGATTCTCGAGATCCCGCTCTCCCGAGTAGCGCGAGCCTTCGCTGCCGGTGGGCGCGAGCCACTCGCGCTCGGAACCCCAGTAGATGTCCTTTTCCGGGTGCCAGATGTCCTCACGGCCGAACGCGAAGCCGAAGGTCTTCAGGCCCATGGATTCGTAGGCGACCGTGCCGGCGAGAATCATGAGATCGGCCCAGCTCAACCGGTTGCCGTACTTCTTCTTGACGGGCCAGAGCAGCCGGCGCGCCTTGTCGAGATTGGCGTTGTCGGGCCACGAGTTGAGCGGCGCGAAGCGCTGGTTGCCCGTGCCGCCGCCCCCGCGCCCGTCGGCGATGCGATAGGTGCCGGCGGAGTGCCACGCCATGCGGATCATCAGACCGCCGTAGTGACCCCAGTCGGCCGGCCACCAGTCCTGGCTGTCGGTGAGGAGGGCCTTCACGTCGCGCTTGACGGCGTCGAAGTCGAGCTTCTTCACTTCCTCGCGGTAGTCGAAGTCCGGCCCCAGCGGGTTGGTCTTGGTGTCGTGCTGGTGGAGGATGTCCAGGTTCAGCGCCTTCGGCCACCAGTCGGTCTTCGCCATCGTCGCGGTGGTCACCGCGCCGTGCATCACCGGGCACTTGCCCCCGGAACCCGTTCCCTTCTCGTCCATGTCCACCTCCATTCGTGACGTTGCTCGAAGGCCTCGCGACCTCATCCGCATGGTTCCGCGGATGCCGATGTCCTGTCGGTGAGGAGACTATAGCCTTCGAGTGTTTCACTTGGACACTTCCGGACTGCGCAATTTTTCGATTGCCGCAATCGGCGGCCCGGGTAGGGCAACCGGGCCTCAGGCGCGTGACGCCCCCAGAGGCGCGACGGCCTCGCCCATAGGCTCGCCCATGCGGATGCCGCGCTCCGGGACCCAGTCGGCCTGGAACCGCAGCGTGTTCCTGGGGAACAGGAGGACCACGGTGGAACCGAGCAGGAAACGCCCCATCTCCTCGCCCTTGCGCAGGGCCACGACGCGGTCGTCGTAGCGCCAGTCCCGGACGATGCCCGGCCGCGGCGGCGTGACGACGCCATGCCACACCGTCGCGACGCTCCCGACGATGGTGGCCCCGACCAGCACCATCACGAACGGCCCCCGTTCCGATTCGAAGACGCAGACCACGCGCTCGTTGCGCGCGAACAGACCCGGCACGCCGCGCGCCGTCGTCGGATTGACCGAGAACAGCTGTCCCGGCACGTGGATCATGCGCACGAGACGGCCGTCGCAGGGCATGTGAATGCGGTGATAGTCCTTCGGGCTCAGGTACAGGGTCGCGAACCGGCCTTCGTCGAAGCGTGCGGCGAGCGCGGCGTCACCGCCGACCAGCGCACGCGTGCTGTACGTATGGCCTTTCGCCTGCAGAAGCTGATCACCATCGATAGGACCGCACTGGCTGATGGCACCGTCCACCGGACAGACATACGCTGCCGGCGCGATGGGACGGGCTCCGTCGCGGAGCGCGCGCGTGAAGAACTCGTTGAAGCTGGCGTAGGCGGCGGGGTCGGGCTCGGCGGCCTCGGACATGTTCACGCCGTAGCGGCCGATGAACCACGGAATCAGCCGGCGCGTCCACCAGCGCGCGCGCGATGACGCGGCACGTCCGGCGACGACGGTCATGAGCCTCTGCGGCCAGAAGTACTGCGGGAGGACCGCGAGGCGGTCGCGCAGGTCAGACATGTTCGCTGCGACACGCCGTGCCGCCCTCGCACCGGGCGCCTGTGGCCCGCGACAAATGCCGGGCAACGCCCAGTGCTGCCGGTGGGTGGCGACGCCGAGACACCAGCGTCCGGGAAGTGCCGCGTGCGTGCTCGCGCGCGACCGCGTGCAGGGTTCGTCCTCGGAGCCGCGCGACGCGCGGCTGAGCGACGATGGCCTCGGCCGCCGCCGACAGGCCGAGGCAGTGAAGGGTGTTCAACAGGGTGCCGACTCCAGTAGAAATGCAGCGTGGTCCATGCCCGACGCGCCGTCCGCGACCTGTCCGGCCCGTCGATCGGCGGAGTGTCGCGAAGGGCCCGGCGCTTCAGTCGAAATGATAGCCCGCGGCCGGGTGCACGGCCCACCGGCCGTCCCCGGAAAGCTCCAGCACGAGCCGGTGGAACCGCAGCAGCGAGGCCCGATGACTGACGCTGATCGGCGTGGTCGCGCTCCCCACCAGATGCCGGTAGACGGACACCTCGTTGGCCGCGTCGAGCGCGCTGGTGGCCTCGTCCAGCATCGCGTAGCGGGGACGCGCCAGCAGCACCCGGGCGAGCGCGAGACGCTGCTGCTCGCCCACGGACAGCAGCTTCGCCCAGTCGAGCTCGACGTGCAGGCCGCCGACACGCTCGGCGAGGGAAGGCAGATTCACCTGCCGCAGCAGTTCGAGCAGCTCGACATCCGACACGTCGCGATCGGTATCCGGGTACAGCAGCTGGCAGCGCAGATCGCCGACGGCGAGGTAAGGATGCTGCGGCAGGAACAGCATGTCCGCGCCCTCGGGACGCACGATGCGTCCCGAGCCCGCTGTCCACAGCCCGGCGACGGCCCGCAGCAGCGAGCTCTTTCCGACCCCGCTGGGGCCGACGATCATCAGACCGTCCCCCGGCTCCAGATCGAGCGAGAGGTCGCGCACGATGACGCGCTCGCGCTCGGGCGTGAAGACCGTCACTCGCTGGAGCGACAGCCGTGACCCGGGCTCGGTGTGGATTACGCCCCCGTCGGCGGCCGTTGCCTGCGCCACTTCGGAGTTGGCGGAGGGCCTGTCGAGCACGGGGGCGGCGGCCTCAGGTGCGCCCCGGGTCGCAGGCCCGACAGTGGCGGCGTCGAGCGTCTGCGAGAAGGCATAGAGGCGCTCGACGCCGGCGGCGAAGCGACTGAGGCTCTCGAACCGCTCGACGATGACCGTCAGCGCACTGAGCATTGCCGTGAAGGCTCCGGCCGCCTGCACCGCGCGGCCCACCTCGAGTTCGCCGCGCAGCACCTGCTCCGCGATGATCACGCTGGGCAGCGCCAGGGTTAGGAAGCTGTGCGAGTACTGGAACAGGTTCAGGTTCAGCTGCCAGCGCAGCACCTTTCGGTAGTTGGCGAACGCGTCGGCGAAGCGCTGCCGCAGCGTTCTCTGTTCCTGCTCCTCCCCGCGGTGGAAGGCGATGGACTCCGCATTCTCGCGCAGCCGGATCAGGCCGAAGCGGAAGTCCGCCTCCCGGCGCAGCTGCCGGAAGTTCAGGTCGATGAGGCGCGGGCCGAACACGCGCGCCGTGAACCACGACGCGATCAGCGCATAGCCGATCAGGAAATACACGAGTCCGCGCGCGATTGACCACAGCACCCCGGTGAAAGCGACCAGCTCGATCACCGCGCCCAGCACGATCATGAGGAAGTACAGCGACTGCTGCGTGAAGGCGTTGATGTCCTCGGAGATCCGCTGATCCGGGTTGTCGAGGCCCGTCACCGAGTTCAGCCTGTAGAAGGCCCGCCGCGTGAAGTAGCGCTCCAGGAAATGATGCGTGAGCCAGCGACGCCACAGCAGCCCGAGGTTGTCGCGCACGAAGTAGTAGAAGGCGTAGACCGGGACCGCGAAGACCAGCACGGCGACGAATCGCCGGATCGACGACCAGAAGCGCGGTGCGTCGGCCGCCGCGAGCGCCGACGTAAACTCGCCCGTCTCCTGGTTCATGAGCACGCTGGCCGCGGTCTGCGCCAGCAACAGAGCGATCAGGGTGACGAGCAGCGCCCGCGCGCGCCACCGCTCCGCAGAACGCCAGTAGCTGCCAGCGATGTGGACGAAGCGCCGCCACAGATGGATGTCGAGGCGCGGCGCTCGGGATGGCGGGTTCATGGGAGAAGCATACGGTTTCTGCAATGCCCCGTTGCAAGGCGCCGCGGAAGCAGGCGGCACGGTGCAAGACCTGCCAATCGTCCCTGCGACGACGCCCCAGCACCCGTAGCGCTGGGTCTCCCCGGGCTGATCAGGGACGACATCGAGCGGAGCGACACCGTCCTCCGGGCGGAGCCCGCGTGGGCTACTGTGTCCCCGCTCGCCGAGCGGTACGCGCGATCTCGTCGCTCAGACCCTCGGATAGGTGAACGGCGTCGGGCCGAGGCTGTCCGCGGCCGCGACACGCAGCGCCGCCGCGGACGATTCGTGCGAGGCCAGGACCCCGCGCAGCGCCGAGTACGGGCCCAGGTCGAAGCGCACGCGCTCGTCTTCGGGCAGATACATCGCCCAGCGCAGCAGAATCCCGAGGTAGTAGCCGAGCGCGCCGGGGCTTCGCGCCGAGAGCCAGGTCGGCCCCCGCGTGTTCACCAGGGTATCGAGCTGAGCTGCCTGCACATGCAGTTTCGCCAACGCCGCACGCTCGACTCCGGCGACGGCGGCATCGCCCGCGACGCGCTCCGGATGGATGAGCGCCATCACCGTCGGATGGAGTGTGTTCGACACGAAGAACAGCCACGACAGGAAGGCCGCGCGGCCAGGCTCGTCCGCTCGCGGACCGATCCGCCCATGCCGGTCGACCAGCCAGAGCAGAATCGCGGCCGCCTCGAACATCGGGCCTTCGTCCGTCTCCACGGTCGGGATCAGGCCGAAGGGATTCAGCGCGCGAAAAGCCGGGGCATCCAAGTCCCCCGCGTCGAAGTCCATCAACTTCACCGTGTAGGGCAAACCGAGTTCCTCGAGCGCGAGGCGGATGACCGAGGAACACCAGTCGGGACAGTGGTAGAGCGTGAGCGCCATGGCGGAAGCCTTTGCGGTAATTGATCTGGCTCGAAGAGTACTGCAATGCACGAAGCGCACGCATCGGGGACAGGGCTTGCCGATCGAGTTGACCGAGCCGGGACTACGGGACATGCAGCCCGCTCGCTGGATCGCGTGGTGCAATCGCGATACATTGGGCTGATGAAGACCGCGACCCTCCCCGCTTTGCGTGTCGAGCCCGAGTTTCGGGCCGAAGTCGAGTCGGTACTGGCCGAGGGCGAGACCCTCTCCGAGTTTGTCGAGGCATCGCTACGCGCCAGCGTCGAACGCCGGCGCTTCCAGGCCGAGTTCATCGCCCGTCGCCTGCGATCGAGAGAAGAGGCGAGGCGCACGGACGACTATGTCGATGCCGACGAAGTCCTCGCCACACTGCAGCGAAAGCTCGACGCCGCACGGACTCGCTTGGCGACGGCTTCCTGGAATCGCAAGTGACGTTCCGGGCCTGGCTGAACCGCACGGATGAAGCTGACCTCTAGCGCCCGTGCAATGCGAAAAGCACGAGCGAGAAAGCATGACTGTTGGGTCTTGCATCCAGGAGGGTCACCCGCGACAGATGTACAGGTCGTAGGTGAACACCGTGTCTGGCTGATGGCGTTGAGCGCCACCCTCGTCACCCGCCCCAGCGGATCGGTGACGCCGGTCTGGGTGATCGGCCCCGCGCCGGAGGGGTATAGGTGAGGAGGGGTTCCGAAGCAGCGTGCGCGGCCAAAGACGTGACCCCCTTTTGCTGCAAGGGCGAGGTGGGTCGCGGTAACTTGCGATTCGTCGAATCTCGGGTGTAACCTGACCGCATGGACGAACCAGTCATAACCTCTCGCCCGGACGTAATGGGCGGCACACCCGTGTTTGCCGGCACACGCGTGCCGGTGCAGACGCTGCTCGACTACATCGAGGCCGGGGAATCCATAGACGAGTTTCTGTCCGGGTTCCCGTCGGTGAGGCGAGACGCCGTCATCCGATTCTTGCAGCAGGCGAAGGACCGACTGGTTGACTCAATCTCGTGAAGGTGTTCATCGACGAGCGCATCGATTGGCGAGCGGGCATGAGGGTCACACAGGCATGAGGGTCAGGTCTTGAACCGTGCATCCTTCTCGAACAGGCCTGCGGGTCAGGTCTCGAATCGTGCACTCCCTCGACAAGCAGTACCGCGTGAACTGTGGCTACGGTGTGGCAACCTCACGGGGCGTGACCGCCCGAGGCGCCGAATGAAGCGAGGAACTCGTTGATTTGTGGTGGGCCCGCTGGGGCTCGAACCCAGGACCAAAGGATTATGAGACCGTTTCCTCTGCATCCATCCACGCCCACCTGAATTCGAGAGTGTTCATTACGTACTTGTTTTTATGTTGTTTTATCTCACACTTCGTCCAGGAGGGTTCACGGGAGTTCGCCTAGACCCGATTTTCAATCGGGACTAGAATCGGGACAAGATTCTGGACGAGGAGGCGCCATGAGTGAACGCACCACGGAGGTCCGCCGTACAAAGTCTCAGTCACTGACCCCGGTAGCGATTCAGGCAATGAAGCCGGGCGAGAAACACGCCGACGGCCACATGCCGACCGGAAACGGGCGCTTGATAGTCAAGGCACGCTCCCGCACGCTTCAAGGCCGATCGGCCATCGTGAGGGAGTTCTTCTTCCGCTACCTCGACGCCGACAAGAAGGACCGCACCATCCTTGTCGGAGAGTTCACACCGAGCCGGAAGGATGAAAAGAGAAGCCAATCGGACGGTAACGACAGCGCCGAGTCGCCCACCCGCGATGCCGAGATTCAGAGGAAGAGGAAACTGACCCTCACGGAGGCGCGTGCGGAGGCGCTTACCTATGCCGAGCTTGTCCGGCAGGGCATTGACCCCCGCCAGTGGGCAGAGGAGCAGGCTCGCAATGAGCAGGAAACCCTCAAGCGCAAGCGAGAAGAGCGCGCCCGCGAGGATCGAAAGGGTACGCTGGCCGATCTACTTGACGCATACGTGGATCATCTGCGGAAGGGTCAGAAGAACAGCGCAGACGACGTCGAGCGCACCCTAGCGCGCCACGTCCTTGGTCCGTTCCCAGGGCTCGCCGACAAGAAGGCAAGCGAGATTACGGCCGACGACGTATCGGACATCCTTGCCCGCATGATCGCCTTGGGCATCGAACGCCGGACGAACATGGTGCGCTCCTATCTTCGGGCGGCGTTCTCCTATGGGGCGAAGATTGACTCCGACCCTCGCCGCAAGGCCGCAGCGATCAAGGCCGCTGAAGAACTCCCGAAGAAGTTCGCCATTCGGGGCAATCCTGTGGCTGACGTGCCACGCGCGGCAGAGTTTGACAAAGCCGGGAATCGGACACTCACGGACGCTGAGCTGCGAGCCTATTGGGAAGCACTCTCCAGGCAGCACCCCGGAATCGGCGTCACCCTGAAGGTCGCTTTGCTTCTCGGGGGACAGCGCCTTTCGCAAGTGATCCGCGCGAAGTGGAAAGACTACGACCCCGAAGACCGTTCCCTTCTGCTTCACGACTCGAAAGGGCGCGGCGGGACGCGCGAGCACATGCTGCCCGTGTCGGATCGGGTGGCGGAAGTCATCGACGAACTCCGTAGGTTGAATCACGGCGAATACATCTTCTCGACGACAGACGGGAAGAAACCTGTGCACCTGAGCACCCTTAGCGCAGCCGTGTCCGCAATTGGTGTGCAGAGATCTGACGCCGGAAGCGACATCGCTTTCACTGCGGCGGACCTGCGTCGGACAGTTGAAAGCCGTCTGGGTGCCCTGGGTGTGCCCAAGGCGCAACGCGCGCAGGTGCTATCCCACGGCGCGCGCTCGGACGTTCAGGCGAAGCACTACGAGCGATTCGACGACCTCCCAGCAAAGGCGGCCGTGCTTGCCCGTTGGGAATCTCACCTTGCCGATATTCTGGACGGCAAGCAGACCGGGCGAGTCATCCGGGGGCGATTCCGCGCCGGTCATCCGCAATAGCTGTAGGTGATGGTGCTCGCGCCCGCCCCCCAGTGGGACGGTCTCGGTGGCGACGGCGTCGAAGCGGTTGTAGCTCCGGCCCGCTGCGCTTCACGTTCCTGCGGAACTTGAGCCTCCACTGAAACGGCATCTGCCGTTTTCGTAGGTGCGGGTGAGCGTCCCGGAGAGGCTGTCGGTGATCTGGGTGAGCCGAGAAGAGAATGCACGGAGAAAGACCTGACCCTGGCATTCGCGCGACCGGGCTTGCGATCAAAGAAGTCAACGCTATCGAGTCGGCTGTGGCCGCCCCGGTCTACCCAGAAGGCAACCGTACTGAGGCTCGCGCCGAAGCGCAGTGCTACCGCCCGAAGACTGTTTCCCTCGCGGACAGCCGCGACCATCCGCCGGGGGCGCTTGCCCAAGTCAGAGCTTTTTTCATCGCCAGGGCATCCGAAAAAGCTCCTACCGTACACCCACCGACCGCGCGCTCAGCAGGCCGCCGTGCCCCTTGAAGAGGTCGCAATCGAGTGACCGACGATGTCAGTCGACGCTGAAAAGCGTTCGACGAACGCTAAGACTTGAGTGTTCGACGAACGCTGAGATTTACCCTCTGACCTCATGCTTGGGAGTGGTTGGGGTTAGCGGGAGGCTGCGCGGGAACGGGGTCGCCGCGTCGCGGTGATGGCCGCCAGAGCCGCAAAGCTCACCAAGGGCAGCGCTGACGGTTCGGGGACCTCGATTGGGCGGCGGAAGGTGATCAGATAAGTCGCCCGGGAATTGCCCTGCTCAATACGGCTGCCGATGACATAGCCGGCAGGCAGTGGAGAGCCGGTGACATCGAGGGTGGAGAAGTTCCCCGTGATGCTGCTGGCGCGCAGAACCTCCGCTTCCACGTAGTCCGCGGCAAAGCTCACGCCGGACGGATCGAAGAGCAAACGTCCATCCAGGCTCGCGGTACCGGTCACGACTAGGCCGTTAAGTTCGCCGAACAGGAACGAGCCTCCCGAACAAGGTCATCGCACCGGTGACCGTCATGCCATTCGGGAGATACGTGCCACGGTTGAACAAGTTTCCGGACAAGCCATCGCCCGCTCGCCCTTCGACCAGGCCCAGTTCACCGATGTTGAGCGAATTGGTCGTCAGGACGGCATCGATCACGAGCGACCCCCCGGAAACCGACACCGAGTTCAGCGAATCGGAGTTCACGTTCAGGACCGGCTGATTCGCGCCGCCGGCGCCGTCGATGACCACGTCTCGGCCGGCCGTCGGCACGAAGTTGGCGTTCCAGTTCAACGCATTCGACCAATGGTTGTTGCCTCCCTCGCCATCCCAGGTGACAGGCAACGCGAGCGCCGGAACCGCCGTGGTGGAAAGCCCGATCGCGATGACCGCGGCGCAGAAGGAAACGTGCTTCATGGCGATTCTCCGAAATGGTGACGGTTGCCGTGGCGTCAGCCCCAAGGCTCTGATCGCAATAGCCCCTTGGCCGGACACACCGCACAAAAAGACGACTATAGCCGCACCCGGCCTTGATCCCATCGCCGTAGCCCGGTGTTCGCTTCCGGAAGCGACTCTCGCAGACGACGCGCATGCTCTGAAAGCAAGAACTGTTCGCAACTAGAGTGACCCCAAGTTACCCAGAGAGTTCTGCGCAGGGCGGGCGTGTTGACCACAACGCCGCTGTAAGCTGTCCCGACGTTCAAGAGCCCACTCCCGACGGAATCGCATGCGCTGGACCCCGAGGGTGACGATGGGTTCACATCCCGGGACGCGCGAGCACATGCTGCCCGTATCGGATCGGGTGGCAGAAGTCATCGACGAACTCCGCAGGCTGAATCACGGCGAATACATCTTCTCGACGACAGACGGGAAGAAACCTGTGCACCTGAGCACCCTTAGCGCAGCCGTGTCCGCAATTGGTGTGCAGAGATCTGACGCCGGAAGCGACATCGCTTTCACTGCGGCGGACCTGCGTCGGACAGTTGAAAGCCGTCTGGGTGCCCTGGGTGTGCCCAAGGCGCAACGCGCGCAGGTGCTATCCCACGGCGCGCGCTCGGACGTTCAGGCGAAGCACTACGAGCGATTCGACGACCTCCCAGCAAAGGCGGCCGTGCTTGCCCGTTGGGAATCTCACCTTGCCGACATTCTGGACGGCAAGCAGACCGGGCGAGTCATCCGGGGGAGATTCCGCGCCGGTCATCCGCAATAGCTGTAGGTGATGGTGCTCGCGCCCGCCCCCCAGGGGGACGGTCTCGGTGGCGACGGCGTCGAAGCGGTTGTAGCTCCGGCCCGCTGCGCTTCACGTTCCTGCGGAACGTGAGCCTCCACTGAAACGGCATTTGCCGTTTTCGTAGGTGCGGGTGAGCGTCCCGGAGAGGCTGTCGGTGATCGGGGTGAGCCGAGAAGAGAATGCACGGAGAAAGACCTGACCCTGGCATTCGCAAGTGATTTCGCTCGTGCCGACCCCTGGGGACGGTCTCGATGGCGACTGCGCCGAACCGGGTGTCGTAGGCACGGCTCGCCGTGTCGGAGATGCTGTCCGTGATCTGGGTTAGGCGAGATGAGAACGAACGCTGAAAGACCTGACCGTTACGTTCGCGTTCTAATCAGGAGCGCCTAAGTCAGTCGTACTTCAATGCCTCCGCATAGTCTTTCCACGACCGCTCATCTCGCCACTCAACCATTGGGCCATGGGACGTCATGACTCTGGCGGATATACGGATGTTTCCCACGTGTGCGGACATTCGACATAACTGCAGATCGCCCGGATCGCGACACACGGGTATTGCGATCTTCATTCGATTGTCCAAGTCTTTCACGAAGCCTTCAAACTCTTCGGGGAAGTACTGCAGACTCATGACTCGGTCGTTCACTAGCGTCAAGTGCATGCGCTGCTGCTTTGTGGTATCCCCGATGTCGACAATCACTCCGTGCATGACAATGATCTCTCGACTTGAGGAGTGTCTTTGTTCCTTGCTGACTATCCTAAACGCGCGGGCACGCGTCTTCAGATACTCATTGACTTGACCGAGCGTCCACTGGCTGTATATGCCGTCGAACATTAACTCGCCCACGGCCATGCCCTCTCCCTTGTCTTTGCAGGAAGATAGCGACGCTATGGCGAGAACAGCTGCGACAGTCAGCAACTGGCGAAGAGACATCGCGTTTTCAATGAGAACAGCGGCGTACTGGTCAAGGAGCAGGCCATTGAATGTTAGGCGAAGATGGCAATGAATCTGTATACCGAGGCGTCGAACCCTGCGAGTATCCGTTGACCAACTCTGGATTTCTGTAGCAGGCCATCGGACATTTGGCTGGGTCCTTTACCTCCTTTCCACATCGGCGACCCACTTTGTTGTTGTGCTCATCCATCCGGCGTTCTCCGACTTCTTGCTTGTTAAACCAGTCGCCCTTCTTTTCATTGGCCCACCCAGCAACCACCGCCTCCCAAGAAGAGTTCTCGGCCGTCATGACACATTGCCACACACAATGACGATAGGCATCCGCGGGTGAATTCCACTGATTCTCCCCCGGAAACATCGTGTTCGCTTCAATCAGTGCGTCCTGCCTTATTGATTCCCAGGACCGCCAAAGCCCAAGCGGATCCGTCCCATTCGTCGGACTCCCTCCAATGTACGCATAGACGTTATACCCCCCCGCCAACCCAATCGGATCCTCCGACACGAACCTCCCGAATCTCGGGTGGTAGTACCTCGCCCGGTAGTACATGAGGCCCATCCCGTCGTCTTCTCTCCCCGTGTACCGGTACTGCGTGTCGTCCGTGCCCGTCTTCGTCGCCGTTCCGTACGGCTCGTACGTGAACGCCGCCGTCGTCGTCCCAGTCGGTCCGATCAGGTTCACCGTCGATCCGAGCGCATCGGGCAGGATGACCGTGGTCGTCGATCCCGCGGTTCTCGCGTAGCGCTCATCCAGTCCCGGGCCGTTCAGCAGCGTGCTGGGAACGGCCGCACCGGCCGTGGTGTGCACTTCACTGAACCCGTCGTAGAGCGTGCCGCTCTGGACTGCGTTGATCGTCTTGCTCGCCCGACGGGTCAGCGGGTCGTAGACGAAGCTCGCCGTTGTCGTGGCGCCACTGACCCCCGTCAGACGATCCCGCACGTCCCAGGTGTAGGTCTGCGCTCCGTCGTTGGTCAGGTTGCCGTTGAAGTCGTAAGTGAGGTTCATGCCCGCCCAGATCGTCAGGCGGTTCGCCGCGTCGTACGTGGCGCTCGCCAGCGCCGGCGGCAACGCCACCCGCGCGAGATTGCCCGTCATCGTCAGCCGACGCCCCGCGGCGTCGTACGTGTAGCCCAGCGTGCCCAAGGTCGTGGTCGTGTTGCGCTTGTAGGTGAGCGTCGTCAGCTCGTTGCCGTTGTTGTAAGCGTAATCGATCGTCACCAGGTTGGGCAGCGTCGCCTTCGTCCGACGGCTCGCCACGTCATACTCGAAGCTCACCGCGTTGGTCCCCTGGGTGACCGAGGTCAACCGGTTCGCATCGTCGTAGCCGTAGGTCACCGCCGTCTGCCCGGTCACCTGCATCTGCGTGCGCCGCGCCGCCACGTCGTAGCTGTAGGTAATCGTGCTCGTGCCCGCCCCCAGGGGGGACGGTCTCGGTGGCCACCGCATCGAAGCGGTTGTCGTAGGTGCGGGTGACCGTGCCGGAGAGGCTGTCGGTGATCTGGGTGAGCCGGTCGCCTGCATCGAACGTGTACGCCGTCGTCGCGCCCCCTTGCCAGGTGGTGAGCGTGCGGCGGTTCAGCTCGTCGTAGCCGTGGGTCGTGATCTGGCCCTTGCGGTCGGTGTGGGTGAGCAGGTTGTCGTTGTCGTCGTAGGTGAAGGTCTCGGACCTCGGAATCGGGTCGGTACGCGTGGTGAGGCGGTTCTTCGCGTCGTACGCAAAGCCCGTCACCCCGCCCCTCGGGTCGATGAAGCTCGTCAGGTTGCCGTTGGCATCGTAGTTCATCACCACCTGATTGCCCGCCGGGTCGGTGCTGGTCTTTACCCGATGGAGCACGCATAGGTGGTGATCTGGGTCAGTGGAGAGCAGAGTCCACGGTATCTGGTCCCGCATTGCGCCCTTGCATACCGGCGGCTTTCTTGGGTAATCGCAGGGGCTCAATTCCTATCAGGAACGCCGAAGAAAGAGATCTCCTTGAAGAGATCGCGGACAGTGCGGACCGACTCTATGTCCCTAAGGTACCGCTCCATACGAACGCCACTGGGCGCCTTCCACCGAAAAGCGCCTGGCGCGCTCCGCGATATCTCGTGCGACTTGGCTTACATCGACGTCACGCACCTCCTCAAGCTCGATATCCATGCACCAAAGAATGCGCCGAGGAAAAGCTAAGTTGCTTAAGCTGAGCCTCCGTGGCCGCAACCACAGAATTCGAAACAATCGCCCATCAAAATCAAGAACCAAAGGGTGACCCTGCCTCGGTTTCACGTACATCAGATTGTTGTTACCTTTCTGATGAACGGAGGACGAAATGGGCAAGAAGGAAGCGGTACCGAACCGGCAGTACACGGCGGAGTTTAAGCAGGAGGTGGTCCGGCTGGCCGAGTCGATCGGCGGAAATGCGGCTGCGAAGCGCCTGGGCGTGCCGCAGTCGACGGTGACGAACTGGGTGCGGCGTGCTCGAGCCGGGACGCTCCAGGACACATCAGGGGAAGCGGGTCCGGCGAAACGGCCGGTGTCGGAGCTCGAGGCAGAGATCAGCCGCTTGCGCAAGGAACTGGCCAGCACGAAGCTGGATCTGGAAATCGTAAAAAAAGCGGCGGCGTATTTCGCGAAGGAGTCGCGTTGAAATACGCCTGGATCAGATCGAATCGCGACTTCTATAGCGTCAGCCGGATGTGTCGCCTTCTGGAGGTGTCTCGAACAGGTTACTGCCAGTGGCGAGCGCGCGGGCCAAGCGATCGGGCTCAGGCCAACGCCAAGCTCGATGCGCAGGTGGCGGCCATCCATCAGGCCAGTGGCTGCAGCTACGGACGAGAGCGCATTCACCGGCAGATGCACGATCAAGGCGTGCCGGTGGGACGAGAGCGGATTCGAAGGAGCCTGCAGCGGCAGGGACTGAGACCGGTGTACCGACGCCCCTATCGGGTGACCACGGACTCCGATCACGACAAGCCGCTGGTGGCGAACCTGCTGGAGCGCCAGTTCGACGGCTGGGCGGTCAACCAAGCGTGGGTCGCCGACATCACCTTCATTGCCACTGGCGAGGGCTGGCTGTACTTGGCGGTGGTCATGGATCTGGCCAGTCGGCGCATTGTGGGTTGGTCGATGAGCGAGCGGATCAAGGCCGACCTGGTGTGCGATGCCTTGAAGTCGGCGTACTGGCAGCGAAAGCCACCGCCGGGGCCTGATCATGCATACCGATCGCGGCAGCCAGTACGCAGCCAAGTCGTACCGCGCCCTGATCCGAGACTTCCGGATGGAGGCGTCGATGAGCGGCAAGGGCGACTGCTGGGACAACGCGGCGATAGAGAGCTTCTTCAAGACGCTGAAAGTCGAACGCGTGTACCAGGTGCACTACCCGACGCGCGCCCAAGCCCGCTTGGACATCGTCGACTGGATCGAGGGCTTCTACAACCGACGGAGACTCCATTCTTCGGTGGGATACCGGACGCCGATCGCTGCGGAACACAGCCTCATGGCTGCTTAGCCTGGTGTACGTCGAATCGGGGCAGGGTCAGGGTGCTTTTCGGCAACCAGCTTTCTCATCGAGTCCTTGGACATGACATAGAGCCAAGAACTCTTGAGCGCTTGAATAGCTTCATCGTCAGAGATCAGAAGAACGGGAAATGCAAGTCGAAAAGCTCGTTTCACGGTCTTGTTACATCAAGGAGTCGGCTACCACACACAATCCGCGACTGAACCGCCCCGGGATTCGTGGAGGCCCGGTGGTGTGAGTCAGGCCAACATGGCCTGCTCGGACAGTTCCCGGTAGTGGTTTGCCTCAGCTTCGGCGGGAGGAATGTATCCGATGGGCGCCAGCAGACGATGATGGTTGAACCAGGACACCTAATCGAGAGTTGCCAATCCGAGGCACTCCTTGGTCTTCCATGGGGCGCGCCGGTGAACGAGTCTCCGAGTGCTGCTCCGGGGTGCCCACCATGTAGCGCACCTGCGTGAGATTGCCGAAGCTGTCGTAGCTGTACTCGGTGCGTCGTCCAAGGGGTTCCACCTCGGCGCGCTCAGCTTGCTCGTCGCATCGTACTCGTAGGTCGTCGTGCGTGCGCGTGGGGTGCGCAGCGCTTCGGTGCGGCTGGTCATCTGCCCGGCTGCGTTGAACGTCATCCTCGTCACCCGCCGCAGCGGATCGGTAACGTCCGTCTGGGTGATCGGTCCCGCGCCGGAGGGGGTGTAGGTGAGGAGGGGTTCCAAAGCAGCTTGCGCAGCCAAAGACGTGCCCCCCTTTTACTGCAAGGGCGAGGGGGGCCGCGGTAACTTGCGATTCGTCGAATTTCGGGTGTAACCTGATCAAATGGACGAACCAGTCATAATCTCTCGCCCGGACGTAATGGGCGGGACTCCCGTGTTTGCCGGCACACGCGTGCCGGTGCAGACGCTGCTCGACTATATCGAGGCAGGAGAATCCATAGACGAGTTTCTGTCCGGGTTCCCGTCGGTGAGGCGAGACGCCGTCATCCGATTCTTGCAGCAGGCGAAGGACCGCTTGGTTGACTCAATCTCGTGAAGGTGTTCATCGACGAGTGCATCGATTGGCGGCTGTCCCGCGATATCGTTGGTCATGAGGTCAAGACTGCGCGGCAGATGGGTTGGTCGGAAGTCAAGAACGGGCGCTTGCTCGCGCTCGTTCAAGCGAGTTTCGACGTGTTCGTCACGGTCGACAGAAACCTGTCCTTTCAGCAAGACCTACCGTCGTTCTCTGTCCCGGTCGTCGTGATTCGTGCTCGATCTAATCGATTGGCCGAGCTTAGGCCCCTGGTTCCTCTCTTGCTGGAGCAGATCGAAAAGGCTCCCAAAGGCGCGGTAACCTACGTCGGCAGTTAGGAGTAGCTCGTCGGGCGCACGCGCACATTATTTCTACTCAGTGAGACAGCAGGCGACGGCGTGGCCGCTGTGGTTGGTGGCTTGGGGGATCGATATGGCCGCGCACGGAAATGACGTTTGCCGTTGAGGTCATGCGTGAACTCTGTGCCCGCCCAGTTCGTCAAGCGGTTCGCCGCGTCGTTGCGCTCGCCAGAGCCACCCGGGCAAGGTTGCACGTCATCATCAGCCGACGCCCCGCGGCGTCGTACGTGTAGCCCAGCGTGCCCAGGGCCCTGAAATGGTGACGCAATCGGCGCGAGTTCCTACCTCACATTGCGGAAGAGAAGCGCAGCGAGGTGCTTGTGAGCGCAAGAACCGCACGACCGCCGGTCAGCGCCGCGTCGATGGCGTGCCCGGAACCTCAAGGCGTAGGCTCGGTCGGAGAAAGCGTGCAGTGGCGCTCAATGCCGCAATGTAGCCCGGGGCGCCCCAGAAGTACCACCAGCCAGCTAAGTCTCCCGAGAGCTGGCGGCCGTCATGGCGGGGACACAGTCGCTATCTTCGTCATCATCCGCAGTCCGCATTTGTCCCATTTCGCGCAGCCACGAAAGGAGCGATCCGCCAGTCCTGGCGTCGTGGAAGTGCAGTCGCCGTCCTTCAGGCATCGTCACTACCCGGCCCCGCCGGTAGTGACGATGCCAAGATCGCAAATCGCTTCAGCCGTTTACGTCGCAATTCGCAAAGTGATGACTGTGAGTGACGGAGCCCTTCCGTCGCTATTCTTCCTCTAGACCGCGCTTCGCGGTCCCGTCTCTCGCCCCCTCGGGGCGTCTCCCCAGTGCCTTCGCGGCGCCACCCTGGAACCGGGGTCAGCGGTTCGACTCAGTCGGCAACGCGTTCGCGTTCCGTGCTCGAGGCCAATAGCGGGTGCAGCCGCGGCAAGCAGTGGAAGTCTCTGCACGAAACAGGAGTGGTGTCCTGTCGTCCCTTGTGGTGCTCGTTCGCCTCCGCGCACGGGCCGGACAGAAACACTCACCGAAAGGGATTACACCAAGGACTTCGCCGGCGTTACCCCCGGGCGTACGGACATGCTCACACAGTGCAGTGAGCATGGCGGGCAGTGCGCGCGAGACCGCCGACGGATACGCAGCTTCGCCCGCCGAAAAGATCGTCGCGTTTCGTCGGACACTTTTCCGGAATTTCTCGTATTTGGATGGTGGGGAGCACTTCTCATCGCAGCTCCCCGGAGACCTGACCGCAGGCTCCCACCGGGGCCTGCACGGCGGTCTTCATCGCCAACTGCATTCAGAGAGACTTCGAGATGACTCAGAACATCCAACAACCGAGACCTTCCATCCTCCGCCTCCGGACCGTGCTGGAGCGCACCGGACTATCCCGGAGCACGATCTACGCGCTGATGCGCACCGGAGAGTTTCCGCGGCAGATCGCGTTGGGCCCGAGAAGCGTCGGCTGGCTGGAGTCGGACGTGGAGGCCTGGATCTCGGCGCGCGTCGCGCTCACCAGGCACTGACCCCAGGGCCGGGGCGGGGAGCAGCCGGTCGCTCTCCGCCCGAATCCAGGCTCCGCAGCCGAAAAGTTGCCTACCGAGGCACCTTCAAAACCCTGAAAAAGGGGGTTTTGAGGGTTTTGAAGGTGCCCTGGTAGCCCGATTCTCGCGACGAAACAGCCGATGTCGCACCGTTATAGTGCACTGAAGGCTTTCGGGCGCGCCCGGTAGATGACGTTCGTGCGCCCTCGTGCCCCGGTATTCGCCAGGTGCAGGATAAGCGCGAGCGCGGGGATGGTCTTCCGGTACTTGGAGAAGTGGGACTCCAGCGCCGGGTGCAGATCGCCGGATCGCACCTTCAGCTCTAGCCTTCTCCTCCACTCGGTGAAGCACTCCAGGCCGTCTGGGGTGAAGCGGACCAAGCTCATGTGGCCATCGGTCTCCGCGCCGACCTCGCCTGCGGTCAGTGCTTCGCACTCTTCAAAGGCCGCGAAGGCACGGTCGGACGCCGCTCTGTCCGGCCACCGATCCACGTTCCGCCATTCGCAAGCGTGGTGTGAACCATGACCCTGCCGTTTCTTGATCGGGACAACAATCGGGACAAGACATTGGACTTTCCCGAAAACCGCATCGCGGTTATAACTTAACCTTTTGTTTTTAATAATGGGCCCGCTGGGACTTGAACCCAGGACCAAAGGATTATGAGTCCTCTGCTCTAACCGACTGAGCTACAGGCCCACCGATGCGGCGCCCTCGATGCGCGCCGCATGCACGACAACGGCCGGTCAACTGCCCCGGCCGTCCTGAAACGTGCCCGCCGACTGCGCGGGCGACTCACCCGATCAGCCGTCGAGGAAGCTGCGCAGGCGTTCCGACCGGGAGGGATGGCGCAGCTTGCGCAGCGCTTTGGCTTCTATTTGTCGTATGCGCTCCCGCGTGACATCGAACTGCTTGCCCACTTCCTCGAGGGTGTGGTCGGTGTTCATCTCGATGCCGAAGCGCATGCGCAGCACCTTGGCCTCGCGCGGGGTCAGCGTGTCCAGGACTTCCTTGGTGGCTTCCTGGAGGCTGTTGTACACCGCGGCGTCGACGGGCGCGAGCGTCGCCTGGTCCTCGATGAAGTCACCGAGATGCGAGTCATCATCGTCGCCGATCGGGGTCTCCATGGAGATGGGCTCCTTGGAGATCTTGAGGATCTTGCGGATCTTGTCCTCGGGCATCTCCATCTTCACGGCGAGCGTCGCGGGATCGGGCTCGAGGCCGGTCTCCTGCAGGATCTGCCGCGAGATGCGGTTCATCTTGTTGATGGTCTCGATCATGTGCACCGGGATGCGGATGGTGCGCGCCTGGTCGGCGATCGAGCGCGTGATGGCCTGACGGATCCACCACGTCGCATACGTCGAGAACTTGTACCCGCGGCGGTATTCGAACTTGTCCACCGCCTTCATCAGGCCGATGTTGCCTTCCTGGATGAGGTCGAGGAACTGCAGGCCGCGGTTCGTGTACTTCTTCGCGATGGAGATCACGAGACGCAGGTTGGCCTCGGTCATCTCGCGCTTGGCGCGGCGGGCCTTGGCCTCGCCCGTGGACATCTGCTTGGCGATGTCCTTGAGGTCCTTGATGGGGATCCCGACGCGCTTCTGCAGGTCGATGAGGCGCTGCTGCTGCTCCAGGATGGCCGGCGCGTGCCGCGTGAGGGCCTCGCTGTACGGCTTCTTGGCGGAGGCCTCGCGGCGCACCCAGTCGAGATCCTCCTCGTTGCCGGGGAAGTTCTTGATGAAGTGCTGGCGCGGCATGTTGGCCTTGTCCACGCACAGGTCCATGATCGTGCGCTCGTAGGACCGCACGTCCTCGACCATCCTGCGCACGCTGTCGCACAGGGCCTCGATCTGCTTCGCGCTGAAGCGGATGTTCATCAGCTCGTTGGTGATGTCCGACTGCGCCTTGAGATAGGGCTTGCTCTTCGAGCCCTGGCGCTGCAGCGCGGTGATCATCTTCTTGTAGAGACCGCGGATGAGCTCGAAGCGCTCCATCGCGGCCACCTTGAGCTGGAGCAGGCTCGCGCTCTGGACCGCGCCGCCCTCGTCGTCCTCCTCGGCGTCGCCCAGGTCCTCCTCGACGGCTTCGTCGGGCAGGGCTTCCTCGGCCACTGCTTCCTCGGCGTTGGGGTCGTGCAGGCCGTCGACCACCTCGTCGATGCGCAGCTCGTCCTTCTCGACCTTCTCGGCCAGCGCGAGGATCTCGGAGATGGTCGTCGGGCAGGCCGAGATGGCCTGGATCATGTGACGCAGGCCGTCCTCGATGCGCTTGGCGATCTCGATCTCGCCCTCGCGCGTGAGCAGTTCCACCGAGCCCATTTCGCGCATGTACATGCGGACGGGGTCGGTGGTGCGGCCGAATTCGGAATCCAGGGTGGAGACGGCGGCTTCCGCTTCCTCGGCACGTCCTCGTCGGGCGTGGCCGGGGTGCTCTCGGACATGAGCAGCGTCTCGGCATCCGGGGCCTCGTCGTAGACCTGGATGCCCATGTCGTTGATCATGCTGATGACGCTTTCGATCTGCTCCGCGTCCAGCATGTCGTCCGGCAGGTGGTCGTTGACCTCCGCGTAAGTCAGGAACCCGCGCTCCTTGCCGAGCACGATGAGGTTCTTGAGCCGGGTGCGCCGCGCTTCGGCGTCGTTGCCCGAACCCTGGGCATCGACCGTTGCCGCCACCATCGCCGCTGCTGCAGCCTTTCGATCTCGCTCTTTATCTTTTGCCATGACCCACTTCCGCTCTCGAGTGCCCGGAAAAAAGTTTCGGATTCTAACCGAGGTCGGGGCAGCTGCCCCAGATTTCTAGCGAATTTTCATGGACGTCCCACCCCCCGCGATAAGTTCTCTGGCTTCATCCGAGAGGTCGCCCACCGCGCGGACGCCGCGCGTCGCCTCGGCCGAGCGGGCCCGGCGGTTCTGTTCCTCCAGGCGGGCAACCGCCCCCTGCATCTCGGCTTCGAAGTCGTGCCCCTCGCCCAGTTCCAGGAGGGACCGCTGGATCCGGGCGGCCAGTTCGCCCTGCCCGTCGTCCTCCAGCCACTGGCACAGGGCCGCCGTCGAGGCGGTCAGCTCCCCGCCCTCGATCTGCGTCGCGAGCGTCCGGATCGTCGGCCAGAGCCCGGTCTGCGGGGCGAGATCCGCACCGTGAGCAGCCATCGCGTACAGATCGGGCCGGGCCACCAGGGCCAGGATCGCGGTCTGTTCCAGCCCCGCCCCCGGGGAACGCCGGGGTGCCGCCCGGGGCGGTGCGTCCTGACGCGGACGCCAGGCCCGCCCGGAGGCCGCCGGCTCCGGGGCCATCCCCGCGGCCCGGGCGACGGCGTCCTTCATGGCTCGCGCCAGGTTGCGTGCGGTGATCTGGGCCGTCAGTGCGTCGGCCTCCTTCAGGAACGCCGCCTTGCCCTCCGGCGTGGCCATGTCGACCCGCGACTGCAGTTCGCGCAGCAGGAACGACGACAGGGGCTCGGCGCTGGCCACCAGACGCTGGAACGCTTCGGCCCCGTGAGCTCGTACGTAGGTATCCGGGTCGTCGGATTCGGGCAGGAAGAGAAACTGCACCTGCTTGCCGTCCACCAGCACCGGCAGACTCACCTCCAGCGCCCGCCACGCCGCGCGCCGGCCGGCGCCATCGCCGTCGAAGCAGAACGTGATGCGGTCCGCCTGCCGCAGGAGCTTCTGCAGGTGGTGGGGTGTCGTGGCCGTCCCGAGCGTCGCGACGGCGTTGCCGACCCCGTGCTGGGCCAGCGCGACCACGTCCATGTAGCCCTCGACGACGATCACGCGGTTCTCCTTGCGGATCGCCTGCCGCGCCTGGAACAGGCCGTACAGTTCGCGCCCTTTCTCGAAGACGGGTGTTTCCGGCGAATTCAGGTACTTGGGCTCGCCGGCGCCCAGCACCCGCCCGCCGAAGCCGATGATGTCGCCGCGCGGATTGACGATGGGAAACATCACGCGGTCGCGGAAGCGGTCGTAGCGGCGGCCTTCGTCGTTGACGATGACGAGGCCGGCTTCCGCCAGTTGTGGCGCGTTGTAGTCGCCGAACACGGCCGCCAGGTTCTGCCAGCCGTCGGGGGCATAGCCGAGACCGAACTTCGCGGCGATCTCGCCGGTGAGTCCCCGGCGCTTGAGATAGTCGATGGCTCCGGAGGAGCGCTTCAGCTGGTCCTTGTAGTACCGGGCCGCCCGGGCCAGCAGTTCGGTCAGGGCCGGGGCGGCGCGGGCCGCGGCCTCCTGGGCTTCGTTGCGCTGGATCTCGGGGACGGTCATCCCGACCCGCTGGGCGAGGTCCTTCACGGCGTCGATGAACCCCATGCCGTGGTGCTCCATCAGGAAGCTGATGGCGGTGCCGTGGGCGCCGCAGCCGAAGCAGTGATAGAACTGCTTGGACGGGCTCACCGTGAAGGACGGGGATTTCTCGTTGTGGAAGGGGCAGCAGGCGACCAGATTGGTGCCGGCGCGCTTGAGCGGGACCGCCTGCTCGATCACGTCGACGATGTCGACCCGCCCGAGAAGATCCTGGATGAAGGACTGCGGAATCATGACCGCCCGCCGACTCCCCGCTAGACCGACGCCGGGGACCCGGCGTCACACGACCGTAAGCTGCAGTCGATTATAGGTGCGAATCCGGGCCCCGAAATCCCGGAGAGAGGTGACCTCAGCCGGCTGCGAGGCGTTCCTTCACGAGCTTGGAGACCGCCGTCATGTCGGCCCGGCCGGCGAGCTTCGGCTTCAGCACCGCCATGACCTTGCCCATGTCCTGCGGTCCCTGGGCACCGGACTCGGCCACGGCCGCTGCGACGGCCGCGGCAATCTCGGCCTCCGACAGGGCCTGGGGCATGGTAGGCCTGGAGCACGGTCATCTCGAACTTCTCGGCGTCGGCCAGATCCTGGCGCTTGGCGGCCTCGTACTGGGTCACGGAATCGCGCCGCTGCTTCAGCATCTTGTCGATGACCGACACGATGTCGGCATCGGTGAGGTCCTTGCGCTCGTCCACCTCGCGCTGCTTGATCGCCGCCAACAGCAGGCGCAGGGCCGACAGGCGTGCCGTGTCCTTGGCGCGCATGGCGTTCTTCATGTCTTCGGTGATGCGGTTCTTCAGCTCGGACATCGGGACCTCTCAAAACGAAAACCCCGCGGCCGGCACTGCAGCGCGCGGGGTTGTGCGACCGGGGACGTCAGGCTCAGTAGAGCTTCGGCGGCAGGAGCTGGCTGCGCAGGCGCTTGTGATGGCGCTTGATCGCTGCCGCGAGCTTGCGTTTGCGCTCTGCCGTGGGCTTTTCATAGAATTCCCGGGCTCGCAGTTCGGTGAGCAGGCCGGTTTTTTCCACGGTGCGCTTGAAGCGGCGCAGGGCCACTTCGAACGGCTCGTTTTCCTTGACGCGTACGGTCGGCATGTGAATTCGGGTCCTTTGGGTCGCTGGTAGTCGCAGTAGATCGGCTTGAGTGTCGCTTGGCTTCGCTGAGTCGCCTGGGTTCACTGGTCTGCCAGCAAGGCTGCTGCGGGGACCCCGGCGGTTACCAAAAACAAGGCGCAGGAGAGTAGCAGAACTCCTGCCGCGATGGAATCCTTCTTCGTGCTTTTCCCTGTACCGAGGGCACTCCCGTGGTAGTCCTGGGCGTCGAGTCGTCCTGCGACGAGACCGGCATTGCCCTCTATGACCCCGCCCGGGGGCTGCTGGCCCACGCGCTCCACTCCCAGGTGGACCTCCACGCGGCCTACGGCGGGGTGGTGCCCGAACTGGCCTCCCGCGATCACATCCGCCGGATCCTCCCGCTCACCCGCCAGGCGCTGGCGGACGCCGGGCTCGGCGTCCGCGACGTCACGGCCATCGCCTACACCGAGGGCCCGGGTCTGGCCGGCGCCCTCCTGGTCGGCGCCGGGCTGGCGCACGGCCTGGGCTTCGCGCTCGGGGTGCCCGTCCTGGGCGTCCACCACCTTGAGGGGCACCTGCTGTCGCCGCTCCTGGCGGATCCCGCGCCCCGGTTCCCCTTCGTGGCGCTGCTGGTCTCGGGCGGACACACGCAGCTCATGCACGTGATGGGGGTGGGCCGGTACGAGCTGCTGGGCGAGACGGTCGACGACGCCGCCGGCGAGGCCTTCGACAAGTCCGCCATGCTGCTGGGGCTGGGCTATCCCGGCGGCCCGGCCCTGGCGAAGCTCGCCGATCAGGGCACCCCGGGCCGCTTCCGGCTGCCGCGCCCCAAGCTCACGTCGGGCGATCTCGACTTCAGCTTCAGCGGCCTCAAGACGGCGGTGCTGCATGCCACGCGCCTCACGGGCTTCGCGCCGGCCGACCACGCGGACCTCGCGGCGGAATTCCAGGCCGCCGTCGTGGACGTGCTGACCGCCAAGACCATCGCGGCGGCGCTGAAGGCGGGCGTCAGGCAGATCGTGGTGGCCGGCGGCGTGGGCGCCAACCGGGCCCTGCGGGCCCGCCTGCTGGCCCAGGCGTCCGCCCGGGGTCTGGAGGTGTTCTTCCCGCCGATGGAGTTCTGCACCGACAACGGCGCGATGATCGCCTTCGCCGGCGCGATGCGCCTCACGCACGGGGGGCCGGCCGGCGGGTTCGGCGTGCGTCCGCGATGGGACCTCGCCGCCCTGCCCGCCGCCTGACCTACTTCTGGCGCGGAAGCGCCTTCTCCCCGACCCGGCCCTCGGTGCCGGCGATCAGCTTGCGGATGTTGCTGCGGTGCCGCCAGACGAGCAGCGCGGCCATGACCGCCACGAAGCCGGTCTCGCCGGCCGAGCCGCGCAGGAACCACGTCACCACCGGCGCCGCCACCGCGGCGGTGAGCGCCCCCACCGACGAGATGCGCGTGATCGCGAAGGCGCCGGCCCAGCAGCCCAGCACCGCGAGGCCCAGCCACCCGGACAGACCGAACAGCACGCCAGCCGCCGTCGCCACGCCCTTGCCGCCCTTGAAGCCAAAGAACACCGGGTAGAGGTGACCGAGGAAGGCCGCGAGCCCCGCCGCGGCAATGTCCGCCACATCGAACCCGAACCGGTCCGCCACGGCCCGGGCGACGAGCACGACCACGAGGCCCTTCAGCGCGTCACCCAGCAGCGTGAGCACCGCGGCCTTGCGGTTGCCGGTGCGCATGACGTTCGTCGCGCCGGGATTGCCGGAGCCGTACGAGTGCGGATCGGGCAGGCCCATGGCCCGGCTGACGATGACGGCGAACGAGAGGGACCCGGCGAGGTAGCCGAAGACGAGCAGGAGAAGAAGACTCATGACCCTATCTTACAATCGGACATCATCGCCCACGCCACGGAGACCGCCCCCATGACCGCACCGATGCGCTTCTCGGTGAGCCACGCCGCCACGAGCGGGTTCGCAGACGACGGGCTGCGCCCCTTCTTCCAGTACCGGGACCTCGGCATCCGGGATTCCACGGGCGGAAAGGTGCTCGCCCACGTGATCCGCGCCAAGCCCGGGGTGCCGTGCAAGCCGGAGCGTCATCAGCACGTCGTGGACTTCCAGATGGTCTACGTGCTGAAGGGCTGGATAAAGTTCGACTACGAGGGCGTGGGCGAAGTGACCCTCACCGCCGGTTCGTGCGTGCATCAGGCACCGGGCATCCGCCACACCGAGCTGGGCCATTCCGACGACCTCGAACTCATCGAGATCGTGCTGCCGGCGGACTTCGAGACGCGCCTTGCGTGACGCTCGTCCGCGAACTCCCGGGCGTGGCGCATGGCGCGCCCTGTGCTAAATTCCGGGCCTGTCAGCGCCGCGGCCGGGAACACGGGCCGTGAGCGGAGCGGGCGGCCCGCTTCCCCGCGCACGAATGCCGTAGTCCGTCGTAGCTCAACCTGTTAGGAGTTCGCCTGAAATGACTGGAGTGATTCTGCTCGGCGCGCCGTTGGTCGTCGTCCTCGGTTGCCTTTACTGGGTGCTGTCGTTCTCCAAGGAACAGGATCGCATCAACGCCGAACGCTGGAAGGCCCAGGGCCTGAAGTAGTCCGGACCCTGCGCCCCCGAGAGCCCCGTGGTGGCGACACCCCGGGGCTTTTGCTTTGTGGCGCCGCCCGTGCATCCACGGGCCCCGCCGAGCCGTACATGAGGCCGTCCCGCCCCACCCGACTCCGGAGACCCTCATGCCGACCAGCACGACCCTCGCCCCGTCCGGGCAGCCGCTTCCCGTCCAGATCTGCCTTGCCGCCCTCGCTCTCGCCAACCGTGCCGGTGAATGGGTGCCCGGTCTGGTCCTGCGGCTGCTGCTGGCCTACGAATTCTGGGAGTCGGGTCTGGAGAAGTGGCGGGGCGAGAACTGGTTCGCGGACCTGCAGGGGGACTTCCCCTTCCCGTTCTCGGTGATCCCGGCGGAGATCTCGTGGCAGATGGCCACGTGGACCGAACTGATCGGCCCGGTGTGCCTCGTCGCCGGGCTCGGGACGCGCCTCTGGGCGGTGAGCCTGTCGGTCCTGACGATTGTCGCGTGGGCCGCCGTGCACGCAGGCAACGGCTATAACGTCTGCGACAACGGCTTCAAGCTGCCGCTCATCTATCTGGTGCTGTTCGTGCCGCTGATGCTCCAGGGCGCCGGGCGCCTGAGCCTCGATGCCGTGATCGCGCGACGCTGGGGCCGGCCGGCGGTGTGACGCCGGGTGTCAATCGATCCGGAAGCTGACCGGGACGGCCAGACGGAACTCGCGCCCGCGCAGGACCGCGGGGGGCCGGGGCAGGCCGCTCAGCTTCTCCACCTTGTGGACGGCCTCGGCGTCCAGCACCGCGTACCCGCTGGACTTCACGATGCGGGCGGTCTTCACCGCGCCATCGGGCCCGATGGTCATGTTGACCCGGGCGGTCCCCTGCCACGCATTCTGGAGCGCCTGGACCGGGTACGACTGGTCCCGGAGGAGGCACTGCAGCACCGCGCTGGTGTACTCGCGGATCTCCTGGGCTTCGAACTGTTCGGGCGGAAGAAGGCGCGGCAGGGTGCCGGCCATCAGGAGCGTCCCTGCGCCCCAGGCCGGAGCGGAGGACAGCAGCAATGCCACGAAGGTCGCGCGTAAGGGAATCATCGGGGGGTCTCCTGTTCAGTGCGCCCGCCGGTTCCCGGACTGTCACGCACGCCGATGAAGCTTTGCCGGTGCCCTGTGCCGTCAGGGCAAACCGGAAACAAACGCCGTTAGCTTAAACCCAATCGATGCCGTCACGACACGGCCCGCCCGGGACCGTGCGCGCGGCGGAGGGATCACTCCTCGAGCAGGGAACGCAGCATCCACGCGGTCTTCTCGTGGATGTCCATCCGCTGCGTGAGCAGGTCGGCCGAGGGCTGGTCGCTGGCCTTGTCGGCCAGCTCGAAGACCTCGCGGGCGGTCTTCGCGACCGTCTCGTGCCCCTTGGCGAGGATCTCGACCATGCGGGTGGCCTTGGGCGGCGTCGCCGGCACGTCCGCGAGCGCGCTCAGCTTGCCGAAGGCGGCGTAGGAGCCCGGCGCGGGGGAAACCCAGCGCCCGGATGCGCTCGGCGATGGGGTCCACAGCGTTCCACAGTTCGGTGTACTGGGTCATGAACATGGTGTGCAGCGTATTGAACTGCGGACCCGTCACGTTCCAGTGGAAGTTGTGCGTCGTCAGGTACAGCGTGTAGGTGTCCGCGAGCAGGCGGCTCAGGCCCTCGGAGATCGCGGCGCGGTCCTTCGCGGAGATGCCGATGTCGATGGATCGGGCGGAAGCGGTCTTCTTGGCCATGGGGGAACTCCTGTGACGTCTGCGAGTTGAATGACTGCGAGGGAAGCTTCGCAAAACCCTCCGGGGCTGTCCACCTTGGAATTCCGATCGGGCCGATTCATCGTGCCGATGCGCGCCCGGCGGCCACGTCACGTCGCGGCGCGGCGCACCGCCGCGGCTCTGGCGCGCAACCTGCATCGGACACCGGGCCGCACCTTCGACGAGGGAGACCGCTCGCATGGAGACCCGCACCGCCATCCTCGATCTCGTGGCCAACGCCACCCGCCGCCGGCCCGCGCCGGCGCTGCCGTCCGGTCTGGCCGATCTGTTCCACACGCTCGCGGCGTGTTCCGATCCCTCCCGGGCCGACGCCGTGGAGCAGCGCATCTGGTCCCTATGGATGTACCACCCGCACCGCCGCGCGGCGCGGCACCTGGACTGCGCCTCCACCGAGATCGCGACCCACTGCCACGACATCGCCGAGACGCGGCTCACCGCCCTGGTGCGCGGCGCCCCGGAATACGCCGAGGCGTGGAACAAGCTCGCCACGCTCTATTACCTGCAGGAGCGCGACCGCGAATGTCTCGACGCCCTGCGCCATGTGCTCGAACTGGAACCGCGCCACTTCGGCGCCCTGTGCTCCACGGCCGAGGTGTTCCTCGCCGAGGGCGGGCGCGAGGAGGCGGCCTTCGCCTTCGAGACCGCCCTGCGCATCCATCCCCACCTGGGTGAGGCGCGCCAGCGTCTGGACGAACTGCACTGAGGCCGCGTCACGCCGATGGCACCCGGCCGACCCGGTGGCGGGTGCTACGCTTCGCCCATGTCCGCTCCGGCCGTCTTCTCCCTCCGGGAACCCCTCTCCGCGTATCTCGAACGCAACGACTACGTGTCGAGTTCGGCGCTGCGCCGCTTCTCCCGCTACGGTTCCGCCGCCGCCGCGCTCCCCAGCCAGCCCGTCCCGAAGGAAGCCACCCTCGGCGATGCCCTGCACGCGCTGCTGCTCGAGCCCGAGCGCTTCGACGACGACTACTTCGGCGTCGACCACCCCGCGCGTCCGCCGGCGGACGTGGAGGCGCTGATGGGCCGCACCTGGCTCTCGACCACGCACCTGCGCACGCTTCAGCGCATGCGCGACGCCGTCCTGGCGCACCGCATGCTGCCGTTGCGCGAGTGGTTCGCGAGCGGCGAGCGCGAGCTCTCCATCTACTGGCGCGACGACGACGGCGGGTGCTGGAAGGGCCGGCCCGACTGCTTCGGTGCCGAGGTGGTGCTGGAACTGAAGACCACCGCCGACGTGCGCCCGCGGGGGTTCCAGAAGTCCCGGCGCCGCTTCGGCTACGACCTCCAGGCGGCGCACTACCTGGAAGGCGTCGAGCGCCTCACCGGGAAGACGCCGCGGTTTCTCTATGTGGCGGTCGAGACCGGAGAACCCCACACGGTGTGGGTGCACGAGCCCAGCCGCGACGAACTGCGCCACGCCCGGGAGCAGCTCGACTCGCTCAAGGCCCGGTTCCGCGAGCAGCGCGCCCTGGAACCGCAGGACTCGTGAGCCCCGGCCGTCGCCGGGTCACCACAGTGGCGCGCCATCCGCCCCGGCTGCACAATCGCCGGATTCCACCGACACCTCAACACGCCAGGCAGAACCCATGCGACGCGTCACGCTCACCCAGTTCCTGATCGAGGAACAGCGCACCAAGCAGCTCATTCCCTCCGACCTCCGGCTCCTGATCGAAGTGGTCGCCCGCGCCTGCAAGGCCATTGCCATCGCCATCGGCAAGGGCGGTCTCGCGGGCGTGCTCGGCAGCGCCGAGTCGGAGAACGTGCAGGGCGAAGTGCAGAAGAAACTGGACGTGATCTCCAACGAGATCCTGCTGGAGGCCAACGAGTGGGGCGGCCACCTCGCCGCCATGGCCTCCGAGGAGATGGACCACCCCTACGCCATCCCTCACCGCTACCCCAAGGGGGAATACCTCCTGCTGTTCGACCCGCTCGACGGCTCCTCCAACATCGACGTGAACGTGTCGGTGGGGACCATCTTCTCGGTCCTGCGCTGCCCCGAGGGTATTGCCCAGCCGGAGGAACATCACTTCCTCCAGCCGGGCGCGAAGCAGCTGTGCGCCGGGTACGCGGTGTACGGCCCCACCACGCTGCTCGTGCTCACGATCGGAAGCGGGGTGCACGAGTTCACGCTCGACCGCGAACTGGGCAGCTTCGTGCTCACGCAGCGCGGCCTCACCATTCCCGTCGAGACGAAGGAGTTCTCCATCAACATGTCGAACATGCGCCACTGGGAACCCCCGGTGCGGCGCTACATCGACGAGCTGCTGGCGGGCAGGACCGGACCGCGCGGCAAGGACTTCAACATGCGCTGGGTGGCGTCGATGGTGGCGGACGTGCACCGGATCATCACGCGCGGCGGGGTCTTCATGTACCCGCGTGATGCCCGCGAGCCGGACAAGCCCGGCAAGCTGCGCCTCATGTACGAAGCCAACCCGATGGCCTTCATCGTGGAGCAGGCCGGCGGCGCCGCGACGAACGGCCGCCAGCGGATCCTCGACGTGCAGCCGGAGACTCTGCACCAGCGCGTGGCCGTGTTCCTCGGATCGCGCAGCGAAGTGGAACGGGTCACGCAGTACCACCAGGGCTGACGTCCGCGCACGACACCTGCGCCGAGCCGGGGTCAACCGCGTCGTGTGATAAACGGCGCACGACCGCGCGGCGTGCTGCGGACTCCCGCGCGGCGAGTCGCGGACAACAAAAAAGCCGGAGGTGACTCCGGCTTTTCCGTCGCGGGCGGGGCGCTCTTGCGAGACGTCGCCCCCCGCGGGATTCTGCTGCGAAGACTCAGCTCAGGTGCGCACTGATGAGCTTGGTCATCTCGAACATGGACACCTGCTTCTTGCCGTCGAACACGGGCTTCAGCTTGTCGTCCGCGTTGATCATGCGCTTGTTCTTGGCGTCCTGCAGGTTGTGCTTCTTGATGTACTCCCAGATCTTCTTCGTGACTTCGGTACGGGGCAGCGCCTTGTCGCCGATGACGGCGGCGAGCGTGGCGCTGGGCGACATGGCCTTCATGAAGGCAGCGTTGGGCTTGCGGGCGGGTGCGGCTTTCTTGGCAGGAGCGGCGGCCTTCTTGGCGGGGGCAGCAGCTTTCTTGGCCGGTGCCGCCTTGGCGGGTGCGGCTTTCTTGGCAGGGGCGGCCTTCTTGGCGGGCGCAGCCGCCTTCTTGGTCGCTGCGGGTTTCTTGGCGGGCGCCGCCTTCTTGGCAGGGGCGGCTTTCTTGGCAGCAGGTTTCTTGCTTACGGCCATTGTGTTGCCTCCAATCTCGAAGTGATTTTTGCGATGGTGACGGTGTCTAGGTGGCCCTGCTTTCTCGAGCGCTAGCGCGCTAGCGAGAATGCACAAATCGTCTGGCCATGACAAGGGCCTACCAGGATAATTTTCAGAGGGAAATTGCCTGTGAACACGGGGGTTGTGCGAAGCGTGCCGGAAGCTCTCGCGCATGCATCGCGATCCGTGTGGCATGGTGCGCTGCGGTGGTACCCTCGCCGCGATCGACATTCGAAAGAACCCGGGAGATGCCGACGATGCAAAACCGAATCCGCCGCCCGCTGTTCCTGGCGCTCGTCCTGAGTCTCGGCAGCGTCACTGCCCCCCCGGTTGCGGCAGCGCAAGGCGGGCGTCTCTACATGGGGTACACCGGCACGCAGTGGGTCCAGGACCACGGCGTCACCCGGGGCCGCTGCGACACGAAATCCGTCGCGGCAGCACTTGCGGCGGCCTCCACCGACACGGGTCCCGCGGCCGTCGCCCTCCTCGCCGGCGTCGATCTCGCCCCCGAGGACAAGGCCTGCGCCGCACACGCGCTGGAACTCCTGCGCAATCAGCGCACCGCCCGGTGGAACGCGGGCCACGGTGCCCACGCGCTCACCACCGGGCACGACACCGTCGTGAACGGTCTGCCCTGCCGACCGTTCATCCTGACGGCGGGGGGTCGCAAGGTCCTGGGGACGGCGTGCCAGGCCCAGCCGGGTCTCTGGGAGGTCGTGAAACCCTAGCGTCGCGCCACCGCCAGTCCGCGCGCTCAGCGCGCCCGGCGCAGCGCGGCGAAGTGCTCGCGGAACTTGTCGAGCTTCGGCGCCACCACGAACTGGCAGTAGGGCTGATACGGATTCCGCGCGAAGTAGTCGCGGTGGTAGTCCTCGGCGGCGTGGAACACCGGCGCCGGGACCACTTCGGTGACGACAGGGTCACGAAACACGCGATCACTCTCCAGTTCGGCGATGATTCCCCGCGCCGCGGACTCCTGTTCGGGCCCCGTGAAGAAGATCGCCGAGCGGTACTGCGTGCCCACGTCGTTGCCCTGCCGGTCGCGCGTGGTGGGGTCGTGGATCACGAAGAACACCTCGAGCAGTTCCCGGAAACTCACCTCGCGCGGGTCGAACGTCACCCTCACGACCTCGGCATGGCCGGTGTCTCCGTCGCACACGTCGCGGTACGTGGGGTCCGGCGTGTGGCCTCCCATGTAGCCCGAAGTCACGTCCAGCACGCCCTTCAGCTCCAAGTACACTGCCTCCAGGCACCAGAAGCACCCGCCCGCCAGATAGGCGACCTCGCCCGAAGACCCTCGACCGCTTTCACTCGCCATGACGCATCCCTCTCGTTTCCGATTCCGGCCGCACCGTCCGGCCCCCTTGCCGGGACCCCGGCCATGGTAGGCCTCGCCCTCGGACTGGACCTGCTCGCGGCGAGCATACCCTGGGCCCCGGTGGACGACGTGGTGATGGGCGGCCGGTCCTCCAGCACCGCCCGTGTGACCGCGGAGGGCACACTGATGTTCTCGGGCGTCGTGTCCTTCGAGAACAACGGCGGCTTCGCGTCGATCCGCTCGGCCGACGGGCCCTTCGATCTGGGGCGGGGCGCGGGCGTCTGCGTGCGCGTGCGCGGCGACGGCAAGCGCTACAAGCTGAGTCTTGCACCGCTCGAGGGGTTCGACGCCCTGCGGTTCCAGGCCGCGTTCGCCACGACGGCGGGGGACTGGGAAGACATCCCCCTCGCCTTCTCGGCCTTCGAGCCTCGCTTCCGCGGCCGGCTCGTCACGGACGCCGCTCCGCTGGACCCTGCGCGTGTCGCCCATCTGGGCTTCGTCATCGCCGACCGTCAAGGCGGACCGTTCCGCCTCGAGATCGACCGGCTGCGACCCTGGGCCGGACCGGACGCGGAGTGCCCCCGATGATCGCCCTGCTCCAGCGCGTGTCCGAGGCGAGCGTCCGTGTCGAGGACGCGATCACCGGGGAGATCGGGCCGGGCCTGCTCGTGCTGCTCTGCGCGGAGCCGGACGACACCCCGGCCGGCGCCGAGCGGCTCCTCGAGCGCATCCTCAACTACCGCATTTTCGGGGACGATGCCGGCAGGATGAACCGCAGCCTCCGGGACGTCGCGGGCGGCCTGCTGCTCGTGCCGCAGTTCACGCTGGCCGCGGACACCCGCAAGGGCAACCGCCCCGGCTTCAGCCGCGCCGCTCCGCCCGAGCTCGGGCGCGCGCTGTTCGACCACGCGCTCGACTACGCCAAGCGCGTGTATGCCCCCGTGGGCTCTGGCGTCTTCGGCGCGGACATGAAGGTCGCGCTCGTGAACGACGGGCCCGTCACCTTCTGGCTCACGACGCCTTCGGTCACACAATAGATCTGGGAGATTCTTTCGGTATTACCTAAACCCGTGCTGTCACCATGCCTTCGGTCATGTCATAGAGCGGGGGATTTCTTTCGGTATTCCCTAAGCCAGCGCTGTCACTACGCCTTCGGTCATGTCATAGATCGGAGAATTTTTCTCGGCATTCCCTAAATCCGCACTGCCAGATTGCCGTAAACCCGGTATCGATTCGGAGGAGAAGGCAGTCCGGCATGAAGCGGGGAACGGCGCATCTCGCGCGCAAGGCACGCGTACGTCACGCGTCGTCGCAACGCCCCGTTTTCGAAGCGCTGGAATCCCGCTGGCTGTTCTCCGCGGATCTCTTCCCGGCAGCCGCACCGCCCCCCCCTGAAGCCGCAGCCTTCGAACTCGTGGTGGTGGATGCCGCGGTCGCGGACCTCGCGCCCCTGCTCGCGGAACGGGCATCGTCGGAAGGCCGGGCCGTCGAGGTCATCGTGCTGAATGCCGGCACCGACGGCGTCCGGCAGGTCACGGAACTGCTGGCGCAGCGGCACGACATCGAGGTGCTGCACCTCGTGTCCCACGGCCGCGACGGCGCCTTCCAGCTGGGATCCACGCTCGTGGATGCCGGTGTGCTCGACGGACGCGCCGGCGAGTTCGCGCGCTGGTCGGCCAGCCTCTCGGCGGACGCCGATCTGCTCCTGTACGCCTGCGACGTGGGCGCGGGTCTCGCCGGTGACGTCCTCACGAGCGCGCTGGCCCGTGCCACCGGAGCGGACGTGGCGGCGAGCGACGACGTCACCGGTTCCCGTGCGCTCGGCGGCGACTGGACTCTCGAACGCAGCGCCGGCACCGTGACCGCCACCGCGCTGGCTCTGCCGGACGCGCACCCCGGATGGACCGGCCTGCTCGCGCTCGAGGCCTACGACTCCTTCGTGGCCTCGGGAATGCTGGACGGCTCGACCGGCGGCTCAGGATGGGCCGACGCGTGGTCGGTCACGGATGCCGCGCGCCTCCAGGCGACCGGCGCCGGGCTCTCCGAACAGAACGACCTGCTCGCATCAGCTGGAGGGTCCGTCCGCAATCAGGTGGTGACGTCTTTCCTCGCCGTGGCCGGCACGCGCAATCTGAGCAGCGCCCTCGGCGCGAACGGAACCACCGCCTGGTTCAGCTTCCTGGTCCAGCCCGACGACGTGGCCTCGGTGTTCGCCTACACCGGACTGCTGTTCGGAAACGGCTCCGGCTTCGCCGGCTACTTCGCCGGCCAGGTTGGCGGCAGCTTCACCGTGGAACAGACGGGCGGCATCGGGCGGCAGACCGTGGCGGGCGCGAGCCCCACGTCCGGCACGACGGCGTTTCTGGTGCTGCGGATCGACTTCGCCGCCGGCAACGACACGATGACGCTGTACGTGAACCCGACGCCGGGCCTGAGCGCACCCGATTCCACCTTCACGGCGGTCAAGTCCGATGCCGACCTGGGCACGTTCACCCGCGTCGGCATTCTGACCGGGCGCGGAACGTCGCTCAACAACGCCGAGTTCGACGAGCTGCGCGTGGGCTCGTCCTACGCGGAGGTGGCCCCCAGTCTTCTGGTGACCACCACCGCCGACAGCAACACCAGCGGCATCATCGAAGGCAACCCGACCCACGACGTCGCGTGGCTCAATGCGCGCAAGGGAACGGCGGTGTCCCTGAGAGAGGCCCTCATCGCCGCCGAGAACACGCCGGGCGTGAACGGCATCCAGTTCGCGATTCCCGATGCCCTCGTCGCCGGCCGCCACACGATCACGCTCACCTCGGCCCTGCCCACCCTCGACGAAGGCATCGTGATCGACGGCACGACGGAGGAGGATTACGCCGGCACGCCGGTCGTCACGATCCACGGCGGCGCGCTCGGCGGATCGGGCGTGGGGCTGTCGCTGAACGCCGGGGCGAGCGTCCTCCAGGGCCTCACGTTCCGGGAGTTCGGACGCTCGGCCGTCGCGGTCGGGTCGGCCGCCTCCGTGGCCGTCACCGACTCGCTGTTCGAGAATGCCGGCGCCCAGCCCATCGACCTGGGCGCGGATCAGGCGGTGCAGGCCAACGACGCCGGAGACACCGACGGCGGTGCGAACGCCGGCCTGAACTTCCCCGTGATCTACAGCGCGCTGATCTCCGGCGGCAACGTGACCATCACGGGCGAGGCACGCCCCGGCGTCACGGTGCAGTTCTTCGAGGCCGACAACGGCTTCGCCGGAAACGGCGGCGGCACCGCGCTTCTCGGCACGGGCACCGTGGGCGGCACGGGTACCGCCGGGGCCATCGACCCGACGGCGATCCGCTTCTCCTTCACCTTCGCCCAGGGCAGCCTGTCCGTCGGCGACGTCATCAGCGCGCTCGCGACCGAGTCCGGCGTACGCACCTCCGAGTTCTCGGCAAACCTCGCCGCGACGGAAGCGAACGCCGCCCCGGTGCTCGACCCGGGCCGCAGTCCGGCGCTCGCGGCCGTGCTGGAGGATGCCGGCGCGCCGTCGGGTGCCGTCGGCACCCTCGTGTCCGATCTCGTGGACTTCGCCTCGCCCGCCGGCCAGGTGGACAACGTGACCGACGCGAACAGCTCGCCGCTGCTCGGCATCGCGGTCGTCGGCGCGGACACGTCGCAGGGAAGCCTCTGGTACACGACCGACGGCGGATCGAACTGGAACGCGCTCGGTTCACCTTCGAGCGCCGCCGCGCGACTGCTCGCCGCGGACTCGAACACGCGTGTCTACTTCCACCCCTCGGCGAACGTCAACGGCACGATCGGTTCGGTCATCACCTTCCGCGCGTGGGACCGCACGACGGGCACCGCTGGCGGGACCGCCAACACCTCGGTGAACGGCGGCACGACGGCCTTCTCGACGGATACCGATACCGTCTCCATCGCGGTGACGCCGGTCAACGACGCGCCCACGATCAGCGCCATCGCGGACCGGACCATCGCCGAGGACACCACCTCGGGCTCGATCGCCTTCACCATCGGCGACGTGGACAACGCGGTGGGCGGGCTATCCCTCTCGGTGTGGAGCAGTGACGAGAGCCTGGTCGCCGACAGCGCCCTGGTCCTCGGCGGTTCCGGGGCAAACCGCACACTGTCCTTCACTCCGGTGGCCAACGCCAGCGGGGGACCGATCAGGATCAATCTGCGGGTCTCGGACGGCTCGGCTTCGACGACCACGAGCTTCGACGTCACGGTCACAGCGGTGAACGACGCCCCGGTGAACACGGCTCCCGCCGCGGTCACGGGGGAACAGGACGAGGAGATCTTGTTCTCCGGTGCGACGCGGATCTCGATCGCGGACGTCGACGCCGGATCGGGAACGATGGAAGTCACCCTGACGGCGGACCAGGGCGGCACCGTGACGCTCTCGGGCACCGCCGGACTCACGTTCACGAGCGGCGACGGCACGGCCGACGCCACCGTCACCATGCGGGGAACCCGCAGCGCATTGAACACCGCACTGAACGGACTGCGCTACACGCCCGGCAGCGGCCACACCGGCGCCGCGTCGCTCACGATCGCCACGTCCGATCTCGGATCCTCCGGCTCGGGCGGCGCGCAGACCGACACGGACGTGATCGCGCTCACGCTCACACCGAACGTGGCGGCCTCCGTGACGCTGTCGCGCGCCGGGCTCGTGTTCACGGAAGGCGACGGCGCCACGCTGCTCGACGGCGCGCTCACCGTGGCGGACAGCGACGACACCGTGCTGCAGGGTGCGACGGTGCGCATCGCGGCGAACTTCGCCTCGGGCGAGGATCAGCTCGTCTTCACGGACATGGCGGGCATCACCGGGCTCTGGAACGGCACGCTCGGTGTGCTGACGCTGTCGGGCACCGCCTCGCTCGCGGACTACCAGACCGCGCTGCGCAGCGTGCGCTACGCGAACACCTCGCAGGCGCCCTCCACCGCCGCGCGCACCGTTTCCTTCACGGCCGACGACGGCTCGGGCACCGGCGCGGCGGCGAGCCTCACGATCGACGTGGCAGGCGTCAACGATGCACCCGTTCTCTCCGCGCCGGTGACGGCCGCGGCCACCGAGGACCTCGCGTTCACCTTCTCGACCGGCGCGGGCACCGCGATCACGATCGCCGACCCGGATGCGGGCACCGGCCCGCTGCGGGTGACGCTCACGGCATCCACAGGGACCGTCACGCTCGCCGCGACGACGGGCCTTACCTTCATCAGTGGGGCAAACGGCACCGCGTCGATGACGATCGAGGGCGCGCTCGCGAATCTCGCCGGCGCGCTCGACGGCCTGTCGTTCCTGGCACCCGCGAACTACCACGGCAGCGCCACCCTGCAGATCGACGTGGACGACGGCGGCCATGCGGGCGCGGGCGGCGCGCTGGGCGACACCGCCACGGTCGCGATCACGGTCGCGTCCGTCAACGATCTGCCGACGCTGCCGGTCAACACCGGTCTGTCCCTGACGGAGGGCGGCACCGTGGCGTTCTCGGCCGCCGATCTCGCGGCCGCCGACACCGAGAGCGGTGCGGCGCAGATCACCTTCCGCGTCGCGCTCACGGCAGACCACGGACGCCTCACCCGGTCCGGAGTGACGCTCGGCACGGGCGGGACGTTCACGCAGGCGGACATCGACGCCGGTCTCGTGGCGTTCACGCACGACGGCGCCGACACCCCCACCGACCGCGTCGTGCTCGACGTGATCGACGGCGACGGCGGGACGCTCGCGAACCAGCAGGTTTCCTTCACGATCGCCGCCGTCGACGACCCGCTCGTGATGTCTGCCGCATCCATCGACGTGCCCGCGGCGGGCGCCGTCACGCTGACGCCAGCCATGGTGGCCGCGACCGACCCCGACGGCGCGTACGGCCCGGTGAGCTTCGAAGTGCGCAACGTGATCGGCGGCACCTTCCAGCGCGGGTCCGACCCGACACCGATCACCACCTTCACCGCAGCGGAGATCGCGGCGGGCGCGATCCGCTTCGTCGCAGCGCCGGAGGCCACGAGCGGCGCGTTCGAAGTGCGCGCCACCGACGGCACCGTGACCACTGCGTTCGTCGCAGGCATGGTGCGTCTCGCAAGCACCGATCTCCTCCGGTTCGCGATGGGCCAGGCGGCGGCCCCCTCGGCCTCGGCCCCGGCACCGTCGACCGGCACGACGACCACGCAGGACACCGCCACCGGCAGCGCGCGCTCGGCCGATGCCGCCGCCGAAGGCGACACCGCGGAAGCCCCGCAGGACCGCACGGTGATGCAGATGCCGGTTCCGCGCACGCCGCCCGCCCCCCGTCCGCCGGCGGGCGCGCCCGATCCCGCGAAGACGCAGGCGGCCTCCGCGGACGGCGCCACGGCGAAGCCGGGGCCCCTCGCACCGCCCCCGGCGGGCACCGCGTTCGCCGCGCCGGCGCCCGCACCGGGCGGCGTCACCGAGGCTCCTGCTTCGGGGGGCGGTGCGGTCGTCACGACACCGTCCGTGGCCACGCCGGACCTGTCCGCGCTGCGCATCGACGCGCAGGCTCTCGCCGTGCACGAGAAGACGCTCCGCGACACGCAGTTCGTGAAGGCGCTCGATGCGGTGTCCGAAGCCCAGGGCGAGAAGCAGCGGGTCGAGGCGGTCGTCGTCGGCTCCACCACGGCCTTCGCGAGCAGCGTGTCCGTGGGCTATCTGCTGTGGCTCATGCGCGGAGGTGCGCTCGCGGCGAGCCTGCTCGCCTCGCTGCCTGCATGGCGGTCGCTCGATCCGACGCCGATCCTGAGCCGCGGCGACGACGACGACGAGGATATCGACGGGGACGGCCCCGACGATCCGCTCGAATCCCTGTTCAACCGTGCTCGCGGTGCGCTCGGCAGGCGCCGCGGCGCCGGCACGCCGAACGCCACCTACACCGGTCCCGACGCCTGACCCGCTGACCGCATGAACGACCTCTCATGAAGACCCCAGGCACCCGCTTCTTCATCACTCTCGGCCTCGTCTCGATGCTGGCGAGCACGCTGTTCGCCTCGATGATGCTGGGCATCCTGCCCGACCGGCTTGCGGCGGAGCGGCAGGGACGCGTCACGACGGCCGAGGCACTGGCCGCCGGCATCTCCGTCTTCATCGAGCAGGGCGATCTCGCACGCGTACAGGCGATCCTGGGCTTCGTCACCGCGCGCAATCCGGCGCTGCTGTCGGCAGGACTGCGCGCGCGTGACGGCAAGCTCGTCGCCGCCACGCCGGCCCACGCCGCCGGCTGGACGCCGCTGCCCGGCGGTCTGTCCACGGACGCGCAGCTGCAGCTGCCCATTCGCGGCGCCAATGGACAGGGCGGCACCCTGGAGATGCGCTTCGAATCGCTTGGCCCCTCCGGCTGGATGGGCCTGCTTTGGGACCCGCGGATGCGGCTCATCGCCTTCGTGGTGACTTGCTGTTTCTCCGCGTACTTCTTCTACCTGGGCCGGGTGCTGAGGCAGCTCGATCCGTCGCGCGCGGTGCCCGCACGCGTGCGCAACGCGCTCGACACCATGGCGGAAGGTCTGCTGGTCATCGACAGGAAGGAGAACGTGGTGCTCGCGAACCAGGCCTTGTGCGAGAAGGTGGGGCGTGCCGAAAGCGCGATCTCCGGCCGGCCCGTGCGCGAGCTGCCCTTCACGACCGGCGACGGCGCGCCGCTGCCCGACGAGGCGCGTCCCTGGTCGCTGGCGCTGCGCTCGGGCGAGACGCAGCGCAACGTGCGCCTGCGGCTGCCCGACGGGAACGGGTCGCCGCGCGTCTTCCTCGTGAACTGCTCGCCGATCATGGGTGCCGGCACCCGCCCGGGCGGCGTGCTGATGAGCCTGGACGACGTGACCGAGCTCGAGGAGAAGGAGATCGCGCTGCGCATCGCGAAGGACGAGGCCGAGGCCGCGAACCGGGCGAAGAGCGAGTTCCTCGCGAACATGAGCCACGAGATCCGCACGCCGATGAACGCCGTGCTGGGCTTCACCGAGGTCCTGCGCCGCGGCTATCACCGCGACGACGACGAGATGCGCCGCCATCTGGACACGATCCACCGCAGCGGCAAGCATCTGCTCGACCTCATCAACGACATCCTGGACCTCGCCAAGGTGGAATCCGGCCGGCTGGAACTGGAGCAGGCTCCGTGCGCCGCACACGTGATCGTGCGCGAGATCGTGGAGGTGATGTCCGTCCGCGCGCAGGAGAAGGGGCTCGCGCTCCGGCTCACGGCGACCGGCACGCTGCCGGAGCGCATCGTGACCGACCCGGTGCGGCTGCGGCAGATCGTCACCAACCTCATCGGCAACGCGCTCAAGTTCACTGCGCACGGCGAGGTACACGTGCGCCTGTCGCTCGATCGCGACCGTCCGGAGGCGTTCCTCGTGGTGGCGGTCCGCGACAGCGGGGTCGGCATTCCGAAGAACCGGCTGGAAGCGATCTTCGAGCCCTTCGTGCAGGCGGAGGAGAGCACGACGCGCCAGTTCGGCGGCACGGGTCTGGGCCTCACCATCAGCCGCAAGTTCGCCCGTGCTTTGGGCGGTGACATCACCGTGGCGAGCGTACCCGGCCGTGGCAGCGTCTTCACGGTGCGCGTCGCCACCGGCCCGCTCGACGGCGTGCCGATGCTCGACGCCGCGACCGCGGTGCAGTCCCGCGCGACGGAGGCCGACCACGATATGCGATGGGTCTTCCCGCAGCGCAGCGTGCTGGTGGTGGACGACAGCCCGCCCAACCGGGAACTCGTGCGCATCGTGCTGGAGGACGCGGGGCTGCGCGTGGTCGAGGCGGAGAACGGCTCCCAGGCCCTGGACCTCGCCGCGGCGGAGGCGTTCGACCTCGTGCTCATGGACATGCACATGCCGGTCATGGACGGCTTCGAGGCGACTGCGCGCCTGCGCGACCGCGGCTATCCGGCGCCGGTGTACGCCATGACGGCCGATGCCATGAAGGGTTTCGAGGCGAAGCTGGCGGACGCGGGGTGTTCGGGCTTCGTGACGAAGCCCATCGACGTGGACGAGATGCTGGAGAAGCTGGCCGGAGTGCTCGGGGGCCGGCGCGAGGCGGCCCCGCTCAAGAATGCGGGTCCCGCGCCGTTAGCCTCGGAACAAGCGTCGCCACCCGTCGAAAAGTCCATGCTGAAGTCCCGCCTGCACGATCACCCCAAGCTCCGCGTGGTCGCGCAGACATTCGCCGACCAGTTGCCGGCTCGCCGGGCGGCGATCGAGGAAGCGTGGACCAGGCGCGACCTTCAGGCACTCGCCGCGCTCGCGCACTGGCTCAAGGGTTCCGGCGGCACCGCGGGGTTCGACGCATTCACGACCCCCGCGCGCGAGCTCGAACGGCTGGTGCGGGAGGGTGAGCTCCAGGCGCTCGAACAGGCGGTGACCGATCTGCTCGCCATGACCGACCGCGTAGTGCGGCCAGAGGACCCGGTGGAGACCGCGAGCGCGTGAACGCGTCGACACCCATGACCGGCAGCATCACCGCAACACCCGCCCCGGGCACCGACTCCGTCGCGACCGTCAAGGACCCGTTCTCGACGATCCGGCACGCCACCATCCTGATGGTCGACGACGACCCCGTGATGCTGATGGCGGTGGAAGCCTTCCTCGACGAGGTGGGGTACGGCAGCTTCGTCACCACTACGCATCCGCGCGAGACTCTCGACCTCATCACGCAGCATCAGCCGGACGTGGTGCTGCTCGACCTGATGATGCCGGAGGTGAGCGGGTTCGACGTGCTCCAGTCCATCCGGGCCGTCGAAGCGCATCGGTATCTGCCGGTGATCGTGCTCTCCGGCGAGTCGGACCCCGCCGCCCGGCTGAAGGCGCTCGGCCTGGGTGCCACGGACTTCCTCACGAAACCCGTCGACCCCAGCGAACTGCAGCTGCGGGTACGCAACACGCTGGCCTTCAAGGTCTACCAGGACCGCCTCGCCGACTACGATCCGCTGTCCGGCCTGCGCAACCGGCGCCGCTTCGAGAACGATCTGCGCCAGACCCTCGGCGGTCTGGCGGCGCCGGCCGACGCCTGTGCGCTGCTGCACATCGATCTGGACCGCTTCAAGCAGATCAACGACACACTGGGATACCGGGTCGGCGACAAGCTGCTCAAGGCCGTCGCGCGCCGTCTGGAGCAGATCGCGCACGACGTGGAAGCCGGCCTCATCTCCACGGTCGGGGAGACCGACGCGCGGGTGAACGTGGCGCACATCGCGGGCAACGGCTTCGCCCTGGTGCTCTCCGGCCTGCGCAGCCCGGACAATGCCGAGCGGGTGACCCGCGCCGTCATCAAGGGTTTCTCGATGCCCTTCCCGATCGAGGGCCACGAGGTGTTTCTCACCGTGACCGTCGGGGTGTCGCTGCACCCGGTGGACGCTCTGGACGCCGACGCGCTGCTGGAGCACGCGGAGACGGCCATGTACCAGGCGAAGACGCAGGGGCGCGGCACCCACGCGTTCTTCTCCGCCGAGTTCAACACCCGGTCGTCGGAGCGGCTCACGCTGGAGAGCGATCTGCGCCGGGCGATCGAGCGCAACGAGCTGATCCTCCACTACCAGCCCAAGGTGAGCCTGCTGACCGGCCGCATCCTCGGCGGCGAGGCGCTGATCCGATGGAAGCACCCGTCCCTGGGCATGGTGAGTCCGGCGCGGTTCATCCCGATCGCGGAGGAGACCGGCCTCATCGTGGACATCGGCCGCTTCGTGATGGCCGAGACCTGCCGCCAGCTGCGGCGCTGGATCGACCAGGGCCTGCCCCCGGTGTCGGTCTCGGTGAACGTGTCGCCCGCGCAGTTCAGCCGGTCGTCGCTGCTGAAGGACGTGAAGCAGATCCTCGCAGCCACGGGCATCGATCCGAAGACCCTCGTGCTGGAAGTGACGGAAGGCGTGCTCATGTCGGACATCGAGGCCGCGGTGGCGCTGCTGAAGAGCGTGCGTGCCATGGGCGTGCGCCTGTCCGTGGATGATTTCGGCACCGGCTACTCGTCGCTCGCCTATCTGCGCAGGCTGCCCCTGGACGAACTGAAGGTCGACCGCAGTTTCATCATGGGCCTGCCGGGCGAGAAGGACTCCGTGGCCATCGTGCGGGCCATCGTCGCGATGGCCCACGCCCTCAACCTGAAGACCATCGCCGAGGGCGTGGAGCACGACAACCAGCTGGAGGTCCTGCGGGCGGCCAAGTGCGACGAGTTCCAGGGCTTCCTGTTCAGCAAGCCCGTGCCTGCGGAGGACTTCGCGGTCCTGCTGGAACGCAAGGGCTCGCGCCCGCGCCCGGGTCTCTACGCCGACGGCGGACGCCCCCGCTTCTGATGCCGCAGAGGGCCCACTGCATCGCCGCGGCGTACCCGGCATCCGCTGTCCCGACAGCCGCTGCCCTTCATCCCCCTGCGCTCCGCGTGGCGGCTGAGTACGCACTTTTTTGCGACATGGGTGCTCCATGACCCGTGCGACCTGCCGATATCAGGCATATCCAGGAATTCCTCCCGAGTCGCTGCCCATTGGAGACCCCAACGCCGACCAAGACGCGCCCCGGCGGGCGGTCGAGCCGGCGTAAACCCTTCGCCCGCCCGCACTTCGAGCCGCTCGAGTCCCGGCTCCTGATGTCGGCCGACCTGCCGATGGCGCCGCTCGTCCCGCCTTCGGTGGAGCCGTCGCCGGCCCCGGCCGCGGTGCATTTCCTCGCGCCCCGGGAACTGGTCGTGCTGGACGCCGCCCTGCCCGACGCGGACACCGTCCGGGAGGCCATCGCCAACGACCGGCCCGATGCCGACCTGCTGATCCTGGACCCGGAACGCGACGCCCTCGACCAGATCGGCGAGCGCCTCGCAGGCGGCGTACCCGCCTCGGCCATCCATCTCGTCGCGCACGGCCAGGCAGGGCAGTTCGTGATCCGCGGTGCGGTCATCGACGCCTCCGAACTCGCGCGCCGCACCGCGCAGCTCCAGACCTGGAACCTCTCGGACCACGCCGACATCCTGCTGTACGGCTGCAACGTCGCCGATGGGGCCAATGGCGAAGCGTTCGTCCGCATGCTGGCCGCACTCACGCGCGCCGACGTCGCCGCGAGCACCGACCTCACGGGCAGCGAGGACCGCGGCGGCGACTGGACGCTAGAGTTCGTCACCGGTGACGTCGATACCGCGACGATCGCCGGACCGCGACTGAAGGGGCGGTGGCACGGCACGCTCGCGGCCGTGCCGGCCGGCCCCGTGGAATCCGCGTCGCCTTCCTTCTCCACGCCGCTCGCCTTCGAGCGCAACGCAGGGCAGACCGATGCCGCTGTCGAGTTCCTCGCTCGCGGCAGCGGCTATACCGTGTTCCTCGACGACGGCAACGCCGTGATCGACGTGCGTCACGGGGACGGCAGCGGCAACGTCGTACGGCTGTCTCTCGAAGGCGCGCAGGCGCCCACCACCGCGACGGGCGAGACGCCGCTCGCGGGCACCAGCCACTACCTGATCGGCGACACCGCCTCGTGGCGTACGGACGTGGATCACCATGCGTCGGTTCGCTACGAGGACGTGTACGCCGGCATCGACGTGCGCTACTACGGCACGGGGCGGCAACTGCAGTACGACTTCCTGCTGGACGCAGGTACCGACGCGGACGTGATCGGACTGCGCTTCGGCGGCGCCGATTCGGTCACGATCACCGATGGCGGCACGCTCGTGCTCACGCTGGACAGCACGGGACGCACCCTGACGTTCGCGGCGCCCGTCTCCTATCAGGAGACCGCCGACGGGACGCGCGAGCACGTGGACAGCCGCTACGTGCTGCGCGCCGACGGCACCGTGGGCTTCCACCTGGGCGACCACGACCGCACGCGCGACCTCGTGATCGACCCGATCCTCGGCTACGCCACGTACCTGGGCGGCACGGGCCTGGAAACCATCGAAGGCGTCGAGACGGATGCGAACGGCAACGTCTACGTCACGGGGCGCACGGGGTCCGCAGCCTTCCCCACCAGCGTCGGGGCCTACGACACGGCGCTCAGCGGCTCGACCGACGCCTTCGTCACCAAGTTCAACTCGGCCGGCGCGCTGCAGTACTCGACGTACTTCGGCGGCTCGGGAGACGAGTGGGCGTACAACCTCGCCGTCGACGGTTCGGGTCAGGTGTACGTGGCCGGCCAGACGGCATCGTCGGATCTCGCGATCGTGAACGGGGCGGACAGTTCGTTCGGAGGATCGACGGACGGCTACCTCGTGAAGCTGAACGCCGCGGGCAGCGCGATCCTCTACTCCACCTATTTCGGCGGCGCGAATGCCGACTATCTCGGCGGGGTGCACGTCGGAACCGGCTCGACCATCTACGTGGCCGGAGCCACGACCGCCGCCACGTGGGACGGTTACGCGGCCGCGATCAATACGGGCACCTCCGGCGCCGGCTCCCTGACGTGGAGTCACACCTTCACTGCCGCCGGCACCGAAAAGCTGTATGACATGGACGTCGACTCCACCGGCGACATCTGGCTCATCGGAGAAACGTCGACAGCCGGCCTCGGCACGGGCAGTCCATACGACAGCACGCACAACGGCGGCGCAGACGTGTTCCTGGTGCGCATGAGCGCATCCGGTGCGGTGGAGTACGTGAGCTACTACGGCGGCACCGACGAAGACTACGGCAACGCGCTCGTCGTCGCCGCTGACGACACCCTCTACCTCACCGGGATCAGCTTCTCCACCGCCGGCATTGCCTCGACGGGCGCCTATGACACGGCCGGAGACGCAACGAACGGCAACGCCTTCCTCGTCCACCTGGACCCGTCGCAGACCGGCTCGGCCCAGCGCCTGTTCGGCACGTACTACGGCACGTCGGGAAGCACCTTCGGTATCGAGATCGCCCTCGATGCGCAGGACCGGCCCGTCATCGTGGGCGAGACCTCCGGCACGGTCCCCACCACGGTCACCGCACGCGACACCACACCCTCCGGTGGCTCCGACGGCTTCGTTGCGATCTTCGCGGAAGACGGATCGGCCCTGCGATACGGCTCCTACCTCGGAGGGGCAGGCACCGACTGGGCGAACGCCGTCGCGGTCGATCCGTCGGGGCGCATTTACGTGGTAGGGGACACGGCTTCCACCAACCTGCACACGACCGGCGCCTACGACACGACCGGCGACGCGACGAACGGGGACGGGTTCATTGCCCAGTTGCTTCCGCTCGGCAGCCAGGCGACCGCCACGGTCGGCGGCGGACTCTCCCTCAATACCGACGGCGGCAACGATGCGTATCTCAAGGCCGACGATGGCGGCGCGATCCTGGGCGGGCGCACGGAACTCACGCTGGAGTTCGACTTCGCAGTCGATACCAGCGCCACGGTGGACAACCGGCTGCTGTCGTATGCGATATCGGGCGTCGACAACGAGGTGGCGGTCCACATCACTGCCACCGGCAGCATCGTGTTCACCATCGAGAACGCGACCACCACGAGTGCGAGCACGCACGCGCAGCTTCTCGACGGCAATCGTCACCAGCTGGCGATCACCTGGACCCGTTCCACCGGCGATGGCGCGTTCTACGTCGACGGCGCGCTGGTCCAGTCGTTTTCGGGCTTCAAGACCTTTGCCAACATCGACAGCGGCGGCACGCTGGTCATCGGGCAGGATCAGGACAGCGTGGATGGCGGCTACAACACGCTGCAGATGCTGTCCGGCACGCTCTACGATGTCCGAGTGTTCAGCGATGTGCGGACGGCCACGGAGATCAAGGCTGGCCGCCTGGCGGACCTGCCCCGCTACGAGAGCGGCATGGTCGCCAACTGGCGTTTCGACGACTGGCACGCCGACCGCACCACGACCGAGGCCGTCAGCGGCAACGACCTGACGCTGGGCCACGCGACCGGCACGGGATTCGTCGCAAGTCATCCGGAACTCACCTTTCTGGTCAACGAGAACACGGCCACGGGTACGGTGGTCGGGGCGGTGGCGGCCGTTTCGGACGACCGTCAGGCACGCATTGACGCACTGCTCGCGGCCGATGCGACGCTTACCTACAGCGCCCAGACGGACAAGTTCTACAAGCTCGACTCGAACTGGATCTCCTGGCCGAGCGCCCTGACCCTCGCGACCTCCACGTCGCTCAACGGTGTCGCGGGACAGATGGTCACGATCCATTCCGCTACGGAAAACGAGATCGTGCGAACCATCAACGGCGCGTGGACCGTCTGGCTGGGCGCCAGCGACACGGCGTCGGAAGGAACGTGGCGCTGGTACGACGGCGGCAGTCCCGGTGAGACCTTCTGGCAAGGCACATCGACCGGGTACCGGGTGAGTTCCGCGTACACCAATTTCTCCGCCGGCCAGCCGGACGACTACGGCAACGTGGCCATCGCCGACCAGCTCTACATGGACGTGACTGGCACCTGGGACGACGCCGATGCCGCCACCACCAGCCGCACTCTCATCGAGTGGGACGCCGACGAGGTGCTCGACGCCTACACGCCCATCACCTACTCGATCACTTCGCAGACGGTGTCCGGCGCTTTCGCCATCGACAGCGACACCGGCACGCTGACCGTGGCAGACGGCGGCCGCCTGAACTACGTGGCTGGCGTGCCGCACACCCTGACCGTCCGCGTCACCGAAGGCTCGCTGACGTACGACCGGGACTACACCATCGTTCTGGCCGACGAAGCGGTAGAGGTCAGCGCCAGTGTTCCGGGCGCACAGTCTGCCACCGAGGACACCAGCCTCACGTTCTCGAGCGGCGGCGGCAATGCGATCACGGTCTCGGACGCCTCGGGCAGCAACACCCGCCTGCAGGTGTCGCTGAGCGTCTCCAACGGGACGCTCGCCCTTTCGCAGACCACCGGCCTGACGATCGTCAGCGGCACCAACGGCTCCGCGGCCATGGTGATCGACGGCACCGAATCCGCGCTCAACGCTGCCCTGAGCGGGATGACCTACACGCCGACCGCCGAGTACTCCGGTGCGGACACACTGCAGCTCACCGCGTCGCTCTCCGCAGATCTCGCGGGCCACTATACGTTCGATACTGGTGCCGTTGTCGACAGCGCCGCAGGCACGGCGCAGAACGGCAGCTTCGCGGGTAACGCGACCACGACAACGGACGCGACCCGGGGCACCGTCCTGAGTCTGGACGGCTCGGGTGACAGCGTGCAGATTGCGAGCGTGTTCGGCAGTCCGACCAACGTGACCGTCGGCGGCTGGGTGAACCTCTACAACGCCCCGAACCGTGGGGAGATGATCTCCCTGAACGACGGCGTCCACATCGCACTGGACCAACCCGGAGTCGGCGTCAAGGGCTCCATCCAGACGGGTGCCGGCACCTGGAACGATCTGGAGTCCGGCCGCTTCCTCGCCGGCGACGGATGGCACCACGTGATGTTCGTGGTGGACGACACGAACGACATCAACACGCTGTACATCGACGGCATCGAGGTGGCCTCGGAGAGCAACACCTCTTCCGTCTACTGGACCGGCGCCACCACGACGTACTTCGGCCAGCACCCGGGAGGCTCCTACTACCTCCAGGGCCTCCTGGATGACATGCGCGTGTATACCCGTGCGCTTTCGGCGGGCGAGATCGCCGCGCTCGCGGCAGAGCAGCGCCTGACCGACCCCGACACGATCGCCCTGACGGTCAGCGCGGTGAACGACGCGCCCGCGGACCTCTACTTCGTACCCGGCCTCGCGGAATCCAGCCTCACCGGTGTCTACACCTTCTCCGTAAGCAGCGACCTGGGACGGGACGCCGCAGGCGAGGACGCCGCGATCACGCTCTACGGATCGCCGAGCCAGACGACCGGGCCGGGCGGCGGCGGCGCTCTGGACCTGGCAGGAGGTGTCTCCGGTCAGTATGGCGACATCGCGGGCATCACCACCGGCGGTGCCATGACCATCGCGGGCGACGTGCGATTCGACAGCACCGCAATCTGGCAGCGCGTCGTTGACTTCGGTCAGGCAAACAGCACGGGCATCACGGCCATCTACGTCGGCCGATACGGCACGACGAACGATCTCACGTTCACTCTCGAGAAGGATTTGGGGGGCGGAAATTGGCTGGTGCATCGGGCAATCGCGACCGGCGCCATCACGAACGGCGCGTGGCTGCACTTCGCCGCCACGGTGGACGGATCGGGCGCGATGGTCCTGTATGTCAACGGTGTACTTGCCGACACCGAGGCGGGCGTAGTTCCGGAAGTGGGAGTTCGCACCAACAACTACGTGGGTCGATCGAACTGGGCGGGTGACGCCCTGTTCGACGGCGCCATCGACAACCTCGTCGTGGCGAGCGGCGCGTTGTCCGCGACCGGGGTCGCCGCGCTGTATCAGCAGAGCAATGCCGTCTCCATCGCCGAGAACAGCGCCGACGGCACCGTCCTGGGCACGATCGTAGTCGCCGACATCGACAGCGCGAACACGCACTCCTTCAGTCTCACCAGCAACCCCGGCACACGCTTCGCCATCGCCGCAGACGGGACTCTCACCGTCGCCAACGGGTCACTGCTCGACTACGAAACCGCAACGAGCCATGCCATCACCGCCCGCGCGACGGATGCGGGAAGCCTGACGCGCGACGAGGTGTTCACCGTGACGCTGACGGCGGTGAACGAGGCGCCGTCGTTCGTCTCGCTCAACGGAACGCCTGCCCACACCGAGGGCGGCGCGGTCGTGGTTCTCGATGCGGACGTGCAGATCACCGACCCCGAGTTGAGTGCCGCCGACGCCTTCTCCGGCGCCACCCTCACCCTCGCCCGCAACGGCGGCGCCAACAGCGACGATGCCCTCGCCTTCGACGGCACCAACGTCACCGTGAGCGGGGCCAACGTCTCTGTGGGCGGTACCCAGATCGGCACTTACGTATTCACGGGTGGCGAGCTTGTCGTCACCTTCGGTGCCAACGCCAGCCAGGCGCGCGTCAACACGCTTCTCCAGAACATCGTCTACTGGAACTGGAGCGACGCGCCACCCGCGACGGTACAGATTGACTGGACGTTCAACGACGGCAACACAGGCACCCAGGGCACCGGCGGAGCGCTGCAGGCCACCGGAAGCACGACGGTGACGATCACGGCCGTAAACGACGCACCCGTGATCACCGGCCTGGACGGCGACGTCCGCACGTATACCGAAGGCGGTGCGGCAGTGCTGGTCGGCTCGACGAGCAACATCACCGACGTCGACTCCGCCAACTTCGACGGCGGCACGCTGACCGTTTCCTTCACAGGGGGAAGCGACGCCGCGGAGGATGTGCTCGCCATCCGGAACCAGGGCACGGGCGCCGGTCAGATCGGCGTGTCCGGCGCCAACGTCACTTACGGGGGCGTGATCATCGGCACCTGGTCCGGAGGCACCGGGGGCAGCAACCTGGTCATCACGCTCGACGCAGATGCCACCACGACCGAGACAGCGGCTCTCATCAACAACATCACCTACGTCAACACCGACGCTGACAACCCGACGACGACGACGCGCAACATCCGCTTCGTGCTGACGGACGGTGACGGCGGAACCAGCGTCGCCAGCAACACGTTCATGTCCGTCACGGCGGTGAACGACGCACCCGTGAACACGATTCCCGGTCTCCTGGTCGGGCACACCCCCTCGAATGCGAACATGGGCGATCAGGCCTATGAGCTGAAGGTCGGACAGTCCTGGGGGCAGTCCTTCGCCCACGACAGCCCCGGCGCAACGTATTCGGTAGGCGACGTGCAACTGGTGCTTTATCGCGCCTCGGACGCGCCCGCCGGACAGACCGTCACGGTGAGTCTGCGGTCGGTCTGGAACGGCGCCGTCATCGCCAGCGGCACGGTGTCGACCGACTCGCTGTCGACCTCCGAAGCCTGGGTGAGCGTCGTCTTCTCGTCCGCGGCTACCCTCAACGACACTCAGTCCTATGTGCTCCGTGTCGACTCCAGCGCCCTGGAGAAGATCTATGTGGGCGTCGCCGACAGCGGCACTTATGCGTCCGGCCACCTCCTCGACAAGGATGGCGTGACCCAGTCCGGCAAGGATCTGGCGTTCGTGCTCGATGCTCCGCTGCAGACAGCCGAGGAAACCCCGCTGACGCTGTCCGTGGCAGGCGGTAACGCACTGTCGGTCGCGGACGTGGATGCCGGCTCGGGGTTGCTGCAGGTCAGCCTGACAATGACCGGCGGCACGGTGACTCTGGCGCAGACGGCCGGACTCAGCTTTTCGACGGGAGACGGCACCGCCGACGCCACGCTGGTCTTCTCCGGAACGCTCGCTGCACTGAACGCCGCCCTCGACGGGATGACCTTCCAGCCAACCGCCAACTTCAATGGCGTAGCCTCCATCGCCCTGACGACGAGCGATCTCGGCAACACGGGATCCGGCGGTGCGCTCGTGGACAGCGACACCCAGTCGATCCTCGTGACTGCGACCGACGATCCTCCGGTCTTCTCGGGGCTCAATGGCACACCGACCCATGTGGAGGGCGGAGCCGCCGTAGTGCTCGACGCGAACGTCACCGTGTCGGACACCGAGCTAACCGCCGCCGACGACTTCTCCGGCGCCACTCTCACCCTCGCCCGCAACGGCGGCGCGAACAGCGACGATGCCCTCGCCTTCGACGGCACCAACGTCACCGTGAGCGGTGCAAACGTGCTGGTCGGCGGCACCCAGGTCGGCACCTATGTCTTCACCGGCGGCGAGCTCGTCGTCACCTTCGGTGCCAACGCCACCCAGGCGCGGGTCAACACGCTTCTCCAGAACATCGTCTACTGGAACTGGAGCGACGCGCCACCCGCCACCGTGCAGATGGACTGGACGTTCAACGACGGCAATAGCGGCAGTCAGGGGAGCGGCAGCGCGCAGTCGACTGTCGGCAGCACGACCGTGTCCATCACAGCCGTGAACGATGCGCCGGTGCTGAACAACGCGAGCGGTCCCGTCCTCGCCACCGTCACAGAGGATGCAGCGGCACCGTCTGGCGCGGTCGGCACTCTCGTTTCGACTCTCGTCGACTTCGCCAGCCCTGCCGGTCAGATCGACAACGTCACCGACGCGGATGGCGGTGCAGTTCTGGGCATCGCCGTCACAGACGCGGATGCAACGAACGGGACGTGGTTCTATTCGACCAACAACGGCGCCACCTGGAATGCGCTCGGCGCGGTCAGCGCCGGCAACGCCAGACTCCTGGCAGCGGACGCGGGTACCCGGCTGTACTTCCAGGGCAACGCGAACTTCGCGGGTACCATCACCAACGCAATCACGTTTCACGCCTGGGATCGGACCAGCGGGGTCAACGGGTCCGTCGCGGACATCGGTGACGACACCGTCCTGGATCGGTTCAGCAGCGTCTCGTACGCCAACAACGACGGCACGACCAACTGGACGTCTGCCTGGATTGAGACCGATGTCGACGGCGGCGGGGCCAGCGGCGGGCGCCTCCTGGTTCGTCCGACGGGCGATCTGGAGATTCGCGCCAGGGCGACGAACAACAACCTCTATCGCGAAGTCGATCTCAGCGGAAAGAGCGCGGCGACACTGTCGTTCGACTTCGTGAACACGCTGTCCTCTGGTGACACGATCGTCGTCCAGGCGTCCGGTAACGGTGGCGGGAGCTACACGACTCTGACAGGCGGCACGTTCTCTTCGTCGTTGAATACCGGCAGCGGCACGTTCAGTGTCGATGTCTCGTCCTTCATCGCCGCCAACACCAGGATCCGATTCCTCGTGTCCTCCGTGGGCGGGGAAGACCGACTGTACGTCGACAATGTTCAAGTCACCTTTCCAAGCGCGCTGACCGGCGGCAGCACTGCCTTCAGTGTGGCGTCGGATACGGCATCGCTGACGGTCAGTGCCGGCAACGACGCTCCCGCGTTCGCGAACCTCGACGGCACGCCGACCCACGTCGAGGGCGGCAGCCCCGTCGTCCTCGACGCCAACGTCACCCTGTCGGACACCGAGCTGACCGCGGCCGACGCTTTCTCCGGCGCCACCCTCACCCTCGCCCGCAACGGCGGCGCGAACAACGACGATGCCCTTGCCTTCGACGGCACCAACGTCACCGTCAGCGGCGCCAACGTCCTGGTCGGCGGCACACAGGTCGGCACTTACGTATTCACGGGTGGCCAGCTCGTGGTCACCTTCGGCGCCAATGCCACCCAGGCCCGCGTCAACACGCTTCTCCAGAACGTCGTCTACCGGAACTGGAGCGACGCTCCGCCCGCCGCGGTACAAATCGACTGGACGTTCAACGACGGCAACACAGGCAGCCAGGGCAGCGGCGGGGCGCTGCAGGCGACGGGCAGCACGACGGTGACGATCACGGCCGTCAACGACACGCCCACCGCGGTAGTCCTCGACGCCGGCGACTCGGCGGCTGTCCGCCTGAATACAACGACTTCGGGAGACCAGTCGCAACCGGCCATTGCGGCGCTGCCGGGCGGCGGTTGGGTGGCCGTCTGGACCTCCGCGGGTCAGGATGGCGATGGCACGGGGATCTACGCGCAACGGTTCGCTGCGAATGGTGTCTCCGTGGGTTCCGAGTTCCGGGTCAACGCGAGCGCGACCTATCATCAGGGCAGCCCCTCGGTCGCGACGTTCAGCGACGGCGCCTTCGTCGTGGGCTGGACGGAGATGCAGCCCGGCGTCGCGGCGTGGGCCGAGGCTCGCGTGTTTGCGGCGGACGGCACGCCGCTGACGGGTGACCTCACGATCAGTGTCCCCCTCAGCAACCCGAACGAGGGATACGCCGCGCAGGTCCAGGTGCTCGGACCGAACCGGTGGGCCATCGTATGGAGCAACGAGGTCAACGGCGCCGCGAGATCCGTCGAAGGGCGCATCTTCGACCGGGCCGGCGTGGCGCAGACCGCGCGGTTCACGGTCGGGACCTCCGGCAATGCTCCGGACAGCTGGGCGGTGGTACCTCGCACGACCGGACTCGCCGACGGCGGAATGGCGGTGACCTGGAATCACTACGACACTGGCAGCCAGACCACCATCCGGGTGCAGTTCGTCAACACCGACGGAACGCTGCGCGGCGCCTTCGCCGAACTGAGCGGGACGGGGATCGGGGACATCACCCAGCTCCCCGACGGCCGCGTCGTGGTGCTCTCGACGGACGGCGGGACGGTATACGCCACGGTGTTCAGTTCGGCCGGCGCGATCGTCGTGCCCGACTTCGTGGTCACCACCTCGCACGTCGCCCCTGCATGGCCGCAGGTGACGGCCTCGGGCGACGGCTTCGTCGCGGCCTGGGTGGCACTGGCGGACGACGGTGTCACGCAGGAAATCGTGGCCCGGACGTACGATGCCACGGGCGCGCCTCTCGGGGTCACGACCCGGGCACGACCCTCGACAGATGGTGCCGTCGGCGACATCGCGCTCACCACGCTGGCCGACGGCAGCGCGCTGCTCGGGTGGCGCGCCGACGGGCTCGATGGAAGCGGAGGCGGCGCGTACGTCGGTGTGCTGCAGGCGGCGGTCCGCGAAGGAGCGGCCAACGGTACCGTCGTGGCAAGGGCGATCGACGTCCTCGATCCGGACGGCGGCGACACCCACACCTTCACGCTGTTCGACGACGCGGGCGGGCGCTTCACCATCAACGGCGTCACGGGCCGCATCACGGTCGCCAACAGCGGTCTCCTGGATTACGAGAGCAGCACGACGCACACGATCATCGTGCGGGCCACGGACGGCGGTGGCCTGAGCGTCGACCGGTCGCTGACCATCGCGGTGCTTCCGGTCAACGAAGCGCCGGTGTTCTCGAACCTCGACGCAACGCCCGCATTCACGGAAAACGGGGCGGCCGTGGTCCTCGACGCCGACGTCACCGTCGGAGATGCCGAACTGACCGCGGCGAACAGCTTCAATGGTGCGACCCTCACCCTCGGACGCAGTGGCGGCGCCAGCGCGCAGGACCAGTTCAGCGCAACCGGCACGTTGAGCGCGCTCACCCAGGGCGGCACACTGGTGGTCGGCGGCATCACCATCGGTACCGTCACCTCCAACAGCGCAGGCTCTCTGGTGCTGACCTTCAACGGCAACGCCACCAACGCGCTGGTGAACTCCGCGCTGCAGCAGATCGCGTACGCCAACGCCAGCGACACGCCCCCCGCGAGCGTCCAGATCAACTGGAGCTTCGGCGATGGCAACACGGGAGCGCAGGGCAGCGGCGGGGCGCTGACCGCGACGGGCAGCACCACCGTGAGCATCACCGCGGTCAACGACGCTCCAACCGGGGGGGTCGCCATCACGGGCATCACGGCCGAGAGCGAGACACTGTCCGCCGACACCAGCGGGCTGGCCGACGGCGACGGGTTGGGTGCCTTCGCCTACCAGTGGCTGCGCGACGGCGCGCCGATCGCGGGTGCCACTGCTTCCAGCCATACCCTCGTGAGCGGTGATGTCGGCCGCGGGATCAGCGTCCGCGTCTCGTATACCGACGGGCAAGGTACGCTGGAGCAGCTCACAAGTGCGGTGGTGGGGCCGGTGACCCCGATCCCCACGCCACCCGTCAACGCGGCACCCGTGAACGCGGCGCCCGTCGAGGACACGCTCTTCGCCTTCACCGGCGCGGACACGATCTCCATCGCAGACGGCGACGGCAATCTGACGACCGTGTCGGCTTCCGTGGGATTCGGGACGCTCGCGCTCACGCTCTCCGGCGGCGCGACCGTGTCCTCCGGCGCGCTCGGCAGCTCGGCGTTCACGCTGTCCGGATCGCTGGCCGCGCTGAACGCCTCGCTCGCGTCGCTCGCGTATACGCCCGACGCGGACTTCAACGGCACTGACACGCTGACACTGGTCAGCACCGACGCGACCTCACTGTCGGACACCGACACGATCACGCTGACGGTGACGCCCGTGGACGACGCACCCGTGCTCACGGGGCTGACCCTCTCGGTCGCGCAGGGCGGCGTCGCGACGCTTTCGACCGCGGACTTCGTCATCGTCGACCCCGACGGGCCCGGCGGCACGCGCGTCGTGGACGTGCGCAATCTCTCGCAGGGCACGTTCGAACTGGCGACCGCCCCCGGGGTCCCGGTCACGAGCTTCGACTTCGCCGACGTGGCCGCGGGCCTTGTCCGGTTCGTGCACTCCGGAGCGGGCGCAGCGCCGTCCTTCGAGGCCTCCGTGCGCGACAGCCTCGCACCCGGCACCTTCGTGCCCGCCGCCATCGGGTTCACCCCCACGCCGGTCATCACGACGCCCGGGCCCTCGCCCGAGCAGGCCTACTCGATCGTCCTGACACCGACCGCGCCGCCTTCCGGTACGCGGCAGGACACCTCGGGTCCGACGCGTCCTGCCGATCCGGTCACCACCGGGACCGCATCCCAGTCCGGGGATACCCCGCAGGGTGGAGGCGGGCGCGGCGAACGCAGCCCCGGCTCGGTCGATCCCCTCATCCTGATGCAGATGGCGGTGCCCCGTACCCCGGCGCCGGGTGCCGGCGACCCGCCGGGGACCGGCGATGCGGGACGCGACACCGCGATGACCGGCCCGATCGGCGGCGCTGCCGCGGTCGGGGTATCCGCGCCCACGGCGGCCCCGATCGGTTCATCGGGCGTGGCTGCCGGACCTCAAGTCCCCACCGCCGAGGCCGTTACTCCCGCCGGGGTGCAGTCCGCCTGGAATGCGCCCGCCCCGCTGACCGTCGCCCTGCCCGGTGACGGCCCGGCGTCCGGACCGGAGAACAGAAGTGCCGATGAACAGCAGTTCGAGATCATGGTGAATGGCGTGCGCCTGACTGGCGTGAGCCTGTCCGTCGGTGTCGTCACCTGGGCACTGCGGGCCGGCGGCATCGTCTCCAGCCTGCTCGCCTCGCTGCCCGCATGGCGCTTCGTCGACCCGCTGCCCGTCCTGGAGCGGGCCGAGCGCACCCGTGTGGTCTGGCGGGACGATGAAGAGGGCGACGGCGACGACGACACCGCGAAGCGCGAACGCGCGGTCGAGGACCTCTTCGGAGGACCGTCCTGATGCGGTGGCTGCGCCGGTCCGGAGAGCCGTGGCTGCGCTGGCGCCCGAGCACGCTCGCGCGCGTGACGTTCGGCATCGTGTCGCTGACGCTGGCCATCGCCCTGGGCGTGGATGCCGTGTTCCACGTGCTGCGCGACGACGTGGATGTCGCGCGGCAGGTGCGCAAGCGGGTGAGCGAGAACGTCGCGATCCAGATCTCGGTGCTCGCCAACAAGAAGGACTTCGACGGCATCGAACGGACCGCGGGCAACATCCTCGCGCGCGAGCCCGACGTGCTGTCCGTGGCTGTCCGGCGCGCCGACGGCGAGGCCGTGTTCTCGTCATCCGGGCACGCTCGCCACTGGACGGCTCCGAAGGACAACGAATCCACGCTCACTCACGTGGTGGTGCCGCTGCTGTCGGCGGGCAGCCGCTGGGGTCAGGTGGAGATCGCGTTCCGCCCGGTCACGCCGACGACCGCGACGCAGTGGGTGACGCAGCCGATCGTGCTGACCGTCCTGGTCATCGGCCTCGTGGGCGCGGTCGCCTACTACCTGTTCCTGCGGCGCACGCTCCAGGCGCTCGACCCGTCGAAGGCCATTCCGGACAGCGTCGCGGTCGCGCTCGACACCCTGGCCGAAGGTCTGATGATTCTCGACACGCGCGGACGGATGCTGATGGTGAACGGCGCGTTCCACGCGCTGCACCCCGACGCGCCCGGGCAGACGGCGATCGGGCGGCCTGCCTCGACGCTGCCCTGGCTGTGCGAGTCGCTCGACCCCGATCTGCGCAAGCACCCCTGGAATCAGGTCATCGCGACGCGCGAACCGGTGACGGACGTGCTCCTGGAGATACGCGCCGAGGGGCGGCCTGCCCGCAAGGTGCGCCTGAACGCCTCTCCGGTGCGCGATGCGAAGGGGGCCGTCCGCGGCTGCTTCGTGAGCTTCAACGACGTGACCGAACTGCACGAGGCGAACGAGGAACTGCAGAGCCTGCTCGACGACCTCAAGGCCCGTGAAGTGGTCATCCGGCAGCAGAACCAGGAACTGATGCAGACGCGGGACCGGATCGAGGCGCAGAACCGCGAACTGCAGGAGTCCAACGCCCGCATCGAGGTGCAGAACCGCGAACTCGAACGGCTGGCCCACTACGACCCGCTCACCGGCATCATGAACCGCCGGGCCTTCGTGGACCGCGCCACCGGCATCTTCGAGAAGGCGCTGCGCGAAGGCACCCACGTGGCGTGCATCATGACCGACATCGACAAGTTCAAGTCGGTCAACGACAACTACGGTCACGCCGTCGGCGACGAGGTGATCCAGCAGGTGGCGCGCGTGCTCTCGATGGGACTTCGGCCCGCCGATCTGCTGTGCCGCTACGGCGGCGAGGAGTTCTGCATCCTCCTGCCCGGACTCGATCCGACCCAGGCGCTCGCGGTGGGGCGGCGCCTGTGCGCGCGCGTGGAATCGCAGGTCGGACCCGGACTGCGGTCGCAACCCGGACTCACGGTGACATCCTCGTTCGGGATCTCCGAGACTTCGTTCGGCGCAACGTCTCTCAAGCAGATGATCGAGGAGGCGGACCAGGCACTGTACGCCTCGAAGCAGGCCGGCCGGAACTTCGTCACGCTGTATTCGGAGATGCCGTGGTTCGCGCACGATCTGGGGGCCGCGGACCTGCTCCGGGTGCGCGAGCTGTCGCAGCAGACCGATTCGATCCTGATTCCCGGCTTCGACGAAGCCGTCGGTCAGTAGAGCCGCACGCCCCGCGCCGTCACTGCAGGCGGGCGGATTTCCCTGCGAACGTCGTGCCTCCGAGATGATGCGCGGCCTCCGCGGCAGGCCCCGTCTCGCGGGCCAGCGCCTCCATCACGAGATTCACGTGCTGCGTCTCCTCGACGGCGGCCTCGCGCGCGAGCAGCTGCACTTCCGGTGCATGGCTGCCGTCCGCCACGGCCTCGAAGAACGCGACGGCACGCCGCTCGTTCGAGAGCGCGATGCGCAAGCCGTGCACGGGAGACATGCGCCAGTGCACCATCGCCAGGGCGGTGGCCTCGGGCGACTCGAACCCGAGCCACCGGAACGGCACCGACACGGGCACGGTGACACCGAGCGCCCTCGCGCGCGACGCGGTGCTGACGCCGTGCGCACGTTCGTCGTCCGCGAGACGATTGAATAGCGCGGCCAGCCCCCGATTTCCGCATTCCTCCATGGCGCGAGCGAGTTCGTCGTAGCGCACGGCCGCCTCGCGCTCGATCGCGGCCGCGTGCGCGAAGAACACTTCGAGCGAGTCGATGGAAGTCGTCATGGGCAGTACTCCTCCAGACCGCGCACGCTGCCGAAAGCCGTCGGGGCGCACCGATCAGATCGGCCCAGTATGCGCCTCCCCGCGGATGCGCGAATTGACGACCGTCAAACCCACGAAAACGGACCTGTCCGCCGCGGGTCGGAGGCCGCCGCCATCGGCTATCCTGACCGGCCATGGACTCCTCCCGTCCGCGCCTCGCGCCCGCACCCGCCGCGACCCGCGACTCCGGCCTGAAGCCCACGCGCCGCTGGATGACAGCGTTGTGCGCGGGCGCCGTCGTGCTGGGCGTGATCGCCGCGACACCCTGGGGCGCCACCCTGGAAGGCGCCGCGGGCCTGCGCCTGCTGTTCGCGATGCGGGGTGAACGGCCTGTCGGTGCGCCCGTGTCCATCGTGGCGCTGCGCCGGGCCTCCGCCGAGCGCGTGTGGCTCGGGACGGTCCCGGGCAGCGCGACCGTGTGCGAGGCAATTCGTATCGGGGCCGACCGGCCCGGGCCTGCCTGGAGCGCGCTGCCGCCGCCGTCCCGGCTGTCCACCTGGCCACGCTGCGTCCACGCGCGGCTGGTCGACGCGCTGCGCGAGGCGGGCGCACGCGCCATCGTGTTCGACGTGCTGTTCCGTCCCAGGGAAGGCGGCCTGACCGGTTTCGACGTGACCGCGGACGACACCGCGCTGGCCGACGCGATCCGCCGCAGCGGCAACGTCGTTCTCGCCCAGAAGCTCGAGATCGTGGAGGACGACGGCGACGGTGGCACCGCCGAGCTGGCGGCACTGAGTCCAGTGCTCGCGGAAGCCGCCTATGCAGCCGCGCCCTTCCCGCTGCCCGGCTCGCGTGACGACGAGGTCCGCCAGGCCTGGGTGTTTCTCGACACCGACCCGCCGATTCCGACGTTCCCCGCCATGGCGCTTCACGGACTGGTCACGCGCTTCGGTGCGACCCCGTGGCCCGCCGGCATGCCGGGGGAAGACGCCATCGCCAGCGCTTCCGCGCTCCGCTCGGCGATGACGTCGCGCAGCGCCGGCGCGGGCACCGGTGCGATCGCGCCCCCGGCGGTCGAGGGCGACGCGTGGCTCGCGGCAAGGGCCGCCAGTGCCTGGAGCGGTCCCGATCTGCGCTGGGTCAACTTCTACGGCGGTCCGGGCACCGTGCCCACCGAGGGCTTCGACCGCGTTCTCGCGCGGGAACCGGCGACGCTGCGCCGACTGGCGGGACGCGTCGTGTTCGTGGGCTACGCCGAGGACCTCCAGGCGGAACCCATCGACGACCACCGCACCATGTTCACGCGCGAGGGACGCAATCTCCACGGCGTGGAAATCGGCGCGACGGCGCTCGCCAATCTGCTGGACGGCAGCTTCCTCCGTCCTGCGGGCGCGGCGGCGGCGGCTGCGATCTCGGTGACGGCCTTCGCCGGACTGGCTCTCCTCACCGTGCGCGTGGCGCCGGCCTGGGGGACGCTCGCCGGCCTCGCGCTTGCGCTGGGCTACGGTGCGCTGGCGCTGCAGGCGTTCTCGGGACGCTTCGCCTGGTGGCCTGTCGTGCTGCCGCTCGCCGTGGCGCTGCCCGGCGGCTGGCTGCTGGGCGTGGCGCATCACTACGGCGCCGCGGATCGCCAGCGGCGGCGACTGCGGGAGGTCTTCGCCTCCGTCGTGCCGCCCGACGTGGTCCGGCAGCTCGGCGAGAACGCGGCGACGCTGCGCTCGGTCCGCCGGGACCTCACGGCCGCGTGTCTCGCGACCGACGCGCATCAGTACACCGGTCTGGCCGAGCGCATGCGTTCGGCGACCGTGTTCGAGTTCCTGAACCGCTACTACGAGCCGCTGTTCACGGCGGTGGCACAGCAGGGCGGCTTCGTGAGCGACGTGGTGGGCGACAGCATGCTGGCCATCTGGCCGCACCGCTCCGCCACACCGGACCCGCGCGAGCGCGTCGCGGAGGCCTGCCTGCGCATCGTGGCCGGGGCGGACGACCTGATGCGTACCGACCCCGCGGTGGGCCTGCTCACGCGCATGGGCGTCGCGTGGGGCAGCGTGACGCTGGGATTCGTGGGCTCCGCAGGACACTACGAGTACCGCGCGGTGGGTGACCCCGTCAACACCGCCAACCGGCTCCAGACGCTGGCGGGACATCTCGGCGTCCGCATCGCCGCGGCCGGCGACTTCGAGTCGGGCGTGGCGGGCTACCTGTGGCGCGACCTCGGCGACTTCGTGCTGCGCGGCCGCAGCACGCCGCTGCGGGTCATGGAACTCGTCGGCCGCACGGCCGAGGTGCCGGAGGCGCGCCGGGCCGAGCTGGTGCGCTTCGATACCGCGATCGGTCACCTGCGCGCGGGCGAACTCGAACCGGCGCGGCGCCTCCTGCAGTCGCTGCCGCCGGAACCTGTCGTCCGCTTCTGGCTCGAGCGTCTGGGCAGTGAAGCCCACGCCGTCATGCCCGCGCAGATCTGACGCGCCTGCGCACCCGGTGGCGTTGCGGGCGCGGCGTCTGACGGAAGCCTTATGCCCGCTCTCATATTGCAGCGCAACGACCCGGCGCAGATGCTGTATGCATGACACCGGGCCGACCGGCCGGACCGCACCCTGCGGCGCGGCGGGCCCGGAGGGACGCGCCGGAACCACCGGGCATCCGACAAATTCCGGGGAGACCAGACATGACGTGGACGCGGGGAGATCGCGGCGGGGCGGGCGCCGTCGGCGCGGTGATGCTGGCCATGGCGGTGTGCAGCGGGACCGCGCAGGCCCAGGAGACGTGTGCGGTGCCCCTGGGGCGGGTCGTCGCGGCGGAAGGGCGGGTCGCGCTGAAGCGCGGCGGCAAGGCCGCTCGCGAGGACGTGAAGTCCCGCGGCGCGCCGCTGTGCCCCGGGGATGCGGTCGTCACCGACACGCGCAGCCGCGCCGCGCTGGCCGTGCGCCCGGAAACCCACATCCGCGTGGATCAGAACACGCAGCTGACGGTGACGGAGCGCGACGGCGAGATCGACGTGGACCTGTCACGGGCGCGGGCCGGCGCCGACGCCCGGCCCGGCGGCGCGTACTTCATGACGCGGTTCCCGAAGCGCTTCAAGGTGCGCACACGGTTCGTCAACGCCACCGTGGAGGGCACCGAGTTCGCCGTGCGCCTCACGGCCGGCGACACCGAAGTGGCCGTGCTGGAAGGCCGGGTGCTCGCCGAGGACACCGGCACGAGCGCCCTCACGCGCCGCATCGGCGCCGGCGAAGCCGCGACCAGCGGGTCGAAAGTGGTCCGCACCCTCGTCTCGCCCGGCGACAGCGTCCAGTGGGCGCTGCACTATCCGCGTCTGATGCCGGATGCCCCTGCAGCCGGATGCGCGTCCCCGGCGGCATCGCGTGACTGCCGCATCGCCGCCATCGAAAGTCTGCTCGCCGTCGGCCGGGCCGACGAGGCGGCCGCACTGTTCGACCCAGTCACCTCGACGGATGCCGAGCTGCTGGCGCTGCGCAGCCTGGTGGCGACGGTCCAGTCCGATCGCGAAACGGGACGCGCCCTGGGGCAGCGGGCCGTCGCCGCGGACCCCGGTTCGCTGCGCGCGCTGCTCGCGGTCGGTTACGCGGCCCAGGCCGACGGAGACCTGGACGCGGCGATCGACGCCGCCCGCGCGGCGAACGCGCTGGAGGGCGAGCGTGCGTTCACCGGTGCGCGCCTCGCCGAACTGCTGCTCGCGAATGCCGATGTCACGGGTGCGCGAGCGGCCGCCGATGCGGCCATTGCAGCGGACCCGCAGTCCGCCCACGCGCGGACCGTGCGCGGCTTCTGCGCACTCGCGGCGCACGACCCGCGCGGCGCCGATGCCGATTTTGCGGCGGCGGTGGAACTCGCGCCCGCCGATCCGATGGCGCACCTGGGACGGGGACTGGCGGCCGTCCGCCAGGGGCGGCTCGCCGAGGGCCGCGAACACATCGCCGTCGCGGTGAGTCTCGACCCGGGCAACGCGCTGCTGCGGTCCTACCTGGGCAAGGCCTACTTCGACGAACGCACGCCCGCGCGCGACCGCCTCGCCGGCGACCAGTTCGAACTCGCGCGCCGGCTCGACGGCAACGACCCCACCCCCTGGTTCTACGACGCGATCCGCAAGCAGGTCGGCAACCGGCCGGGCGAGGCTCTCCTGGATCTCGAGGAAGCGCGCGCGCGCAACGATCGCCGGGCCGTGGTGCGCTCGCGCGGTCTGCTGGATCAGGATCAGGCGGCACGCAGCGCGAGCCAGGCGCGGGTCTACCACGATCTCGGCTTCGATCAGCTGGCGATTGCCACGGCGGCCGGTGCGCTGACGGCCGACCCGGACAATTTCGCGGCCCACGGCTTCCTCGCCCGGGCCTACTCGGCGCGGCCCCGCTACGAGGCGGCACGCGTGAGCGAACTCCTGCAGTCGCAGCTGCGCCAGCCCGTGAACGCGACGCCGCTGCTCACGCAGGAGACGGAGGCGAATCTGCTCGTGCCCTTCACCGGCGGACCGCTCGGCGTGTCGGGGCACGAGTTCAACCCGCTGTTCATGCGCGACCGCGCGACGCTGTCCCTGTCGGCCTTCGGTGGCAGCCAGAACACGAAGGGCGCCGAGGCATCCGCCGGCTGGCTGAACGGCAACACGGCCCTCGCCGCCGGGGCCTACAGCTACGACACCGACGGCTTCCGGCCCCGCGCCGATCTTCGCCAGGAGATCTACCGCGTCTTCCTGCAGCACGATCTGACCGCCGCCACGAGCTTCCAGGCCGAGGCGCGCGTGTCGCGCCTGGACCACGGCGACATCAAGCTCAGGTTCGACCCGTCGACCGCGCCGGTCGACTACCGCCGCGCACTGGACACCAACACGCTGCGGCTCGGGGCCCGGCATGCGTTCTCGGCCGACACGGATGTCATCGCGTCGTTCATCGTGCAGCGGCGCGAGGAGGAGGTCTTCGAACAGAACTACCAGCCCGACGGTCCGATGGGCCCCGCCGACGCGTTGTTCCGGCAGCGGCTCGCACGCGACGCCGGGACGGCGGAAGTCCAGGCCTCCCACCGTTGGCGGTCCGTCACGCTACGCGCGGGCGCGGGCCTTTATCTCGACCGGCGGATCGACCAGTCGACCTTCGAAATGACGGATCTCGGGCTGCAGATACCGGTCTTCACCGACGTTGTCGACAAGCGCCCCCGCGTGCAGCATCGCAATCTGTACGTGTATGGCGCGGTACCCGTGAATGAGCGTCTCCGCGTGCTCGGCGGCCTTTCCTTGGAACACGCCGAGAGCCAGGGCGAGTTCGAACGCAACCGGGTGCACCCGAAACTCGGCGCGGTGTACGAACCGGTGGACGGCACGGTGCTGCGGGCGGTCGCGTTGCGCGGCATGAAGCGCCCGCTCACGGCCAACCAGACGATCGAGCCCACCGAGGTCGCCGGCTTCAACCAGATGTTCGACGACCTGAACGGCACGACCTTCACCCGCTACGGCGTTGGCGCGGATCAGCGCCTGGGGCCAAGCCTCCACGCCGGACTCGAGGTGTCCACGCGGTCGCTCTCGGCACCGCTCCTTCGCAACGGAGCGACCGTGTTCGAACCGTGGCACGAACGGCTTCACCGAGCGTACGTGAGCTGGCTGCCCGTCCCGTCGTTGAGCCTGGGCGTGGAGCACTACATCGAACGGCAGTCCCGGGACGTCCCTGCCGACATGACCGACACGTCGTTCGCGAGGAAGATCGACACCCGCTACACCCCGGCGACCGTGACGTGGCACGACGCGTCGGGCTTCTTCGTCCGCGCCCGGGCCACGCACGTCAGTCAGGAGGTGCGCTTTCCGCAGAGCGGCACGGCAGGCAGCGGCGGTTCGGACGCCTTCTGGTTGGCCGACCTGCAGTTTGGGTATAGATTAGCGCCGGGCCGCGCGGCGCTGACCGTGCAGGTCTTCAACCTGTTCGATCGCGAGTTCCGGTTCCAGAACACCGAACTCGCCGGAGACCCGCGCCCGCCGCTGTTCACGCCCGGGCGGTCGCTGATGCTGAGACTGTCGCTGGCTCTCTGAGTGTCGTTCCGGCACACGGAGCCGGCACCGAACAACGAATCCAGGAGCCACTGCCATGTCCGAATCTCTCCGCGTGCGCGCCCTGCGCCGCCTTCCCCTCGCGGCGGTCCTCGGGGTCGCCGTGCTGGCCGCCGGTTGCGCCGAGTTCGGCCACCGTCACGATCACGGGCCGAAGACTGCACTGCCGCTGAACGGCGTCGCGGGCATCGTGTTCCTGCGTGACGGCTCCCCCGTCGTCGTCGATGCCAAGGGCGAACCCGTGCCCACCTGTCAGCTTCCCTCCGAGAAGGGGGGCAAGGGCACCTGCGCCGGGACCACGAACACCACCCTCGTCGAAGTGACGCCCATTTCGGTCGTCGGGCACACGGGCAGCACATGCCGCACGTTCGTCATCTCGGGCGCCGCGCGCACCATCTGCTGGTAAGGACGCAGCCGCACGCATGAGCTGGATCACCGGCGTCGGTCTCACCGCCTTCGGCAAGCACCCGGGCCGCACCACGCTCGACCTGATGAGCGAGGCTGCGGCGGCGGCCCTGGCCGATGCCGGGCTGGAACGCCGCGACGTCGACGGCCTGCTGACCGGCTACTCCACGACCTTTCCGCACCTGATGCTGTCGACGCTCTTCGCGGAGCACTTCGGCATCGTCCCGGTGTACGCCCATGCCATCCAGCTGGGCGGTGCCACCGGGTTCGCGATGGCCATGGCGGCGCATCACATCGTGGAGGCCGGCCTCGCGCGGCACGTGCTGGTCGTTGCCGGAGAGAACCGCCTCACGGGCCAGTCGCGCGACAGCGCCGTGCAGACGCTCGCGCAGGTGGGGCACCCGGTGTACGAGGTGCCGCTGGGCGCGACGATTCCGGCCTACTACGGGCTGGTCGCGTCGCGCTACATGCACGAGCACGGCACGACCGAACAGGACTTCGCGGCGCTCGCGGTGCTCATGCGCTCGCACGCGGCGCGGCATCCGGGGGCGCAGTTCCGCGACCCGATCACCGAGGCGGACGTGCTCGCCTCCAAGCCGGTGGCCTCGCCGCTCAAGCTGCTCGACTGCTGTCCCGTGTCCGACGGTGGCGCGGCCTTCGTGGTCAGCCGCGAGCCGGTGAGCGGACATTCGATCCGCATCCGCGGCGCGGCGCAGGCCCACACGCACCAGCACGTGAGCGCCGCGCCCAGCCTCACGCAGTTCGGCGCAGCGGCGTCCAGCCGGCAGGCCCTCGACATCGCGGGGGTGAGTCTCGCCGACGTGGACTGCGCGGCCATCTACGACAGCTTCACCATCACGCTCACGATCCTGCTCGAGGAGATCGGGCTCGCGCCGCGGGGCAGGGCCGGTCGCCTCGCCCGCGAAGGACACTTCGGCCCGGGCGGCCGCCTGCCGCTCAATCTGCACGGCGGGCTGCTGTCCTACGGCCACTGCGGGGTCGGCGGGGCGATGGCGCATCTCGTCGAGACCCACCTGCAGCTCACGGGCCGCGCGGGCGACCGGCAGTCGGGTACGCCACACCTCGCGCTGCTGCACGGCGACGGCGGAGTGCTCTCGTCCCACGTCACCTTCATCGCGGAGCGCGTCCGATGAACGCCCCTGCCCTGCTCGACTGGACCGAGGGCGCCGCAGGCCTCGTGTTCCAGGCCTGCCCGTCATGCAGCCACGTCTGGTACTTCCGTCGCGGGTTCTGCCCCCGGTGCGGTCACGCTGCACCCCACTCGCGTCAGGCGTCCGGAAACGGGACCGTTCACGCGGTCACCCGCGTGGCCCGGGCACCGAGCGAAGCGCTGCGCCCGTACGCCCCGTACTCCATCGCGCTCGTCGACCTGGACGAAGGGGTGCGCGTCATGGCCCACGTGGAGGACGGTGTACGCATAGGCGATGTCGTGACCGCCGAGTTCGTGCCCTTCGGCGAGCGCGTGATCCCGCGCTTCCGCCCCGTCAGCCCCCGATGAATGGCAGGCCCTGGCGGGCCTGCACGAACGTGAATACCGTGAACGCGGCGTAGGCCAGTGCCACCGCGGTGACGAGCACCGTGCCTGCTCGCGGCCGCAGACGCGCCGCAAGCAGGCCGGCGAGCGGCACGCACTGGATCGCATGGGTCGCGAAGAAATGCGCGACTCGGAGATCTCCACCCGTCGTCGACCAGCCGAGCAGAGGCAGACCCGGATGACCGGGCACCCCGCCGACGGCGTGCCCGCCGCTCCCGCCGAGGGCCCCCGCGAAGAACACCGTCCCCGCGAACGTGAGGACGCCGCCGAGGAACACCGACCAGCGCAGCGCGGGCGCCCACCCCGTCCCGCGATCCCGCGCGGCCAGCCAGCTGGCCGCCAGCAGGCCCAGCGTGAGTCCGACGGCGCCAATGCCTGCGGCCGAGTAGAGCGCCGCCGTGAGCGGTGTGCTGCGGTTGAAGTGCGACGGCACACCGGCCGCGGACATGCCGAGCAGCCACGCCATCTCCAGCGCGGCCAGGACCGGTGTGACGTGCGTGACGTAGCGGACCGGGAGGCGGCGGCGCGTGGCCGGCGACAGGGCGCCGACGAGCCACGCGAGCGTCCAGAAGTAGAGCACCAGGGAGAGGAAGAACTTGGCGGGCTTGACCCACACGCTGTGCCCGTCGAGGAGCCGCGGATCGACCGCGGCGGCCAGCAGCGTCGGCACCAGGAGCAGGGCCATGACCGTGCCCGTGCGGAACAGGGCGGGATCGACACCGGCAGGGGTGCGCAGAACCCCCCGCAGGACGCGCTGCTCGCGGGCGGGGGAGTACAGCGGGCCGGACCTTGCCATGGAGATCTCCGGGAAGCGCGTTCGCGGCGGGCCCGGGCCCGACACGTTTAACTAGACATTGTCTAGTTTTCGGGAGTGAGGCTAGCGACTAAACTAGACAGTGTCAAGAACTAGGAAGGAGACCGGGCATGGCGCGCGATGCATCCCGGACACGGGCGGCCGGGGGCTATCACCACGGCGCCCTCCGCGAGGCCCTGCTGGCCGCAGCGGAGTCGCTCATCGAGGAGCACGGCCTCGAAGGCTTCACCCTGCGGGAGTGCGCGCGCCGCGCGGGCGTGTCCCACGGGGCGCCGGCCCATCATTTCGGAGACCTGCGCGGGCTGCTGTCGGCGTTCAGCGCCCAGAGCTTCGAGGCCATGGACCGCCTGACGGTGCGCTACCGGGAGACCGCGGAACGTGAACCGTTCGCGCAGCTGGTGGCCGCCGGACTGGCCTATCTCGACTACGCGCTGGCCCACCGCGCGCGGTTCCAGCTCATGTTCCGCAGCGACCGCGTGGATTTCTCGCAGCCTGCGCTCCAGGCCGCGGCGCGACGGGTCCACGATCATCTGGAAGCGTGCGTGCGTGCCGTGCTCGCCGGCGGTCCGGTGCCCGTGACCGACGCCGCGGTCCTGCAGCGCACGACCCTCGCGTGGACCCTCGTCCACGGCATGGCCACCCTGTACCTCGACAACGGCCTGTTCGCCTTCCAGATCGGCGGCACGCCGCAGGCCGCGCGGGACGCCTACGTGGACCGCATGCGCCGGTGTCGCACCGTGTTCGAGGGCGTCGCCGGGCCCTGAGGATTTCGGCTACGCTCCGGCCTCCTCCGCTCCTCTCCCCGTCCCGGATTCACCATGATCACGCCGCTGCGCGCCGCCCACGCCCCCCGTTCCATCGCCGTCATCGGCGCCTCCGAGAACCCGGACAAGATCGGCGGCCGGCCGCTGTTCTACCTGGGCCGGCACGGGTTCAAGGGCGCGGTGTGGGGCATCAATCCCAAGCGGGCCGAGACCCAGGGGTTCCCCACGTTCCCTTCGCTCGACGCGCTGCCGGGTGTGCCGGACGCGGCCATCGTCGCCGTGCCGGGCGCTGCAGCCGTGACCGCCGTAGAGCAGTGCGCGCAGGCCGGCGTGAAGCTGTGTGTCGTCATGGCCTCGGGCTTCAGCGAGACCGGTACCGACGAAGGCCGGGCCGGCGAGCGGCGCATGCGCGAGGTGGCGCGGGCCGCCGGCATGCGCGTGGTCGGTCCCAACTCGCAGGGCCTCGCGAACTTCGGCACGGGCGCGGTGCTGTCCTTCTCGTCCATGTTCCTGGAGATTCCGCCTCTCGACGGTCCCGTCGGCGTGGTGAGCCAGAGCGGGGCCATGAGCGTGGTGCCCTACTACATGCTGCGCAGGCGCGGCATCGGCGTGCGCTATGCCCACGCGACCGGCAACGACTGCGACATCACCGTCGCGGAACTCGCGACCGAGATGGCGACGGACCCGGACCTGCGCCTGATCCTCATGTACCTGGAGAGCGTACCGGACCCGGCACCGCTGGCGGAGGCCGCACGGATCGCGCGCGAGCGCGGTCTGCCCATCGTGGCGCTCAAGTCCGGACGCACGCCGGCAGGTCAGCAGGCTGCGCGGTCACACACGGGCGCGCTCGCCAACGAGGACCGCGTCGTGGATGCCTTCCTCGAGCGGCATGGCATCTGGCGCGCGAACGATCTGCGCGAGCTGGCGCACGCCACCGAGCTGTATCTCAAGGGATGGAAGCCGTCGGGTCGCCGCCTCGTGGCCATCTCCAATTCCGGCGCCGTGTGCGTGATGGCCGCCGACGCCGCCACGCGTGCGCAGATGCCCATCGCACCGCTCGCCGAGGGCACCCGGGTCGAGCTCGCGTCGATCCTGCCGTCGTTCGCGACCAGCACGAACCCCATCGACATCACGGCCGCGCTGCTCACCGACAGCGGGCTGTTCGGCGCGATCCTGCCCGTGGTCGCGAAGGACCCCGCGGCGGACGCCTTCGTCATCGGCATTCCGGTGGCGGGAGCGGCCTACGACGTGGAGGCCTTCGCGCGGGACACCGCGGCGTTCGCCGAAGCAACGGGCAAGCCGACGATCGCGGCCATCACCCAGGACGAGATCGCCGCGCCCTTCAAGGCGCGCGGCGTCCCCGTGTTCCAGACGGAGGCGGAGGCCGTCGGCGCGCTCGCACAGTTCACCGCGCACCACGAGCGCATCCGGCGCGCGAAGCCGACGCTGCCGGTGCGGCCGATGCCTCAGGGCGGTCAGCGGATGCTGAACGAGGCGGACAGTCTGGCGCGGCTGGCCCGGGCGGGCGTGCCCGTGATGGGGCATCGCCTGTGCGCGACGGCCGACGAAGCCGTGACCGCCGCGCGCGACATGGGCGGCCCGGTAGTCGTGAAGGGCTGCTCGCGCGACGTCGCGCACAAGTCGGAACTCGGGCTCGTGGCCCTCGGGCTTTCGGGCGAGGCCGCGATTCGGGACGCGTTCGAGCGGATGCGTTCGTCGCTGGCCGCGCACGGACACGCCTTCGACGGCGTGCTGGTGGCCGAGATGGCGCGCGGCCGCCGCGAACTGATGATCGGCGCCCACGTGGACCCCGTGTTCGGCCCGGTGGTCGTGGTGGGCGACGGCGGCAAGTACGTCGAAGCCCTGCCCGACTCGGCGCTGCTGCTGCCGCCGTTCGATCAGGACGACGTGGCCCGCGCGCTCGACGGCCTGCGCATCGCGCCGCTGCTTCGCGGGGTGCGCGGCGAGCCACCGATGGACGTGGAGGCGTTCAGCCAGGCGGTGGTCGCGGTCGGAACTCTGATGGCCGCGTCCGAGAGCCGGATCGTCAGCCTGGACGTGAACCCGGTGCTGGTCCGCAGTCGCGGCGAGGGCTGCGTGGCGCTGGACGGGGTGGTGTTCGAGGGGTACTGACGCGCCGAAACAGCCGTCAGCGCGGACGCAGACGCAATTCGCGGTCCGTCTGGACCACCTCGAAACGCCGCAGGAAGTTCTGTCCGAGCAGCCCCACCGGGCCCAGCCCCGGGTTCACCGCGACACTCAGGTCCGGCACCGCGAGACACGCGGCGCCCACGGTCACCCCCCGGACGATGCGCCCTTCGACGCGGCCTGCCGCCGTGTCGAACAGAGCCCGGGCGCCCTCGCCCAGGCTGGCCGATTGCGCCGTCCCCGAATCGATGGACACGTACGTGGCCCCGGTGTCCACGAGGAAGCGCACCGGACGGCCGGCCACGGTGCCGTCCACGTAGAAGTGTCCGTCGCGCGCAGCCGGCACCACCACCTCGGACGGCGCGGCGTTCCCGTCGCAGCCCGAGATCTCCCCGGACTCGCGGTCCATGGCCTGGAACGCGGCATAGCCCGCGGCCACGAGCCCGAGCCACACCCCCGCGGCAATCAGGTGACCTTTCATGGCTGCGGGCCCTTGAAATCACTCATTGCATCCCCATGTGGGCTGGGTTCATCCGTCTCCCAGCCAGGAAATCCGATGTCGGAACAGTCAGATAGCCTCAGTTTTTCGCAGCCCGGCGCCTCGGCCGCCGGGGCTCTCGCCCCCGAAGCGGCCTCCGTGCCCGAACCCGAGGTCATGCCCAGCATGGAAGAACTGCTGCGCAGGGCCGAACTGCAGGCCCAGGAGCACTACGACGCGTGGCTTCGCGCCAAGGCCGACGCGGACAATATCCGCAAGCGTGCCCAGGAAGACGTCACCAAGGCCCACAAGTTCGCCGTCGAGGGCTTCTCGACCGAGCTGCTCGCCGTGAAGGACAGCCTCGAGGCGGCGCTCGCGGCACAGAACGCCACACTGGAGAACATGCGCAGCGGCGTCGAGATCACCCTGCGCCAGCTCGTCTCCGCCTTCGACAAGTTCGCCGTCCGGGAAGTGAACCCGGCCCCCGGCGAGAAGTTCGATCCGCACCGCCACCAAGCCATGAGCATGGTGCCGTCCGACCATCCCGCCAACACCGTGGTCCAGGTGTTCCAGAAGGGCTATCTCCTGCACGAGCGCGTGCTGCGCCCCGCGATGGTGTCGGTGGCCCAGGCGAAGAGCTGAGTCCCTCCATTCCGGCCCCGACAAGACGCGCGCACCGGGTTGAATCGACCCTCGCGAGCCCAATCTAGGCCACAACTGATCAACACACTCTGCAACGGGGAAACGTCATGGCAAAGATCATCGGCATCGACCTCGGTACCACCAACTCGTGCGTGGCCATCATGGAGAACGGCCAGGCGAAGGTGATCGAGAATTCCGAGGGCGCGCGGACCACGCCCTCCATCGTGGCTTACGCGGAAGACGGCGAGATCCTCACGGGCGCGCCGGCCAAGCGGCAGGCGGTCACCAACCCGCGCAACACGCTGTTCGCGGTCAAGCGCCTCATCGGCCGCCGCTTCAAGGAAGGCGAGGTCCAGAAAGCCCTCAAGCTCATGCCCTACAGCATCGTCGAGAACAGCAACGGCGACGCGTGGGTGGAAACGCGCGGCAAGCGCATCGCGCCGCCGGAAGTCTCGGCGCAGGTGCTGATGAAGATGAAGAAGACCGCCGAGGACTACCTGGGCGAGCCGGTCACCGAGGCCGTCATCACGGTGCCCGCGTACTTCAACGACTCGCAGCGCCAGGCCACCAAGGATGCCGGCCGCATCGCGGGCCTCGAGGTCAAGCGGATCATCAACGAGCCGACCGCCGCGGCGCTCGCCTTCGGCATGGACAAGGCCGGCGGCAAGGACCGCAAGATCGCCGTGTACGACCTGGGCGGCGGCACGTTCGACATCTCGATCATCGAGATCGCGGACGTGGACGGCGAGAAGCAGTTCGAGGTGCTGGCCACCAACGGCGACACCTTCCTCGGCGGCGAGGACTTCGACCACCGCCTCATCGAGTACATCATCGGCGAGTTCAAGAAGGAACAGGGCGTCGACCTGTCGAAGGACGTGCTCGCGCTCCAGCGCCTGAAGGAAGCCGCCGAGAAGGCGAAGATCGAGCTGTCCTCGTCGCAGCAGACCGAGTTCAACCTGCCCTACATCACGGCGGATGCCTCGGGACCCAAGCACCTGGCGATGAAGATCACCCGCGCCAAGTTCGAGAGCCTGGTGGAGGACCTCATCGAGAAGTCCATCGACCCCTGCCGCACGGCCATCAAGGACGCCGGCGTGAAGGTCTCCGACATCGACGACGTGATCCTCGTCGGCGGCATGACCCGCATGCCCAAGGTGCAGGACAAGGTGAAGGAGTTCTTCGGCCGCGAGCCCCGCAAGGACGTGAACCCGGACGAAGCGGTGGCCGTCGGCGCCGCGGTGCAGGGCGGCGTGCTGAAGGGCGACGTGAAGGACGTGCTGCTGCTGGACGTCACGCCCCTGTCCCTGGGCATCGAGACGCTGGGCGGCGTGATGACCAAGCTCATCAAGAAGAACACCACCATCCCGACCAAGGCGAACCAGGTGTTCTCCACGGCCGACGACAACCAGCCCGCGGTGACCATCAAGGTGCTGCAGGGCGAGCGCGAGATGGCTTCGGGCAACAAGAGCCTCGGCGAGTTCAACCTGGAGGGCATCCCGCCCGCCCCGCGCGGCATGCCGCAGATCGAGGTCACCTTCGACATCGACGCCAACGGCATCCTGCACGTGTCGGCCCGCGACAAGGCCACCGGCAAGGAGAACAAGATCACCATCAAGGCAAGTTCCGGCCTCACCGAGGACGAGATCAACCGGATGGTGAAGGACGCCGAGCTGAACGCGGAAGAGGACAAGAAGCTGCGCGAGGTGGTGGATGCGCGCAACAGCCTCGACGCCAGCGTGCACCAGGTGAAGAAGGCGCTGTCCGAGCACGGCGACAAGATCGAGGCCTCCGAGAAGGCTGCGATCGAGGCCGCGATCAAGGACGCCGAGGAAGCGCTGAAGGGCAACGACAAGGACGCCATGGAAGCCAAGGGCACGGCGCTGATGCAGGCCTCGCACAAGCTCGCGGAGAAGATGTACGCGAACGCGCAGCAGGCCGAGGGCGGTGACGCCGGCGGCGCGCAGGCGGCAGGCGGGTCCAAGGCGGACGACGGCGACGTGGTGGATGCGGAGTTCGAGGAAGTCCGCGACAAGAAGTGAAGTCGTGAAGCCGTGAAGGCGTGAAGTCGTGGAACTGCGTCGCAGACATCGCGACCTCCGCGTCTGGCAAGCTGCGGTCGATCTGGTGGAGAAGGTATACCAGGTCACCGCAGCTTTTCCGCGTGAGGAGCTCTACGGTCTGACCGCGCAGATGCGACGCTCGGCAGTATCGATTCCGTCGAACATCGCGGAAGGATCGGCCCGAAAGGGCACGAAGGAGTTGTTGCACTATCTGAGCATGGCTTCCCCTTCTCTCTCGGAACTGGACACGCAGCTCGAACTTGCCCGGAGAATCGGATTGACTCAACCTGACCCCGCCCTGGACGAGAAGATGGAAGAGGTGTTCGCGCTGCTCGTGTCGCTCGAAGCCTCCCTGCGACGGAAGTCGTCCTGACCGGCACGGCCGCACGCCTTCACCCCTTCACACCTTCACGTCTTCACGCTCAAGAAAATGGCCAAACGCGACTACTACGAAGTCCTCGGTGTGAACCGGGACGCCTCGGACGAGGACATCAAGAAGGCGTACCGCAAGCTTGCGATGAAGTTCCATCCGGACCGCAACCCGGACGACAAGAGCGCAGAGGAGAAATTCAAGGAGGTCAAGGAGGCCTACGAGATACTCTCCGACGAGCAGAAGCGCGCGGCGTACGACTCCTACGGTCACGCGGGTGTGGACCCCTCGGCTGCCGGTGCGGCCGGCGGCGCGGGGTACGGCAACTTCGCCGATGCGTTCGGGGACATCTTCGGCGAGATCTTCGGCGGGGCCGGCGGCGGCCGGGGCGGGCGCTCCAGCGTCTACCGTGGTGCGGACCTCCGCTACAACCTCGAGATCACGCTCGAGGAGGCGGCGCGCGGCTCCGAAACGCGCATCCGCATTCCCACGATGGACGAGTGCGAGACCTGCCACGGCACGGGCGCCAAGCCGGGCACGCAGCCGAAGACCTGCCAGACCTGCGGCGGGCACGGGCAGGTGCGCATGCAGCAGGGCTTCTTCTCCATCCAGCAGACCTGCCCCAAGTGCCACGGCAGCGGCAAGGTCGTGACCGACCCGTGCGGCACCTGCAGCGGCGTGGGCCGCGTGAAGCGCCAGAAGACGCTGTCGGTGAAGATTCCCGCGGGCGTGGACGAGGGGGACCGGATCCGTCTGTCCGGCGAAGGCGAAGCCGGCGTCAACGGCGGCCCGTCGGGCGATCTGTACGTGGTCATCCACCTCAAGGAACACGCGGTGTTCCAGCGGGACCACAACGATCTGCACTGCGAGATGCCGATCAGCTTCACGACGGCGGCGCTGGGCGGCGAGATCGAGATCCCGACGCTCGACGGCGCCGCGAAGATCCGCATTCCGGCCGAGACGCAGTCGGGCAAGGTGTTCCGCCTGCGCGGGAAGGGCATCAAGGGCGTACGTTCGGGGACCCACGGCGACCTGCTGTGCCACGTGGTGGTCGAGACCCCCGTGAACCTCACCCCGCGTCAGCGCGAGCTGCTGGAGGAACTCGAGGCCATCAACAGCCGCGACGCCTCGTCCCACAACCCGCGCGCGAAGTCGTGGATGGACAAGGTGAAGGACTTCTTCGGCACGTGATCCCGCGCGCCGGGCGCGACCCTCACGCGCGGATGCGCAGTGCGGGCCGGTCCGGCGCCAGCATCTCCCGCGTGAGGCCGAAGGCCGCGAGGTGTTCCGGCACCGGGCGCCGGAGCGCGAGCGCCGCGCACACCTCGCCCATCGCAGGGGCCGTCTGGATGCCGTAGCCGCCCTGCGCGGCGCACCAGAAGAACCCTGGCGCGGCTGCGTCGAAGCCCCCCACCAGATCCCCGTCGGCCACGAAGGACCGCAGCCCCGCCCACGTATGGCGGGGCCGGCGGATCCGCAGGGACGTCGCCTCCTCGATGCGCCAGATGCCCGTGGCGACGTCCTCTTCCTCCGCCTGCACGTCGTGCGGTGCGACCGGGTCCGCGTTGGCGGGCGAGCCGAGCATCTGCCCGGCATCCGGCTTGAAGTAGTAGGACTCGTCCACGCCGATCACGGTGGGCCAGCACGCCCATCCCTTCACGTCAGGCGGGTCGAAGGTGAACGCGCTTCGCCGCTTCGGCACCAGCCCGATCGGCGCGACGCCGGCCAGCGCGGCGATCACGTCCGCCCAGGCGCCGGCGGCATTCACGAGCACGCTTGCGGTGTGGGACTCGCCCCCCGCGTCCACGCGCCAGCGCCCGCCTTCGCGCCGGATCGCCGACACCTCCGCGTCGACGGCGATGGTCCCGCCGCGGGCCCGGGTGCCGCGCAGGAACCCCTGATGGATCGCATGGACGTCCATGTCCGCCGCGAGAGGATCGAGCACGCCGCCCGCCAGGCGGGCAGACTCCATCACCGGCACGAGTTCGAGCACCGCCGCGGCATCGAGACGGCGCATGAGGTCGCTCTGGCGCCGCAGCGTGGCGAACAGCGCATCGAGTTCACCGGCCTGCTCCGGCGTCCCCACGAACAGCGCCCCGCGGGACGACAGCAGCGGGGCCTCCGCGAAGCCGTCCGGGGGCGCCTCGAAGAAGGGTCGGCTCGCCACGGTCAGTGCGCGGACCTGGTCGGTGCCGTAGCTCTCGGCGAACAGCGCCGCGGAACGGCCGGTCGTGTGATACCCCGGCTGTGATTCGCGCTCCAGCACCACCACCCGGGCGTGCTGCGAGAGGAAGAAGGCCAGGGAGGCGCCCGCCATGCCCGCGCCGACGATCAGGTAATCCGTATCCATGTGCTCTCCACGCCCCCGGCGCGGGCGGCATGGCGCCGCCCGCGCCGGCTTTCGGACCCCGAGTATCGCCCAGTGCGGCCGGACCGCCCAGAAGCTCCCGCCAGGGCGCAGGAGGCTCTCCCGATCACGCCCCGCGTTTACGGCCTGACTTGCGGACCCCGCCCACCCCCCGGAAAATTTCCGGAACGGGTGGCGGGATGTCCGGTCGAAGGAGCCACGAGCGGCTGTCATGCCACGCCCGCGCCAGAACGATGGCCCCGGATCGTCCCGGAGGACGGCCCGCACAGGCCCGCCCCAGGCCGCCCGACCGGCCCTTCACCACCATCACGAGGAAGTCGTCACCATGATCCCCCTGCCCGCCCTGCGCGCCTGCGCCTCGGCGTTCGCCCTGCTCACCGCCACGGTCTGTGCCCACGCGCAGACCACGACGGCCGACCCCTTCAAGGACCCGCGCTACATGAGCGGGCATCGCGACATCGCGCCCTCGGCCATCCCCGAGGAACTACAGGACGTGGACGCCCTCACCCGCATCAGCGCGATGAAGCGGATCATCGCGTGCGGCGATCCCTACGCCTTCCCCTACACGGAGATCACCGATGTGGCCCGCGGCTTCGACGTGGACCTGCTGCGCGCCGTCGCGGAATCGGAGGGCTGGAACGCCGAGTTCGTCTGGGTCAACACCGCGAACCGCGGCGGCATGAACCGCGCCTTCCGGACGACGATCCGCAAGGGGCTGTGCGACGTGTTCCTCGGCCTGGGCACGGGCGGCATGGACGACATCCTCAAGAAGTCGAAGCTCGAACTGATGGCACCCACGTTCGGCGTGCACTACGTGTTCGCGAGCTTCGACGCCTCGCTCA
>JAZKJV010004884.1:0-322312 GCA_037367405.1 Ottelia alismoides
TGTAGCCGGCCATCTCGGGGGTCCCCCAGCGGGGCAGGAAGGCGATGGCAGCGCCGCAGTACAGCGCGGCATTCATCGAGTGCTGCATGCCCGTGACGTGGAACATGGGCGCCGTGGAGAGGATCACCGAGTCCTGGAACATGGCCTCCCAGATCACCGCACCGACCGTGGTGCACATGATGGTCCGATGGGAGTGCATGCACCCCTTCGGCTTGCCGGTCGTGCCGGAGGTGTAGAGGATGGCCGCGAGGTCGTCCGGCTGCGCCAGATGCGGGCCCGGGCGGTGGTGCGCGGCGAGGGCATCGCGCCAGGCCACGGCACGCAGGTCGGTCACCGGCATCGCCTCGGCCGCCACGAAGGGGCGGCACCTTCATCTCGGTGGGCGTCTTCAGCGCGTCGGCGTAGGTCACGACGATCAGCCGGTCGGCCAGCGAGCCCAGCAGCGGTGAGATGCGGTCGTACAACTCCTGGGCGACGATCACCACGGGGCGCCGCTGTCGGACAGGTAGTGCTCCAGTTCCTCCGTCACGTTCATCGGCGACACCGCCACCGCCACGGCATCGGCCCGCAGGATGCCGTAGTACGAGACCACGAACTGCGGGCAGTTCTGCATGAACATGACGACCCGGTCGCCCCTGCGGACCCCGCATTCGCGCTGCAGGTAGCCCGCCAGCCGCTCGGCTTCGTCCTCCAGCGCTCGGAAAGGGGTCTGGGTGTCGTAGAAGATCGTGGCGGGCGCGTCGGGGGTAGCGGCGCGCGCGCTGGTCTCGAGGTTGTGCCACAGGCTGGTGGCCGGCACGCGGCAGGCTGCGGGGGAAACTGCTTGGGCCAGCACGCGTAATCGTTGGGCGTCATGACGTCTGGAAAGAGGTGGAGGGTGCGGCATCACCCGCGGAGACTGCGACTCTAGCGCAACCGGCCCGGAGCCTGCAGCACGCCCGGCTCGAGCCTCGGCCTCTCGCGACGCGGCGGCCCGGGCTTGCTCCAAATCTATCGTTACGTTACTTAGCCTCGGCCTCTCGCGACGCGGCGGCCCGGGCTTGCTCCAAATCTATCGTTACGTTACTTTTGCACGGCCGGGGCAACAGAGGTGAAACTTCCCAAGAGCCCGGGCCGCCGCCCGCGACCGGCCTCGCGGGTATCGACTGGAGACCCAGTACCATGCGCCGCATCCCCGCTGCCCGCCGTGCCGTCGTTTCCTCCCTTGCTGTCGTACTCGGACTCGCCACGGTGGCACTTCCCACCGCCCGCGCCATCACGTTCGAACGGCTCGACGCCGCCGGCAACGTCATCGGCGCCTACACGCCCGGCGAGAGCGACTGGGTGTTCGCGGACGGCAGCGGCTCCGGCGATCTGACGGCGCTCCCCGGCGGCGGGTTCTCGCTCCTGCTGGACCCCGATTCCTTCGGTCTCGACGAGGACAGCACGCAGCGGTCGGACATCTACGGTGCAGGCGTCCTCCTGCCCGCCAGCGCGGGCGGTTACCGGGTCTCCTTCTCGGCCAACCTGCGCTCGTGGGACGCCTACAACGACGGCGTCGCCGTGCCCCCGCTGCCCGACAGTCACATCGGCTTCTGGGACCTCTTCGCGGTCAACGCGAATACCAGCAACTACTACTGGAATCTCGTCGATCGCGTCGGCTCGGAAGGCGGGGGTGAACTCCCCGGCCCCGCGGCTGGCGGTCTGCTCGATCCGCTCGTTCCGACACCCCCCGGCCGGGTCGCTGGTGCAGTACACCAACGACGGCAGCAACCCCGCGGCCCTGCCCGGCGCCACCTGGGCGTGGGGCGGCCGCGACTACGCCGCCGGCTACTTCGAATCGATCCGCACCACCGGCTCCATCCGGCTCGCCACGAACCAGGCCGTATTCGTGAGCTTCGTGCTCGATACCGCGACGATGGAGCAGGCCGACGAGAACTACCCGTCGTGGGGTGCGTTCGGTCGGGTGGACAGCTTCGTCGAGGTTCCTGACGGCCAGGATGGCGAGCCTCCGGGCTGGTCGCCCGGCAACCCGCTGCTGCCCGTGGACGGCAACGTCGAGGACGGCGTATTCGAGTTCGCGCCCTTCGAGGTCACCGCCGAGGGCCCCGGCGGGTCCTCGTTCCTGTTCATCGATCCCGTTGTCGCCATCGGCTACGAGTACACGGTGAGCGGCGGGCCCAGGTTCCTCGAGATCCTCCTGCCCACCCTCGGGGATGCGGACGGCTACGACATCGAACTGCTGGTGAGCGGGGACTGGAAGAAGGTCGGTCATGTGGCGGAGGGCGGCACCTTCACCTTTGCCGAGGCCGTGAACCGGTTCCGGGTGATGGGCATCGACCCCGACCTCGAACTCGATCCCGCCAACCCCGTCGCGTTCGTCACCGGCGTCAAGTTCGATGGCACCGGAACCGTCCAGCTCACCATGGAAGCCGTGACGGCGCCCATTCCCGAGCCGCAGACCTACGCGCTGTTCGCGGCCGGTCTGGCACTACTCGTCGCGCGCCGCGCCCGCCGACGCTGATCGCTGCCGAGGTCCGGTGCGTTTCGACACCGGCCTCGCAGCTACGACCGACGTCTCGGGCGCCTGTACCCCACCCGTTCGGCGTACCATCCCCGGTGACCCGGGCGCGCCACTTTGGTGCCGCGCGCCGTCCAGCGAACTACCGAGGAGAGCCTGTCTTGAACGCCCCCCTGCCCGAACTCCAGCGCCGGGACATCGCAAATGTCCTGCACCCCTACACCCACCTGCGCCGGCACGAGGCCCAGGGTCCGCTGGTCATCACGCGCGGAAAGGGCATCTACGTCTACGACGACCAGGGCAAGGAATACATCGAGGGGCTCGCGGGGCTGTGGTGCACGGCCCTGGGGTTCAGCGAGCAGCGCCTCGCCGAAGCCGGTGCGCGGCAGCTCGCCACGCTGCCCTTCTATCACACGTTCGCGAGCAAGTCGCACGACGTGGGCGTCGAACTCGCCGAGAAGCTCCTGTCGATGATGCCGGTGCCCATGTCGAAGGCGTTCTTCAACAACTCGGGCTCCGAGGCGAACGACACTGCGGTGAAGATGGTGTGGTACTACCGCAACGCGCTCGGCCAGCACCGCAAGAAGAAGATCATTTCGCGCATTCGCGGCTATCACGGCGTCACCGTGGCCACCGCGAGCCTCACGGGCCTGCCCGACAACCACCGGGACTTCGATCTGCCCATCGCCAACGTGCGCCACGCGGACTGCCCGCACTACTACCGCTACGGCAAGCCCGGCGAGACCGAGGAGCAGTTCGCCACGCGTCTCGCGGAGCAGCTGGAGGCCCAGATCATCCGCGAGGACCCCGAGACCGTCGCCGCGTTCATTGCCGAACCCGTGCAGGGTGCGGGCGGTGTCATCGTGCCGCCGGTCACCTACTTCGAGAAGATCCAGGCGGTGCTGCGCAAGTACGACGTGCTCCTCATCGCCGACGAAGTCATCTGCGGTTTCGGTCGGACCGGCCGGATGTTCGGCACCGAGACTTTCGGACTCCAGCCCGACATCATCACGGTGGCGAAGGCGCTGTCGTCGGCGTACGTGCCCATCTCCGCCACGGTCGTGAGCGACCGCCTGTACCAGGCCTTCCTCACGCAGAGCGATCGCATCGGGCAGTTCGCGCACGGGTACACCTACTCGAATCACCCGGTGCCGGCGGCGGTGGCGCTGGAGACGCTGAAGATCTACGAGGAGCGCCGCATCGCCGAGCACGTGCAGTCGCTGGCGCCGCAGTTCCAGGCGGCGCTGCGCAGCTTCGCGGATCGTCCCTTCGTGGGCGAGGTGCGTGGCGTCGGTCTCATCGGCGCGATGGAACTCGTCACGGACAAGGCCACGCGCGTGCCCTTCGACCGCAAGCTCGGCGTCGGTGCCGTCGTCGCGAAGGCCTGCCAGGAGCGCGGCCTCATCGTGCGCGCGCTGGGCGACACCATCGCCTTCTGCCCGCCGCTGATCATCACCGAAGCCGAGATCCGCGAGCTGTTCGCCCGCTACGCTGCCGCGTTCGATGCAGCGCTGCCGGAGATCGAGCGCATCGCGGCCGTGCCGAAATAGCCTGCCGGAAAACGAAAAAAGGCCCGCGATGCGCGGGCCTTTTCTCGTTGGAGCGTCAGGTGCGGATCAGCGGGCGCGTCGACGCGCGGCGGCGGCGAGCAGACCGAGTCCTGCTGCGAACAGCGCGTAGGTCTCGGGCTCGGGTACCGGCGCGAGCGACCACGACGTGATCCGGTGGTCGGCGTAGCTCAGACCGGTACCGGACGTGAATCCTGCGTAGAACGATTCGCCGAAGCGCGCCGAGAGGTCGATCGCCAGGGTTTCCGACGCAGTGACGACCGCGCCGTCGACATCCAGCGTGGCCGACCAGGTGAGTACCGTGGTGGTGGGGTCGTAGGTCAACGTCTGCGTACCGGTGATCAGCGTGGCCGATCCGAGATCGACGCCGGCCAGCGGGGCGTCGAACGGCGAGTTGGTGGACACAAGTCCCAGGCGGTTGTTGTCCCACGTGTGGACGATGGCGGCGACGCCGTCGATGCCGTCGTAGCCGATGCCGCCGCCGGTGCCCCCGAGCGTCCCCGTGCCGCTACCCTGCAGGACGAACGCGAAGCCGTCGGCCATGGGGTCGAAGTCGGACGCCTCGATGCGGAACGTGAAGGTGCTGTAAAAATTCTCGGCAGTGGAGAAAGGGGTGACGGCCCAGGCCCCACCGGTGAGGCCGTCGGTGGGCGGCGTGAGCCGGAGATCACCGTTCTGCAGCACGGTGGCGGCGCCGAGGAGTTCCATCTCGATGCCGGAGAAGGTCGCGGTATCTGCGTGGACGGGGGCCGCGAGCATGCCGGCCAGAAGCGCAGCCGCGGCCGCACGCGAAACGGGAAACAGGGAAGAATTCATTTTATTGGGATCTCCTGGAGGGCGGATTCGGTGCGGCACGCGAGGATCCGTGCGGGTCACATCGCCTTGCGTGACAAGAGCAAACGCTGCGCCAGCATGACCGCATCGGTGGGACGCCAACCGATGTTCGGCGGCCTTCAGACGACCGGCATCCGCCGATGGATGGCCAGCAGTGTGATGTCGTCCGACGGTGGAGCACCCGATGCGTGAGCCAGCACGCGCGCGCTCATTTCGCTGACCAGGGTGCCCGCGTCGGTGGGTGCGGCGGTCGCGACATCGTCCAGCAGGCGCGACTCACCGTAGAGCCTGCCGGAGGCATCCTCGGCTTCCGTCACGCCGTCCGTATACAGCAGAAGGGTTTCGCACGGCTCGAGCGTGACTTCCTGCTCGGTGTAGGTGACGCCGGACTCGATACCGGCGACCAGCCCCCGCGGCAACGGCACGAAGCGCGGCGGGCGCACGCCGGTAATCACGGGGCGGGAGGTGTCCCGCATTCGAATACGTGAGCCCGCCGGTGCGCACGTCGAGGACCGCGTAGAGCAGCGTGACGAACATGCCGGCCTCGTTGCTCTCGCAGAGCAGGGTGTTCAGGCGCGTCAGCACCGACGCCGGCGAGGTCTCGGACAGCGCCACGAGGCGCAGCTGCGCCACGACCTTCGCCATGAACAGTGCGGCGGGGATGCCCTTGCCGGACACGTCGCCGATCGCGACCGCGAGGCGGTCCGGGCCCACGAAGAACGCGTCGTACAGATCGCCGCCGATGTCCTGCGCGGGATCCATCCGCCCGAAGACCTGCACCTCTGGCCGCCCGGGGAACAGTTCCCCGCGTCCGGGCAGCATGCCGGCCTGGATGGTCCGCGCGATGCCCAGATCGCGCTGTAGCCGTTCGAGTGCGAAGTGCTCCTCCAGCCGCGCGATCACGCGCCGGTTGCTCGCGCGGGTGCGCGAGGCGAGCAGGCGGGCGAGGTTCCGCGCAAAGGACCGGTTGGGCGTGAGCACCGTCCAGAAGAACTCCTCGGGGATCGCGAGGACCACGGCCGGGCCGACGGCCACGATCTCGGCGGAGGCCGGTTCGCCGTCGATGATCGAGAGCTCGCCCAGCGTATCTCCGGGACCCACGGTCACCGGTTCGTCGAAGCCCAGCACGTCGAGGCGCACTTCGAGCCTGCCTGCCAGCACCACGAACAGGGCGTCGTTCCGCTGCCCGGGCCGCAGCAGGCGCTCTCCGGCGGCGAGCTCGCGCTGGCGCCCCGACTCGAAGGCCTTGGCGGTGATGGAGGTTGGCAGACCGAGGAACAGCTCCGCGCGGAACAGCGCCGCTCGGGGCTCTGCAGGCGCCGGCGAACCGGAAAGCCGTCCCGGGAAGTCGGAAGTCATGGCGGATGCCGCGGAAGGACGCTGTCAGCCTTCGACCGGGCTGACCAGCGTGAGGACGTTGCGCGCGTCGATCCGCGCGTAGCGCGAGCGTGGCAGCAGGCCGCGGATGAGCGGCAGTCCGAGACCGCCGACGGCGGCGTCGTCCAGGCCCGTGGCCGCGGCGTGCCGGGCCAGCGCGAGCGGATCGAAGGGCGGGCCGTCGTCGGTGATCTCCAGTGTCACGTCAGCCTCGGCGCGGTCCAGGACCAGCACGATCTCGCCGTGGCGCCGCGTCTCTCCGCCGTGGAAGATCACGTTGGCGACCGCCTCGTTCGCGCACACGTCCAGGTTCTCCCGCGCGGTGGTGGAAACGCCGAGGATCTCGCACCGGCGGGCGATCCAGGCACTCATGCGCCGCAGTTCGCGGACGTCGCGGGCAATGGCCAGCCGGCTGTCGTCAGCCGGCACGCAGTCCCGCCTGCGCGTCGCCCAGGGAATCGAACACGGGGATCATCGTGTCGACGCCGGCCGTTTCGAGCACGCGGCGCACGAGCGCATTCGGGAGAGCAGCACCATGCGTCCGCCGCGCGCGCGCAGCGCCTTCGCGGTGAGCATCAGGGCCCGGATGCCATAGGAGGTGAGGAAGTCCACCGCGTCGAGATCGACGATCGTCGCGCCGTGATCACGGACCGCGCGGGCCGCGAGCGGCGTCTCGATGCGCGACGTGCCTTCGACGTCCATGCGTCCCGAGAGCCGGATGAGGGTGATGTCTCCGTCGAGGTCTGCGCGTCGATTTCCATGGGCATCCGTGCGGCTGGGCAATGTGACGAATGGATGACAAAGCGCTTTCCATTCATCGTGTTGGAGAGGTGTCGAGCGTGCTCGAACGATACCCCCTCCGCGCCTCGCGATCCACTGCGACGCGACCGCGGCCTGCGTTGTACCTCGCGTTGCACGATGCCACGTACCCAGGGACACCGCGCCTCGCGGCGTCGGATCAGGGCGCCGCAGGGACGGCATGGGTTCCGGGCGGCTCCGGACGATCCGGTCGGTCGACCGCATCGTCCGGATCCGGGCCGTCGATGCCCGGCGAATCGTACGGATGCCGTGCATCGACGCGATCGTTCGTTCAGGAGATCGCGATCGACTGCCTGTTCCGCCTCCGGAGGCCGAGCGCCAGCACCACGAGCCCGCCCGCCGATAGCGCGAACGCGGACGGCTCGGGGACCGGTGTGATGAAGACCTGGATGATGGACGGGTCGAGATCGAGTTCTCCCGTGGGATCGAGCACGGACAGGATGGAGGTGCGTGCGGTGTTGTCGAAATCCGCGGCGACGGTGCCCCAGCCATAGGGGGAAGTCCCGAAGCCGGCCGTGGCCAGCTGGTCGATGGTGACGCGGTACGCCGCCGACGGCAGCGGGTAAGGCGCGTTCAGCTCCGGGAACGGCAAGCCGAACTGGAACCGGCCGAGGACGTCGGCCTCCCGGATCGCAAAGAGCGACTCGCCGGCCATGGCGCCGTTGCGGTCCAGTTCGTCGTTCCTTCGGTCGCCGGAGGGATAGAGCGAGAGCAGATTGGACGGCATGGCCGCGAACGGGCTGAAATCGTCCGCCGTCCAGCCGCCGGAGGCGGTGACCGCGCCGACCAGGCTGTTGCCCCCGTTCGGCGACAGGATCACGTCGTAGGTGGCGCTTCCCGAGAACGTCGCCGAGCCACCGTCAGCGGGCGAAATCAGACTGTCGTTCACGGTGACCGTTTCCCGGAACGTGGCTTCGCCCTCGTGGAACGGCTGGGCCGAGTGCGCGAATCGCCCGGTCGACACGTGTCCGATCCTCGTGGAGAGGTCCACCGGCTGACAGACTACGACGCCTTGAGGCACGCCCTGGTTGTCACACCCGAACCGCTCCAGCAGCCTCATGTACATCGGCAGGCCGAACTGCGCCACGTTCGCGAACGGATTGATGACGACTTCGATCCACCACTCGGCCTGGGCGGATGCCCTGCCCGAGCCTGCGGCCGTCGCGACGGCCCGCGCTTGCGCACTGACGCCGATGGCCACGGAGGCGTCGAGCGTGCCTTGACCCGACTGCAACGTGCGGGCGTAGCCGGCGCCCATCGTGATCTCCTCGACGGTGCCGGGCTTGTACTTCGATTCGGACCGGACGGAGCCGTTCCAGAGGGGGTATGTGAGGCTCTCCGGGGTGGGCCGGTCCTCTTCTGGAATCCAGCCCGGCCGGGGAACCGAGGCCGTAGTCGTGAGGACAGGGAAGTTCTGGATAGTGGTGGCGGCCGCGGGCAGCGCGACGGTGCCGACCAGCAGCGCCGCACAGCGACGCAGAAGGGACGAGGGCATCAGGGTCTCCGATTCTGGTTGTCCGGTCGGGCGAGGTCCGCCCCGACACTGAGGGCAAGTCTAGGAATCCCCGGGGCTGCGCACCATTCTGCAAAGGTCGGGTACGTTGCGCCGACGATCGTCGACCCGCGACCGTGTGGCGTATGAGCTTCGTCACATGCGCTTGCGGCGACGCCTGCGCCGGTGCGCACGCCCTCGGAGAAGGCTATCCTCCGTCGGGTTCAAGCGCCTTGACTCCGGACTTCGTTTCCCATGTACCTCGGCCTCGATCTCGGCACCTCGGCGGTGAAGGGCGTGCTCGTCGACGACACCCAGAGCGTCGTCGCGAGCGCAACGGCGCTCCTGTCCGTCTCGCGTCCGTTCGCCGGTGCGTCGGAGCAGGCGCCGGAGGACTGGTGGCGAGCCGCCGTCGAGACTTGTGCGGGGCTGCGCGAGGCCGCTCCGGCGGCGTGGATGAGCGTGAAGGCCGTCGGGCTGTCCGGTCAGATGCACGGCGCCGTCCTGCTCGACGCGCGCGGCAAGGTGCTGCGTCCCGCGATCCTCTGGAACGACGGTCGGTCGGTTGCCCAGTGCCGCATGCTCGAGCGCGCCGTGCCGGCGCTCGCGCACGTCGCCGGGTGCGTGCCATGCCCGGCTTCACGGCGCCGAAACTCCTGTGGGTCCGCGAGCACGAGCCGGATGTATTCGCGCGCATCGCGACCGTGCTGCTGCCCAAGGATTACCTGCGCTTCCGCATGACGGGCGTGCGCGTGACCGACGCGTCGGATGCCGCCGGCACGCTCTGGTTCGATCAGGCCGCACGGACATGGTCGGGGCCGCTCGTCGCGGCCTCGGGGCTCGTTCCCGATCAGTTGCCCGCGGTGATCGAAGGCACCGAGCCGAGCGCCACGCTGCGAGACGACATCGCGGACGGACTCGGACTGCCGCGTGGGATTCCTGTCGCGGGAGGCGGCGGCGATGCGGCTGCGGGCGCGGCCGGCATCGGGGCGGTGGAGGAGGGCGATGCGTTCGTGTCGCTGGGCACCTCCGGCCAGGTGTTCGTGGTGACGGGGGACTACCGCCCGGACGCAGCGGGCATCGCGCATGCGTTCGCGCACTGCGTGCCCGGACGCTGGTATCGCATGGGCGCGCTGCTGAACGGCGCGAGCTGCTCGCGTGGTTGCGCGGCTCGTCGGCGCAGGTGATCTGGCCGTTCTGCTCGATCGCGTGGAGGCGCAGACCGACGCCTCCGGCTCGCTTCTGTTCCTGCCCTATCTGACCGGCGAGCGCACGCCCCACGACGATCCGCACGCGCGCGGCGTGTTCTTCGGGCTGGACCCCGACACGACGCCCGAGCATCTCGTGCGCGCCGTCCTCGAGGGGGTGGCGTTCGCGGTGGCCGAGGCGGGGGAATGTCTCGCGGACAGGGGCGTCCTGCCGCAGCGCCTTGCGGTGATCGGAGGCGGATCGAGAAGCCGCCTGTGGATGCGCATCCTCGCCTCGGTTCTCGATCGGCCGCTGGTGCGATACGCGGGGGCCGAGTCGGGGCCGGCGTTCGGGGCCGCACGCCTCGCGCGCCTGTGCGTTTCGGGCGAGTCCCCGCGAGCCGTGTGTCGTGTGCCCGAGGTGCTCGACACCGTGTTGCCCGACCCGGCCTGGGTCCGGTCCTACACGGAGCGCGGAGCACGGTTCCGGCGCCTGTACCGGGCCCTTGCGGCGGAGTTTCGCGCCGGCGACTGACGGCGGCGACCCCGGCCGGACTTGATCTGGAGCAAGGCGCAGCCTCGATCGGGTGCCTAGACTGGGCGCACTCATCATGGCCGTGCAACCCGCCGTCTTCCCCGTCATCCCATGCGCATGGGCGTCGCCCGGCGCGTCCTGCGCCGGCACGCCGTGCCGCCGCGCGTCCTCCGTCCCTCCATGAATCCGATCACACCGCTTCCCTCCATCATCCAGGGCGGCATGGGCGTCGCCGTGTCCGACTGGCGTCTCGCCCGTGCCGTGTCGCGACGCCGGACAACTCGGCGTCGTCTCCGGCACCGCGCTCGATACCGTGTTCGTGCGGCGCCTGCAGGACGGCGACCCGGGCGGCCATCTGCGCCGCGCCGTTGCTGCGTTTCCAATCCGCGGTCTCGCCGACGACGTGATGCAGCGCTACTTCCTGCCGCACGGACGCCCGCCCGGCACGCGATACCGCCTGCTGCCGCTCCTGCGCGAACGGGTTGCCCGCGCGCGCGAGGCGCTCATCGCGCTCGCAGCGTTCGCGGAGGTGTGGCTCGCCAAGGAAGGGCACGACGGACTCGTGGGCCTGAACCTGCTCACCAAGGTGCAGATCCCGACACTGCCCACGCTTTACGGCGCCATGCTCGCGGGCGTGGACTGCGTGCTGATGGGCGCGGGCATTCCCAAGGAGATCCCCGGCGCGCTCGACCGGCTTGCACGTCACGAGGGCGCCGCGCTCAGGCTGGACATCGAAGGGCCGGCGGGTGCGCCCGACGTGCTGCTGTCCTTCGACCCGCACTCGCTGTGGGAAACGGTTCCGGCGCCTCTGCGGCGCCCGCGGTTTCTGCCCATCGTGGCGAGCCACTCGCTCGCCACGATGCTCGCGCGGAAGGCGTCCGGTCGCGTCGATGGCTTCATCATCGAAGGACCGGTGGCGGGAGGACACAACGCGCCGCCGCGCGGACCGCTGCAGCTCGACGAGTACGGCGAACCCGTCTACGGCGAGCGTGACGTGGTGGACCTCGACGCGATCCGCTCGCTCGGCCTTCCGTTCTGGCTCGCCGGAGGTGCCGGACATCCCGCGCAGCTGCGCACGGCACAGGCGCTCGGTGCGGCCGGTGTGCAGGTGGGGACGCTCTTCGCGTGGTGCGAGGAGTCCGGGTTCGCGCCCGGTCTCAAGGCGCAGGTGCTCGCGCACGCTGCGCGCGGCGAGCTGACCGTGCGCACCGATTGGCGTGCATCGCCGACAGGCTATCCGTTCAAGGTGGCGCAGTGGCCGGGTGCGCCGGACGCGACGGGCCGCGAGCGCGTGTGCGATCTCGGCGTGCTGCGCGTGCCCTACCGCACGACCGACGGCAGGCTCGGTTACCGCTGCGCCGCGGAACCCCAAGCCGATTACGTGCGCAAGGGCGGGGCGCAAGAAGACACGGTGGGCCGGCAGTGTCTGTGCAACGGCCTCACCGCAGCCGAAGGACAGCCGCAGATCCGTCGTGACGGCAGCCCCGAGCCCGCGCTCGTGACGAGCGGCGACGACCTGGAATCGGTGGCGGCATTCCTGCGCGGCCGTTCGCACTACACCGCCGCGGACGTCATCGACTATCTGCTGGCGGATGCGCCGCCGGCACGGTCCCCATCTGCGTAGTGCGTGAGTCATCGACAGGGATGCCGACTCACCGGAACAGGTGATGTTCGGCGTCTGCCCGGTCCGATAACCTGCCGAGACCGAATGCGCCGGCATCCGCCTGTGCGACGGCAACGAAGTCATCCCTGGGAGTCGGACCATGACCAGAACGTCGGCATCTCTCGCGGTATTCGTTCTTGCAGCGCTGGGTGGCCAGGAGGCGGCGCTCGCCGACTCGCTTCCCAAATCCGGAAGGTTCAGCATGCACAGCGCATTCCGCTCGTACGGCGATGATGCGGCGAAGTTGTCGCCGACCCGCACGACGCTCTCGGGCATGTTCGATGGCGTGCTGTTCAACGACAAGGGATCGGGGCCGTTCCACGAAGGCTCGGTTGTGTGCAGCTACCAGGGCGATCTCGACAACGGGGCGGGCGGCTTCGTCGGCTCGTGCGCGTGGACCGACGCTGATGGCGACAAGGCCTTCGCCGACTACACCGGCAAGTTTCTGTCGACCGGCGGGTCCGAGGGCGTCAATCGGCTGAAGGGCGGGACTGGCAAGTTCACCGGCATCGAGGCGGCCGGTCCCTTCCGGTGCAAGTCCGTCGCGCCGGGGCTCTTCGCCTGCAAGCAGGAGTTCGAATACAAACTTCCCTGAGCGGGAGGGCGGGGCGCCTTCGGAGTGCGCCCCCCTTCGCCGGTGAACCCCGCAGGCACCCGGCGGCATAGAATCCGGGCGTGCAACCAGAACGGGTGAACGCCTTGAATGTGGCCGGTGCAGGTGGAAGATCTCGCGCGGATCGCGGTCAGGCGCGCAGGCGCGCTTGCGTGCGTCGGTGCCTGCTTTCGGGCCCATGCGGCAGGCTGCGCGCCGACGGCCGTTCGCGATTTCGCGAAGCATGAATCCCTACCCGCACATCGTGCTGGAACTGGCCGCCTACGCCGTCGGCACGCGCCTGTACTGGGCTGCGCGCGATCCGGTTCAGAAGGTCATGCCCCTCGCAGACCGGCTCGCGATCCTGGCGGGCGCCATCTGCGGCGCCGCGCTGGGGTCGAAACTCCTCTACGTCGCCCAATACGCCTCCGCGCTCGCGTCCCTGCCCTGGACGGCGTGGCTGTCCGGCAAGACCGTCGCCGGCGGCCTGCTCGGCGGCTGGGCCGGGGTCGAGATTGCCAAGCGTGCCGTGGCCTGGAAGGCATCGACCGGCGACCGCTTCGTCGTGCCGTTCGCGGTGGCCCTCGTGATCGGACGCCTCGGCTGCCAGCTCTCGGGCGCATGGGACCTCACGTACGGCACGCCCACTGATCTGCCCTGGGGCTGGGACTACGGCGACGGCGTGCCGCGCCATCCGGTTGCGGGATACGAGGCTCTGGCGCTCATCGCGTTTCTCGCCTGGCATCGCGCCCGTCCTGCGACAGGCCGGTCCGGGGATCGCTTCCGCGTGTTCGTCGCAACGTACCTCGCGCTGCGTGTGCTGCTCGAATTCCTCAAGCCGCCGTTCGGTCCGGGCATCGGGGAGGTGATCGTGGCGGATCGGCATGCGGGCCTCACCGCGATCCAGTGGGCCTGTCTCGCAGGGTGCGCGATCTGCGTCCTTTCGCTGCGTCGCGCACGCGTCGCGGCCGTCTCCGTGCCTCGCGGCTGACGACCATGGCGAAGACGCGACCCTACCTGTTCTACGACACCGCCACCTCGCTGTGCGAGGTTTGCCTGCGCCGCGCCGAGGCAAAGCTCGTGATCCGCGACGGCCAGGTCTGGATGTTGAAGTGGTGTCCCGAGCACGGCGCGCGGAAGGTGCTGATCGCCACCGACGCCGAGTACTGGCGCATGGCGCGCGAGGTGTACCTGAAGCCGCCCGAGATGCCGCGGCGGTTCGCGACGCCCATGCGCTACGGCTGTCCCTACGACTGCGGTCTGTGTCCGGATCACATGCAGCACTCGTGTCTCACCATCCTGGAGATCACGGACCACTGCAACCTGCGCTGCCCGGTCTGCTACGCGGGGTCGGGTCCGCACCGCCAGGAGGTGCGATCGCTGGACGTGGTGGAGCGCATGCTCGACGCCATCGTGGCGTCGGAAGGCGAGCCAGACGTCGTGCAGATCTCCGGCGGAGAGCCGACGCTGCACCCCCAGTTCTTCGAGATCCTGGACGCCGCGCGGCGCCGGCCGATCCGGCACCTGATGGTCAACACCAATGGCATCCGCATCGCCAACGAACCCGGCTTCGCGGAGAAGCTGGCCGCCTATGCGCCGGGTTTCGAGGTCTACCTCCAGTTCGATTCCCTCCGCCCCGAGGCGCTGAAGCGTCTGCGCGGGGCGGATCTCACGCAGGTGCGGGCGAGGGCGCTGGAGAATCTGAACCGCGTCGGGCTGTCGACCACACTGGTGGTGACGGTGGCTCGCGGTGTCAACGAGGACGAACTGGGATCACTCGTCGAGTTCGCGGCGCAGCAGCCCTGCGTGCGCGGCGTCACCCTCCAGCCCGTGCAGCACGCGGGCCGAACCGAGGACTACGACCCGCGCGCCCAGCGGCTCACGCTGACCGAAGTGCGCTCCCGACTGCTGGCGCAGACGAAGCTCTTCCGGCCCGAGGACATCATCCCGGTGCCGTGCAATCCCGACGCGCTGGCGATGGCCTACGCCATCCGGCGGCCCGAAGGGCTCGTACCGCTGACCGGTTACCTTCCGCCCGAGGTGCTGCTGTCGGGCCAGCGCAGCACTATCGCTTTCGAGCGCGACGGCGAACTGAAGGAGAAGATCGTCGCGCTCTTCTCCACCAGCCGCGGGCCTGAAGGCCAGGCGCGCGGCCTCGCGGATCTGCTGTGCTGTCTGCCCGAGGTGGTCGTTCCGGAGAGCCTGGGCTACGCGGACGTGTTCCGCGTGCTCATCATGCAGTTCATCGATGCGCACGACTTCGACGTGCGCGCCGTGAAGCGCTCCTGCGTGCACATCGTGCAACCCGACGGACGGCTCATCCCCTTCGAGCCCTACAACCTGCTGTATCGCGACACGGCATCCCCCGTGCTGGAGCGACGCCGCGCGGAGTTCCTGCGGATGTACGATGCGGCCGAGCCGGCTCCGGCCGATCCGTTCGAGGACGATCCGGTCCCGGGAGGCGCAACGCGGTGAGCACCGATCCTGAAGTGCAGCGTGACGGGGCGGGCCGGATGTTCGTCTCCGGCCTGCTCGTGCTGCTGGGTATCGCAGGGCTGCTCGCCAGCCTGTGCGGCGGGCTCTTCACGCTCATGGCGATTGCCGACTGGCGTGCGGGCTCCGTCGTCATCGGCATCGCCCTGCCGAGTCTCCTCGTCGGCGGGCTGGTGGCGTGGGCGTGTTTCCGGGCCGTGGGGCGGCGGCATCGGACCGGGCCGTTCGAAGACGATGCGGCTGCCGGAGATGCGGACGACGCATCGACCCCGGCCAGCCCGAACCGGGAGGATTGAGCGATGGCATTCGACGGTCAGGACGAACAGGACGATCCGGCACAGGGCGGACAGCGCCCCCGCGGCCTCTGGCATTACGTCATCTCGCTGGTCCTGCTCGTCGTCGGCCTGCATGCACTCGGCGCGAGTCTCTGCGGCGGGTTCTTCATCGTCGGCACGGTGGTGGACGGTTCGGATTCCGACGGCTGGATGCCCGTGATCCTGGCCTTCGCGGCGCCCTGCCTGATCATCGGCGGCGTGATCGCGTTCTTCTGCTTTCGCGCGCTGAAGCGGCGGTGGTCGTCACCGGCCGCCGGACGGAACGCCAGTCCTTGAGAGCGCGCCGCCCCGGCGTTGGCGATGAGTCCGGCGTCGCCGGGCGCGCCCGGTGAAGTTCGCGCTCTCCGCGCTGCTGATCGTGCTCGGGAGCGTCGCGCTGAATGTGAGCCTTTGCGGAGGCTTCTTCACGGTGCTCTACTTCACCAGCGGCGGCGCGGGACCCTGGTATCTGCCGATCTCGCTGTCCAGTCTGCTCGTCGGGGGCGCGGTCGCCGGCGTCTGCTTCCGGATCGCCCGCGCCCGCCGGTCCGGGCCCGGCGAGTCCCGCGGCGTGGACGACTCCCGGCGGTGAGCGCGCAGGCGGGCGGGCACACGCAGGAGAGGCGGCCCCGCCGGTGTGACGGACGCCCGGAGCGCGCGGGCCCGGGTGGCGCCGGGTCGGTGCCCGTGTTCCAGAAAACCGCCGCTCGAGGATGAGCCCGCGAGGGGTGCCGGACGGGAAATCCCTACACCGCCAGATACTCCGCCCGCGCCGGGGCATCCGCCAGCAGCGCAGCCATTGTGTTGCTGTACACGATGTGGCCCTTCTCCAGGATGTAGGCGCGGTCGGTGATGGCCGCGGCGAAGCGCAGGTTCTGCTCCGAGATGAGCAGCGTGAGCCCCTCCGCGCTTGAGTTCGCGGATGGCGTCGGCCATCTGGTCGACGATGACGGGTGCGAGGCCCTCGGATGGTCGTCGAGGAGCACCGCGCGCGGGTTGCCCATCAGCGTGCGGGCGATGGTGAGCATCTGCTGTTCGCCGCCGGACATCTCGCCGCCGCGGCGCGTGCGCATGCGGCCCAGGTTGGGGAACAGCGCGTAGAGCTTGTCGGGGGTCCAGTGCGGCGCGTCGTCGCGGCGCGGGCGGCGGCCCACTTCCAGGTTCTCCTCGACGGTGAGATCGGCGAAGACGCGGCGTTCCTCGGGCACGTAGCCCAGTCCGCGCCGGCAGACGGCGTAGGCGGCGGCGCCGTCCGATGCGCTGCCCGTCGAAGGTGACTTGTCCCGCGCGGGGGCGCACGAGCCCCATCAGCGACTTGAGCGTGGTGGACTTGCCGGCGCCGTTGCGGCCGAGCAGCGCGACCACTTCGCCGCGCTGCACCGTCAGGCTCACCCCGAAGAGGATGCGCGCCTGGCCGTAGTAGGCGTCGATGTCCTGAACCGAGAGCAGGGCCGCGCCTTCGCTCATGCCGACGCTCCGGAGGGCAGGGCCTCGTCGTAACCCAGATAGATGGCCTTCACCTGCGGGTCGCGGCGGACGGCCTCCGGGTCGCCCTGGGCCACGAGGCGGCCGCGGTCGAGCACGAGCAGCCGATCGGCGTGACCGAAGACGATGTCCATGTCGTGCTCGGTGAAGAGCACCGCGACGCGCGAGGCCGCGACGAGGCCCGTGACGAGTTCCATGAGCGCGTGCCGTTCGCGCGGCGCCATGCCCGCCGTGGGCTCGTCCATGAGCAGCAGGCGAGGGCGGTTGGCCAGGGCGACGGCGAGTTCGAGGCGCTTCAAGTCGCCGTAGGCGATCTGCGCGCAGGGCCGCTCCGCCTGATCCGCGAGGCCCACCTGCGCGAGCAGTTCGCGCGCCTCGTCGCGATGGCGGCCCGTAGCAGCTGACCACGGGTGAAGCGCCTCGCCGCGGTGGGAGAGCAGCGCCACCTGTACGTTCTCGACGACGGACATGGATGCGAACGTCGCGGTGATCTGGAACGTGCGGCCCACGCCGCGGCGGAACCGCTCGCGCGGCGGCAGGGCGCGGATGTCCTCGCCCGCGAGCGTCACCGTACCTTCGTCCGGCCGCACCTGCCCCCCGATGAGATTGAAGCAGGTGCTCTTGCCCGCGCCGTTCGGGCCGATGAGTGCGACGCGTTCGCCTTCGTCCACGTGGAAGGTCACGTCGTCCACGGCATGGACGCCGCCGTAGCGCTTGTGCAGGCCGCGGGCTTCGAGCAGGCTCATGTACCCCTCCGCACGAGCTTCGTGAGACTGCCCACGATACCGGCCGGGAAGACGAGCACGATGACCAGCACCACCGAGCCCAGCACGAGACGCAGTATTCCGTGTGGCGCAGCACTTCGTCCTGCAGCGTGGTGAACACGATGGCGCCGGCGATCGGGCCGAGCAGCGTCTGCACGCCGCCCAGCAGCACCATCACGAGCCCGTCGACGGAACGCGCGATGGCCATGACCTCCGGGGACAGGCTGCCCTTGGAGAACACGAACAGCGCGCCGGCCAGCCCCGCCACCGCGCCCGCGACCGGGAAGGCCAGCCACTGCACGCGGCGCACGTCGATGCCCAGGGCTTCGGCGCGGGCGGGTGCATCGCGGCCGGCACGCAGCGCGAAGCCGAACGGCGAGTACGTCACGACCCACAGCGCGCCGATCCCGGCGGCGCCGGCGCCCAGGGTCAGGAGGAAATAGCGCGCCTTGCCGGCGGCCCATTCCGCGGGCCACACGCCGACGAGCCCGTTGCTGCCGCCCGTGACGTCGTCCCACTGAAAGGCGACGGACCAGGCGATCTGTGCGAACGCCAGCGTGAGCATCGCGAGGTAGACGCCCGCGAGCCGCACGGAGAACCACCCCACCACCAGTCCGCCCGCCGCGGCGACGAGGGGTGCGGCGACGAGGGCGGTGCCCATGGACCATCCGGCGCTCTTCACGAGCAGGGCCGCGGCATAGGCTCCGAGGCCGAAGAACGCGGCGTGGCCGAAGGACGCCATGCCGCCCGGGCCCATCAGGAAGTGCAGGCTTGCCGCGAAGACCGCGAAGATGACGATGTCGGTGAGCAGCACGAGCGAGTACTCGTCGACGAAGAGCGGTGCGAGCGCGCAGAGACCCAGGGCCGCCGCGGCGGCGAGCAGGAAGCGGCCGCGCGGAGTCGTGACGCGAGGCTGCCCGCGCATCGCGTCCGCATGCGGGATGGGCCGCCCGAGGAGTCCCCACGGCCGCACGGCGAGCGTGAGTGCCATCAGCAGGAACTCGATCACGAGGGTGAGCTTGGTGAGGTTGAAGGCGATGCCAGCGACTTCGACCGTGCCCAGCGCCACGCACAGCGCCTTCACCAGACCGATGACGAGCGCCGCGAGGAAGGCGCCCTGCAGGCTGCCAAGCCCGCCGATCACGACCACCACGAAGGCGTCCGTGATGGCGACGAGGTCGAGCCCCAGGCTGGCGGGCTCGCGCGGAATCTGCAGCGCGCCCGCGAGGCCTGCGAGAAAGCTCCCGAGCGCGAAAACGCCGGTGAAGAGCCACGCCTGGTTGACGCCCAGTGCACCCACCATCTCGCGATCGAGCGTCGCGGCGCGGATGAGGATGCCCCAGCGCGTGCGGGTGAGCAGCGCCTGCAGCGCGATCAGCACCGCCGGGCCCAGGACGATGAGGAACAGGTCGTAGGTCGGGATGTAGGCCTCGCCGAGCTGCACCGCGTCGGTGAGGCCGGGTGCGCGCGGTCCGAGGACGTCCTCGGGGCCCCACACCATGAGCGCGGCGTCCTTGACGATGAGCACGACTGCGAAGGTGGCGAGCAGCTGGAACAGCTCGGGAGCGCCGTAGATGCGCTTCAGCACGCCGACCTCGATGAGCACACCGAGACCGGCTGCGACCGCGCCCGCGGCCAGCAGACCGCCCCAGAAGCCGAGGGCGCCGCCCAGATGCTCGACGACGGAGATGCCGACGTACGTGCCCACCATGTAGAGCGAGCCGTGCGCGAAGTTCACGATGCGCGTGACGCCGAAGATCAGCGACAGGCCCGAGGCCAGCAGGAAAAGCGTCGAGGCGCCGGCAAGGCCGTTGGCGAGCTGGGCCAGCAGTTCGGAGGCGGACATCGGCGGGGCGGGCGTCGGCGTCGCGGGGTCGGGCCCCGCGGCAGGTTCAGTCGGCGGGGCGGAGCTTCCTCACCTCGTCGTCGGCGGGCAGATACGAGCGCCCGTCGCGATACACCCAGTCGACCATCACGCCCTTGCCGTCGCGCTTCGCGAGCTTGCCCACGTAGGCACCCATCGTGGACTGGTGGTCGAGGCCGCGGTACGTCACCTTGCCGAAGGGCGTCTCGACGGGGAGATCGCGGAAGGCCGCGAGCACCTTGTCGGGTTCGGTGCCGCCCGCCTTGCGCACCGCGGCGGCCACGCTGTGCAGAGCGGAGTAGCCCACCACGGAGCCCAGTCGGGGATAGTCGTTCCAGCGCTTGCGATACGCCTCGACGAACTTCTTGTGCTCCGGCGAGGTGATCTCGTTCCAGGGATAGCCGGTGACGGTCCAGCCCTCGGGCGTCTCGTCCTTGAGCGGGTCCAGATACTCCGGCTCGCCCGCGAGTAGGTTGAAGACCTCGCGCCCGCGGAACAGTCCGCGCGTGTTGCCCTCGCGCACGAACTTGGCGAGGTCGGCGCCGAAGAGCACGCTGAAGATCGCGTCGGGCTTGGCACTCGCGAGCGCCTGCACCGTTGCGCCCGCGTCGATCTTGCCCAGCGGCGGCGCCTGCTCGGCGACGAACTCCACGTCGGGCTGGCGGGCCTTCAGCAGCTTGCGGAAGGCCGTGGCGGCGGCCTGGCCGTACTCGTAGTTGGGGTACACGAGGGCCCAGCGCTTCTTCTTCAGGGCCGCGGCCTCGGGGATCAGCATCGCGGTCTGCATGTAGGTGGAGGCGCGCAGCCGGAAGGTGTAGGCGTTGCCGTTTTCCCACACGATCTTGTCCGAGAGCGGCTCGGCCGCGAGGAACGGCAGCTTGCGCTGCTTCGCGAAGTCGCTGACCGCCAGACCGACGTGCGACGCGAAGGTGCCCATCAGGACGTTCACCTGCTCGCGGCTGGCGAGTTCCTCGGCCACCCGCACGGCGTCACCGGGGTTGCCGTTGTCGTCGCGCGAGATCACTTCGATCTTCCGGCCGTTCACGCCGCCGGCGGCGTTGACCTCCTCCATGGCCAGCTGCCAGCCCTTGCGGTAGGGCTCCAGGAACGCGGGAAAGCCCTTGTAGGAGTTCAGTTCGCCGATGCGGATCGGCGTCTGTGCACGGGCGGGCGCGGCGAACAGCACTGCAGCGCACAGCAGCGATGCGCCGATCAGGGCGCGACGCTTCGGGAAAGTCAGGGTGACCACGGATGTCGTCTCCTCGTAGGGCTCAGCGCTGACCGTCCCACACGCTGATGTCGGCGGCTTTCAGCCCGCCCATGCGCGCGTGGATGCGTCCGCCGTCGCCCATCACCAGCACCACGACCAGTTCGTTGGCGCGCGGCGCATCGGGGATGCGCACCTCCATCGCGTCGAAGTGGCTGCGGACGTAGCAGGCGTTGATGTGATGCAGCGGGATGTCGATGGCGGTGCCGACTGCGCCTACCTTGGCGCTGGAGGGCACGATGGCCTTTGCGCCGCCGAGCACCTCGCGCATGGCGTAGCCGCCCGGCACGTGCCAGAACGCGCCATGCTCGATCTCGCCGTCTGCGCCGACGATGGTGCCCTTGCCGTAGGTCTCCACGCGCTTGGGGTCGCCGCCGTGCGCCGCCACGAGGCGCTTCGCCATCTCCAGACCCAGCGGCTTCAGCAGCTCCATGAACGGCTCGATCACCGCCTCGTAACGGCCCGCGTAAGGATTGCGGATGACCGCGGCGACGGCCACCTTGCGCTGCGGCTTCGCGGGCGCGGGCCCGCCCTCGTGGAAGATCTCCTCGACGAACGTGCAGATCTTGCGGACTTCGACGGCGGGTGCGGTGTCGGTCATGGGGGTCCTGGGTGGTCATGTGCCCGAATCCGTCGGGCAAGCCGAACTTTACCCGGAAGCGGGCGCGGTCCGGGAGACGGGATGATCCGGTGCGCGGATGCTCGGGGTGCGCAGCCCAATAGGCTCCCCCCGGGGGCGGTGTCTCTGCGTTCGGTACCGGATTCACATCACCCGGGGGACCCCGGCCTACGGTGGACGGCGTATCCCAACAGAGTCCTTGCCGCTACCTCAGCAGCGGCACGAACCCCGCCTGAGTGAAATGCTCATCATGCGCGAGCGCCTCGGTGATTCCTCGTGCGTCCATGAGTTCGAAAGACGCGCAATCCGTCAGGCTCCACGCCTTGTCCGGTCGCTGACCGTACAGATCGAGCGCCCGGCGAAACTGCAATGAAGTCTGCGGGACGACTTCGACGTTGGGATCATCGAGAATCGATTGCACGGTCCTGTGCGCGAGTGTCCGCAGTGCCTCGTTTCGCCCAAGCATCGCGAGCAGTTCGGTCAACACCATCTCGGTGGTGACGATGCGCACTTCCCCGAGCGCCCGGGACACCGCCATCGCCTTGGCGTGCAGGTGGTCGCGAGGATTGAGAAGGGCCGACCAGTACCCGGTATCCGCGAAGACGGTCCTCATTCGTCCTTGCGATCCGTGCCGTAGATGATGCCGTCGACGTTCTCGGAGGCGTTCGCCGGGAGAGTGTCCCAGGCCTCCTTCGGCACGCCGCTTCCGATGGAGGCCAGACGTTCCCAGATGGGCGGGAGACTCGTGTCGTAGACGGGAGTGGACGACCTCGGCACGACGGAGACGCGATCCACCCGCGCAATACGCTGGAGTTGCCGGTCCGTCGTCGAGAATTCGCCGAGGCCCTCCACCTTCAGCCAGCACTGACTGTGGTCATGGAGCGCATCGAGGACCAGAGCTTCCTGCTCGGGCGTGAATTGACCCTTGACGAGCAACTCGGTGCCTTCTGGCCGGAGCGTGAATCCGCCGGAACTGAGGTTCGCCATGCGCACCTCGCCGGTCACCGACACCCTGTCCTCGTATTGCGGGTCGATCCAATGGGCCAGAACACTCCGTGCACGGGCGCTATAGGCCGCGGGCTCATGGCTCGTTCGGCCCTTCGTATAGAGCGTTTCGTCTTCGCGAAGGCTTGTACCGAACTCCCGGAAGAGGGGGATGACACTGGGCGGCAGCGCCGTGGGCAGCAGGCGGCCGTCGTTCGCCGCAGCGATGGTCTCGTCGATGAGACGCGCGGCCTGGTCGAAGGTGTCGTCTTCGAGGTCCAGTTCCGCCTGTTCCCACACCCGCACCCGGCGTAAAGGCACGACGGCCGAACCGGGTTCGAGGCGGTCGAACTGGAGCCGGAACTCCGTCTCGAAGCGCTTTGGCAGCCGACGGCGGTCGGGATTCGCCCGCCGCCACAGTGCCTTGGCGCATTCCAAGACGACGGCCCGGTACGCGACCAGTTCCCGCGTGCACTCGACGTCGAGTGCATTCGTGGAAAACCGGGCGCCCTCGAAGCGCAGGGTCGCAAGCTCGATGGACGACTCTTCTGCCATGGTCCACGGGGGCGATGAGAAGGCTGAACAATAAGGCATTGCCCAAAGGAAGGAAACGGGGCGCCCGACCAGTTCCGGTACGCGTTTACACCGGGTGATCTCGCGTGACCGATGGGTTTGCCTGAAGGACAACGGCCGCGGAACGTCGTCACGGCTGCCTTCACGAAAATGGACTTGCCAGCCCGAGCCCCTTTGGTAAATTCCAAGTCACGACGGCACATCGAAGGGGGACACGTGGGCAAGCCGAATTTGAGGGTGAAAGCGTTCCTTCGCGGAGGGGCGGTTTGCTTGTTGGCCGTAACGCTGGCCTTGCCGTCGCCTCCCGTCGACGCCCAAGGCCGCAGAGGCACGGACGGATGCCGAGACGATTCCTGCCGTGGCGACTCGGGGCGATCTTCCTCGTCCTCGTCGTCATCCTCAGGATCGTCGTCCTCCAGTGGCCGATACTACTCACGGGATGGGCTCGGATCCGGCAGCTACGATGATGGATCCGCGGGCGTGGCAGTCCTCGGAGTCCTTGCAGGCGCCCTCCTGATGCGATTGCTGTTCGGTTTTCTCGATAGCCGGTCGTCTACCCCCAAGACCACTCCCGCGCCGGCTCCCGCAGCGCCCGCTGGGCCCGCTGTGCCTGAAATCAGCACCGACGACCTGCGGCAGCAGCAGTTGCGCAATCTGATCGCGCCCCTGAACAACCCGTGGAAGGTAAAGGACGCGTCGGACGGGAACCCCTGGGACCGCCCCAGCCGGTGCGGCGGGCAGTCGGACGGTGGGGTAAAGGCGGTCAAGGCCGAGGACAACCCGTGGGCAATCGCGAATCAGGCGGCCCACAACAGCCAGTGCAGCATGCTCTGGAACTCGATGACCAGCGAACTCGATCTCGCGTGGGAGCGCAGCCGAGAGGCGTGGTCCGCCTGCAAGCAGTACAAGTTCGGACCCGAGTGGAATGCCTGCGCGGAACGGATGATCCAGCCCGCTCAAGCCGCGGTGAAGCAGATGATCGACCAACGATCGGCGTCGATGAACGAATGCCGTGGCTGGATCGCGGCCAACAAGTACAACGAGATCGCGGACCGGGTGGATTCGGTGAAAGGCTTGTACGACAAGGCCGTAGCGACACCGGCGATCGTCGCGAAGATCCAGGACTCCGCCCGGTCCATGATCAGGGACCAGCACACGCCGTGCTCGGGCAGGTAGGTGAAGTCGCGTGGCGGCATGGATGAAATCTCCGGCAACCCGTGGCGCTGACATCGGCGCCTTCTGAACAAGAAGAACGAACATGAAGAAGACAACCCAGTGGGGGGCGTCGACGATCGGCGCCCTGATGTTCGCCATGTCATTGGTGCTCACCTCGGGGCCGGTGCTGGCCCAGGACGCCGCCAGCCTGTTCAAGGAAGGTGCCGACCTGCTCAACGCCGGTCGCGCGGCCGAGGCCGCGCAGCGCTTCGAGCAGGGACTCCAGATTTCTCCCAACGATCCGACGGCTGCAGCCGCGTATTTCTTTCTGGGGCGAGCCTATGTCCGCCTGTCCCGCCTCGAGTCCGCGCGTGCTGCCCTGCAGAAGGCGATCGATCTGGATGGCGCGGGGAGTTTCGGCAAGCAGGCCAAAGAACTTCTCTATTCCATCCCCGGCACGGAGTTCAAGGACTGCGACGACTGCCCGGTGATGGTCGTGGTGCCCCCGGGCAACTTCGTGATGGGATCGCCCTCTGACGAGACCGAGCGTGACAAGGACGAGGGGCCCGTCCGAACCGTCACCATCGCCTACGCGATGGCGGTGGGCAAGTTCGAGGTCACGTTCGAGGAGTGGTGGGCTTGCGTAAACGCGGGAGCGTGTCCCAGGGAAGAAGGTAAACGGTATTCGCCAGGGCACCCGGTAAACACGTTGACGTGGACGCCGCCAAGAAATACACGGACTGGCTCGGTGAGAAGACCGGCAAGCGTTACCGGCTGCTGACCGAAGCCGAATGGGAGTACGCAGCCCGAGGGGGGGCTGAAACGGCGCGCTATTGGGGAAAACTCCCCGATCGCGCGTGCCAGTACGCCAATGTCGCCAATCCCGCAACGGCGAAGGAATCGTGGTGGAAGTCGGAGTGGCCGGCCCCGCATAACTGCGATGATGGCTATCCAAAGACGACGTCGCCTTTCGGGACCTACAAACCTAACGCGTTCGGCTTGTACGACATGCTCGGAAATGTGTGGGAGTGGGGTCGAGGACTGCTATGTGGACAGCTATCAGGGTGCGCCCACCGACGGGTCTTCGGTGCAGCGCAGCAATTGCGAGAAGCGCGTCCTTCGCGGCGGCGGTTGGAACGATTTCCCGCGCGTCGTGCGCTCCGCCAACCGCTTCTCGTTCGCGCCTACGAACTGGGACGACAATGTGGGGTTCCGTGTTGCCCGGACGCTGCGCTGAGGCGCAGCTTGTTCCTGGCCCCCTTTACTCCCTTACCCCTTCGTGATGGCTGAGATCGGTACGAAAGGGTGGTGGCCGGAATCGCCCAGCGATTCCGGCCGCGTGTCTGGCGGCAGGTGTTCATGACCTCGCCGAGGCGGTCGAACCGGGAACACGGGCCCGCCCTGGAGAAAACCTACCGGTTCGTGGCTCTGGCTCGTTCCCACGCTGGAGAAGTTTCCACGGAGCCAGCGGTTTCTGGCTGGGGGGACCGCATCGAGGCCACGGCGCTGGACGTGCTGGAGGGGTTGATCGAGGCCACCTACACGTCCGAACCCAGGCTGCTGCTGCGGCAGGTCAATCTGCGTCTGGAGAAACTGCGGTTCCTCGTGCGGCTCGCCAAGGATCTCCGGTATCTGGATCTCGATCGCTACGAGTTCGCCGCGCTGGCATCGACGAAATCGGCCGGCTGGTGGGTGGGTGGATGAAGGCTGGTCGGGGCCCGCGGGAGGAATCCGCCACGGCGGCGTTCCCGGATGTGCCGCAGGGCGCCGCCTGAGCCCACGCCGTGGCGGAGAGCCTCTTTGACGGCATCGCAAGCTTCCAGTCTCTCCTGGAAGCTGCGCGTCGCGCGGCGAAGGGCAAACGGTCGAAGGCCGGCTGCGCGGTCTTCATGAACAACATCGAACGCCATGTGCTGCGCCTCGAACGGGAGTTGCAGGAACAAAACTGGCGCCCCGGCCGCTACACGGTGATCGAAGTACGGGAACCCAAGCCCCGCATGGTGTCGGCTGCACCGTTCCGCGATCGGGTGGTGCACCACGCCTTGTGCCGAGTCGTGCAGCCGCTGTTCGAGCGTGGCTTCATCGACGACAGCTTCGCGAATCGCGTGGGCAAGGGGACCCACAAGGCCGTCGCCCGGTACGAGAGCTTCAAGAACCGCTATCGGTATGTCCTCCGGGCCGACATCTACCGCTTCTTCCCGGCCATCGATCACGAGATTCTTTGCGGGTTGTTCCGGCGCCGCGTCTCGTGCCCGCGCACGCTATGGCTCATGAACGCGATCGTCGAGGGTTCCAACGCGCAGGAGCCGGTGGACCGTTACTTTCCCGGGGACGATCTGTTCGTGCCGTTCGCGCGGCGTCGTGGGCTGCCCATCGGCAATCTGACCAGCCAGTTCTTCGGCAACCTGTATCTGGATGCCCTCGATCACTACGTCAAGGAAGTTCTGCGGGTGCCGGGCTACGTACGCTATGTGGATGACTTTGCACTCTTCCACGACGACAAGGCCACACTCGAAGCGCACTGGGAGCGAATCGCCCGTCACCTGGAAGGCCGAAGACTGCTTCTGCACCCCCGCAAGACGCAGCTGCGGCCGACGATGGAGCCAGAGGAGTTTCTCGGTTTCGAACTCCATCGGGGTGGCTTTCGCCGCTTGCCGGACGAGAACGTGGATCGGTTCGCAGGGCGGCTGAGAGCGCTGCGCGCCCAGTATCGAACCGGGGTGTTCGACCTGTCCGAGGTCACGCCGCGCGTGCGCTCATGGAATGCGCATGCGGCGCACGCCAACACCTGGCATTTGCGCCAGGCACTCTTTCGCGGCGGGGTGTTCACCCGGTCGCGGGAGCCTGACCGGCTCCCTTGAAAGCGCGTCCTTCGCGGCGGCAGTTGGAACAATAACCCGCGCAACGTGCGCTCCGCCAACCGCAACTCGAACGCGCCTACAAACCGGAACAACAATGTGGGGTTCCGTGTTGCCCGCACGCAGCGTGCCCGAGCCCGGGCGATCAAGGTCTCCCGGGGTGCGCGCGTCAGCGTCCAGGGCCGGTTAGGAGAGTCGTGACGCCGCGCCCGTCCTGGCCCTTCGGGGCGACGGGCGCGGTGGTGTTTGCGAGGACATTGACGATCGCACGGCGCCTAGCTGTCCACGCACGCGAGGTTTCACCAAACGGCAGCGTACGAATGAACTCTGCAAGTCGGTGAGCCTCGTTCGCCGACAGATCCCCGGCAGGGACAGATTGATCTCGAGGTCCCGGCGAAGGCGATATGTGTGAGAGATGAAGTTCTCTTGGCTCGGCGCGACGTATCGCGTGTGCATCGCGGCGCTCACGAAAGTGTCCGGCGATGTCGAGTCCACGTCGTTGTCCCTCTTCGGCTCTGTCGGCATCCGCGGGCAGTTCTTCGATCGAACCGTCTTTGTTCGAAGCTGCATTCCCGACGGAAATCTGCGAAACGTCCCACTCAAATCGCGACGGGTGCCCCCGACGCCCCACTACGGCTTTGCCGCAGTTAAGAGCTTCAAGCTGCCTGAACAACTCCCAAATGGCCCCCTTAAGGTGACTGGCGCCGTCCTGGTTCAGTTGTCTCTCAACGGTGGCAACGTTCGTTGCGGCGGCACAACGACTGCGTTGTGCCCAGTGGTCAAAGAGAAACTTGGCGAGTTCGTTGCTGCGATAAAGCTTCTTGATTGCCTTCACATCGACCTTTTCCGAGTCCATAGGGGCATCTTTCGCACTCCAAACGAGTTTAAGGGTTCGTATGAGCGGATTATGAGCCCCTATAAAGCTCTTAACAAGAGTGACAATCGATCGTCAACAGCCATATAAATCCGAAAGGGTGTTATATGAGTGTTGGAGTGTGTCGCCTCGCTCTTCGCGCCTGTAGAACGGGCTACACACCTGGGCCAGCCCGGGGAGACCCCGGGCTACGGGAGACCCGGGAATCCGGTCGCGACGCTGTGACCTTGCAGCCGCAGCACCGCCCCGCCGATCAGGCCGTCGCTCCGCATCCGTTCGGCGACGGCCAGACCCGACGCGAGCGCTTCCTCGACGACGGACTCAGGCAAGGGGCCGACCGCGACGGTGACCGGCAGGTCGCCGAGGTCGGAATCGTCGCGGATCGCGCGGGCGGGCTGGCGCTCGACGCCGGGGTGGTCGACGTTCACGGCATTCGCCACGAGCGTCGCCGCCGCATCCGCGCTGGCGGCGTCTCGCGCAATGACCGTGACGGCATCGGCGATGCCCAGGGACTGGGAGCGGCCGCGCCAGCCGGAGGTCGCGATGCCGCGCCAGGGGGCCTCGGCGTGAACGATGGCGTCGCCGTGGAGGATGGCGTCCTCCACGCCGGCGAGCCCGATGCGGTAGTGCTCCCCGTGCGCGAGGTGCAGCGCGATGTCGCCGCCGTTGTTCACCGATGCGCGGCGCAGGGCGCGGCCTCCGACCATCGCCGCGAGGATCTCGTCCGCGACGGCGCCGGCCACGGCGGCCATGGGCGTGACGTACACGCCGCGATGGGGCCAGCACGCGGCAAGCATGCGTTTCGCGACGGGGCCCGAGATCGCGGGCGGTGTTGCCCCAAGTGGCCGGCGCAGCAGCGGGAGTTCGGAGACGAGGACCGCCAGCACATCCTGGAATCGTGCGATGGCCTGCCGGTACGCCGCCGCGGTTTCGTCGGGCGACGCATCGACGGCGATGACGAGATCGATGGGACCGTGCTGGAGATGCAGCCGGCCGTCGGGCAGGTGCGCCGCGAGGGCGCCGCCCCAGGGTGCGGGCGCGGGAGCCGAGGTCAGGCCGGCGGCACCAGCGGCCATGGGTTCGACGGCAGCCAGTCCGTGGCGGCGCGCCGGTCGCGCGCGAGGACGTCCTCCAGCTTCACGACGCTGTCGAGGTGGCCGCCGAGTTCCGCGTAGTGGTCGAGGCGCATCGTGAACTCGATGGGCACGACGATGGCGGGCGTCGGCACGGAGCCCACGGCGCGGTCGGGCATGCGGGCGACGTCAGCCATCACGGTGATGCCGCCGCCGGGCCACAGGTAGGCGGGCGCGCCGCCGCAGGTGACGCGCGTGAGTTCCGCCTTGACGGAGCGGGTGAGCCGCACGGGGTTCTCGGTGACGCCCGAGCGCAGGCTGCCGCCGGCGCCGCCCATGAAGAGCACGGTGCACAGCGCGGGTTCGCAGTTCTCGGCGATGCGCGCGACGGCGTGGCCGATCGCCTCCGGCATCGGGGCGGGCTGCGGCCGGAGTTGCTCGTCCAGCACGAACCACGCGGCCTGCTCGCCGGTGGTGGACACCATCAGCAGGCGCATGCCCGGCCACGCGACTTTCGGGTCGATGGACTCGACGATGTCGAGCGGGTCGGTGATGTCGGTGCCGCCCCAGCCCGAGCCGGGCTGCGCCACCTTGAAGTACCGTCCGGGTGTGGACTTGCGGCCGCGCACCTGGATGCCCGCGGGCTTCATGCCCAGGAAGCGGCCGGCCTGATGCTCGGACAGCACGCCGGTGATGTGGTCGTCCACCACGATGACCTCGTCCGCGTGGCCGAACCACTGCTTCGCGAACATGCCGATGGTGGCGGAGCCGCAGCCCACGCGCATGCGCACTTCGCGTTCGCCGTCGACGATGGGCGGGGCATCGGCCCGGATGACGACCTTCGAGCCGCCGTCGATGGCGACCTCCACCGCCTGCTTGTTGCAGAGCTTCTCCAGCACGTCGCAGGTGACCCGGCCCTCGCGCTTGGTGCCGCCGGTGAGGTGACGCACGCCGCCGAGTGCGAGCATCTGCGAGCCGTATTCCGCGGTGGTGACGTGGCCCACCTGTTCGCCGTCGACGCGGATCGCGGCCTGCCTCGGGGCCGAGGAAGCGGTCGGTGTCGATCTTCACCTTCACGCCGCAGTAGCTGAAGATGCCTTCGGTCACGACGGTGACGAGGTCCACGCCCGCGTGCCGGCTCGACACGATGAAGGGCGCAGGCTTGTAGTCCGGGTACGTGGTGCCCGCACCGATGCCGGTGACGAACACGGGAGCGTCCGCGAGGACTTCGCCGCGCCATTCATCTGCGCGGTCCAGGAAGCGCACCTGAGCGCCGCCCCGGGCCTCCACCCGCTGCGCGAGCACGAGCGGGTCCACGCGCGACAGACGGCCCTCGACGTTGGCGTAGCGGTCGCATGCGCCGGTCTTGCCCGGGCGGATGATGCAGAGAACGGGACACGCGTCGCCAGCGGACGTTGCCCGCCGGCACCGGCTGGTCGAGGGCGTCGGCGGATTCGGTATTGGTATCGCTGCGCATGGGCGTGAGGTCAGGAGGATTGACGGAGCGCCACGATGGCGGCGTGCAGGCGATGGGGCAGGACGGGCACGCGTGTGACGCGCACGCCGGTCGCGTGACGGATCGCGCCGAGGATGGCCGGCGGTGTCGGGATCAGCGCGGGCTCGCCCACGCCCTTCGCGCCGCCGGGACCGAGCGGCTCCCGGTCTTCGATGAGGATCGTCTCGATGACCGGCATGTCGCCCACGGTGGGAATGAGGTAGTCGTGCAGGTTCTCGGTCTTGCCGGCGAGGTACTCCTCCATCAGCGCGAGCCCGAGACCCTGTGCGATGCCGCCGTGGATCTGCCCTTCCACCTGCTGCGGATTCAGCGCGCGGCCCACGTCGTGCGCGGCGACGACGCGCAGCACCTTCACCGTGCCGAGGTCGAGATCCACCTCCACCTCGGCCATCTGCGCCGCGAAGCCGTAGGTCGCGTAGGGGATGCCCCTGGCCCGCGTCGTCCAGCGGCGTCGTGGGCGGGTCGAACCGGCCGACGCCTTCCACGACGTTGCCGCGTTCGTCGGGCTCGAGCGTCGTGAGGTCGATGATCCGCTCGCCGCGCGCGTCGGTGACATGCAGACGCCAGCCCTGCAGGGACAGCGTGGCCGGTTCCGCGGCGTCGGCGAGTTCGAGAATGCGCCGGCGCAGATCGCGTCCGGCCAGCTCGGAGGCCTTGCCCGACACGAAGGCCTGCCGCGATGCGGAGGACTTGCCGGCATCCAGCGTGAGGTCGGTGTCGCCCATGACCGTGCGGAACGCGCTCATGGGCAGCCCCACGGCATCGGCCACCACCTGCAGCATCGTCGTGGTGGTGCCCTGGCCGATGTCGGCGCAGCCGTTGTAGAACGTGACCACCCCGTCGCGCCCCAGCCCGACGCGCATGGACGACGGATTCGACAGCGCGGTGTTGCCGATGCCGTACCACATGCAGCCGATGCCGACGCCGCGACGCGTGTGGGTGGCCGTGGCGTTGAACGCGGCCGCGGCATCGAGCGCGGCCTTCCACTTCTGGGCGAGGGCATCGATGCAGGCCACGAGCCCGCAACTCGCCTCCAGCTTCTGCCCCGTCGCGGTCGTCTGCCCGACGCGCAGGGCGTTGCGCCGGCGGATGACGAGGCGGTCCATGCCGAGCCGCTCGGCGAGATCGTCCATCATCGTCTCGTGCGCGATGCGGCCTGCGGCACGCCGAAGCCGCGGAAGGCGCCGGCGACGGGTTCGTTGGTGAGGTAGGCGCGGCCGAGCGTGGCGACGTTGGGCACGTAGTAGGGGCCCATCGCATGCACCGGGACGCGGTTGGCCACGGTGGGGCCCCAGCTTGCGTAGGCTCCGGTGTTGAACACCGCGTCGACCACGGCCGCCTGGAGACGCCCGCTGGCGTCGGCGCCGAAACGCGCCTCGATGTGCGCCGGGTGCCGTTTGGTGGAGGCCATCATGCTCTCGGGACGGGTGTAGACGCACGCCACCGGCTGGCCCGTGAGCCAGGCGGCCAGGGCGATCAGCGGTTGCACCGAGAGGTCCAGCTTGCCGCCGAAGCCGCCGCCGCAGGCCGTGGGCACGATGCGGATCCGCGACGGATCGAGCTTCAGGATGTTCGCGACCTCGTCGCGGTCCATGTAGGGCGTCTGCGTGGTCGCGAAGATCTCGATGCGGTCGCCCACGCGGCGCGCGTAGCCGGCCTCGGGCTCGATGTAGGCGTGCTCGACGAAGGCGGTGTCGAAGGTGCCGTGCGCGACGGCCGTGCAGTCCGCCAGCGCGGTCGAGACGTCGCCCCGGGTGACGCGCCCCTGAACGAGGAAGTTGCCTGGCTTGTCCGCCTGCACCAGCGGCGCGCCGGGCTGCTGCGCGGCCTCCACACCGACGACCGGTGTCTCGATCTCGTAGCGGATCGGCACGTCGTCCTCGGCAATGCGCTCCAGCGCCGCGCGCGAGCCGACGAGGGCGAGCACCGCCTCGCCGCGGTAGCGCACGAAGGACTTCGCGAGCACCGGCTGGTCCTTGATGTCGGGGTAGATGCCGTAGCCGTTGAACGGTACGTCGTCGGCGGTCAGGATGCGCACGATGCCGGGGTGGGCGCGCTGGAGTGTGTCCAGGTCACCCACGCGCAGCCGGGCGCGCGCGTGCGGGGAACGGATCACGCGCACCCACAGTGCATCGGGTGGAATGGCATCGGCGCCGAAGCGCGCCTTGCCGTTCAGCCGCTCGGGGCCGTCGACCTTCAACGCCCTCGCGCCGAGCGCCTTCGAGACTGCGGGCTCGGCGGGCGGATCGGAGGGCGCCGAGGCATCCATCACGGCCGCAACGATGTTCTGGTAGCCGGTGCAGCGGCACAGCACGCCGCCGAGCGCATCCTCGACCTCGGTCTTCGTCGGCGTCGCATTCCGGGCGAGGAGGTCCGCCGCGGCCATCAGCATGCCGGGGGTGCAGATACCGCACTGCGTCGCGAAGATGCCGGTGGAAAGCCTGCTGCAGCCGCGCGAAGGCGGGCTGCTCCGCGAGCCCCTCGACGGTCGTGATCTCGCGGCCGTCCACCTGCCCCACGGGCGTGAGGCAGGCGCACACCTGCCGTCCGTCAAGCAGGACGGTGCAGGCGCCGCAGTCACCGGCGTTGCAGCCGATCTTGGTACCGGTGAGGCCCAGCTCGTCGCGCAGGGCATCCGCGAGACGCGTGATGCCGGGCGCTGCGATAGCCACGGCCCGCCCGTTGAGGCGGACGCGCACCCCGGGGAGCGGACCGGCGTCGTTCATGCAGAGGCTCCGAGTTCGTCGAGCACGCGCCGCACGACGGTGAGGGCGGCGTCGCGGCGGTAGTCGCCGGAGGCGCGGACGTCGTCGATGGGGGAGAGCGGTTCGAAATGCTCGGGCTTAACGACGAGGCCGAGGTCTCCCGCGGCCGCCGTGCGGCCGATCAGCGCCTCCTCCAGCGCCGGCAGGCGCTGTGCGACCGGCGAACAGGCGCCGACCGCCACGCAGGCCTTCGTGATCTTCCCGGCGTCGTCGAGATCGAGCCGCGCGGTCGCCATCACGATGGAGATGACGAGATAGCGCCGGGCGCCCAGCTTCGCGAAGCGGCTCACGCTGCGGCCCGCGGGCTTGGGCACGAGAATGCCCGTCACGAGTTCGTCCACCGCCCGGCGCACGCGGCGCGGTCCGAGGATGAACGCATCGAGCGGGGCGGTACGGGTCCCGGCGGTGCCCTGCACCTCGACGGAGGCCTCGAGGGCAAGCAAGGCCGGGACACCGTCCGCCGCGGGTGAGGCGTTGCACAGGTTGCCGCACAGCGTGCCGGCGTTCTGGATCTGGCGCCCGCCCACTTCGCGCGCCGCCTGCTTCAGCGCGTCGAAGCAGGCCGGGAGATCGGCCTCGAGGACGTCGGTCCAGGTGGTGGTGGCGCCGAGGCGCCAGTGGTCTCCCTCGTCACGGATGCCGCGCAGATCGGCGATGCCCGTGATGTCGAGGATGTCCATGTCGAGCGGGCGCCCGAGCCCGCGCAGGATAGAAGTCCGTGCCGCCGGCCACAATGGTGCGAGGGCGGGCGGCGAGTTCCGCGAGGGCGGCGGACAGATCGGTCGGGCGCAGGTAGAGGCCCATGGGGCCGGGTCGACTCGGAAGATCGGACCCGGCGAATGATAGCGGTTCCGGCCCCCGTCACCACGTCCGGTGCGGGGCGCGGTCGTGCTCAGGGGCAGTACTGCTTGAACTGCTTCTGCGCGTCCGCCTGGGCGGCATTGGGCTTGCCCGGGGTGTCGTCGTCGAGCCCGGCCGCGGAGGCTGCGCTCATCGCGGCCATGGTCTGCTTCAGCTGCTTGCACTGCTCGGCCGACAGTGAGGCGGTGGTCGTGGGGGCGCGCCGGGGACGGGCGCGTCGGCGGGCGTCTTCCGGGGCGCCTGGTTCTTCGCCGCGGCCGCGGCCTCGCGGGCCTCGCGATCGGCCTTCGCCTGGCGTTCGGCTTGTGCGGCCTGTTCCTTCGCGACGCAGTCGGCCTCCGCGAGCGACCTGGCCTCGGCCGGTGTGCCCTGCATCTGGTAGACGGTGACCACCAGTTTCTTGCGCGCGGCCTTCTCCTCGAAGGGGACGTACAGGTTGTCCACGGCGGCGATGGCCTTGTTCACGGGAAGGCCGGAGGCCTTCTGGCGCGCGATCCGGAAGGCTTTCCTCGCCCTGGGCGAGACAGGCGCGCTCGGCGGCACTGTCGGACGAGGCACGCCGGGTGGTGGTGACGACGCGCTGGCCCTCGCCGCACGGCTTGTCGGCGTAGGACCCGTCGGGACAGCGGTAGACGTTGGCCGCGCCGGCACCGGACGCCAGGGCGAGGAGAAAGATCGCGTACAGGGAGCGCAGGTTCGGGCGCATGGCGGGGCCTCGGGTGGCGGCGCGGATCGGCGCCTGATTCGCCCATTGACGGCTGCGCGCGCCGGTTCCTGAGTGCCGGCGTGCGCGCTATGATCGATGCCCATTTTCGTGACCCGGGGAAGGCCCGCCATGTTGCAGTCCGTCAACGTGATTTCCGACGTGGTGTGCCCCTGGTGCTTCATCGGCAAGCGGCATCTGGAGACGGCGCTCGCCGAGTACCGCAGACGCCACCCGGAGCAGGCTCCCTCCGTGCACTGGCATGCCTACCAGCTGAATCCCGACCTGCCCCGCGGCGGGGCCGATCGCAAGGCCTACCTGGAGCGCAAGTTCGGCGGCCCGCAGCGCGCGGCGGAGATCTACGCCCGGGTGTCGCAGGCGGGGCAGCGCGCAGGCCTCGACTTCCAGTTCGACCGCATCCTGATGCAACCCAACACGACGCAGGCCCACCGGCTGATCGCCCGGGCGGCGGGACGAGGGCACGCAGGACGCCATGGTGGAGGCGCTGTTCCGTGCGTACTTCCTCGACGGGCGCGATCTGACCGACGACGCGGTGCTCGCGGCCGTGGCCGAAGGCGCGGGACTCGATCGCGACACGGGCGCGGCCTTCCTCGCTTCCGACGCCCTCGCGGACCGCGTGACGGACGATGCCGCGCTCGCGCAGCGCATCGGGGTCCAGGGGGTGCCCGTTCTTCATCTTCAACCAGCGGCTCGCGTGTTCGGGTGCGCAACCGCCGGAAGTCCTCGTTGAGGCGATGGAGGAGGCGGCGGCCATGCCGGCCGAGGCATGACGGCGTCCCTGCGCCCCGCCATCGAAGCTGCGGCCGAGCGGATCGCCCCGCACGTGCGCGTCACGCCGGTCATGACGCTGCCGGCGCGCGAACCCCTGCTGCCGGGCGGCGTCACCCTGAAGCTCGAATGCCTGCAGCACGCGGGGTCGTTCAAGCCGCGCGGAGCCTTCAACCGCATCCTGTCCTCGACAGTGCCGCCGTCGGGCGTCATCGCCGCCTCGGGCGGCAACCACGGCATGGCCGTGGCCTTCGCGGCACGGGCGCTGGGCCTGCGCGCCGAGATCTTCGTCCCCGAGATCGCCTCGCCCGTGAAGATCGAGCGGCTGCGTGCGCTGGGTGCGGTCGTGCACATTGTCGGCAAGGAATACGCGGAGGCGCTGGAAGCGCAGACCGCGCGGCAGCGGGAGACCGGAGCGCTGGAGGTCCACGCCTACGACCAGGAGGAGGTGCTGGCGGGTCAGGGCACCACCGGGCGCGAGTTCGAAGGCCAGGTGCCCGATCTCGACACCGTGCTCGTCGCCGTGGGCGGCGGCGGATTCATCGGCGGTATCGCGGGCTGGTTCGAGGGGCGCACCCGCGTGATCGGGGTCGAGCCTGCCACCTCGCGTGCGCTCCATGCGGCGCTGGAGGCGGGGCGGCCCGTCCCCGTCGAGGTGAAGGGCATCGCCGCCGATTCCCTCGGGGCGCGGCAGGCCGGGGCGCGCATGTTCCCGATCGCGCAGCGGGGTGTGGAGCGGGTCGTGCTTGTGGACGATGCCGCGATCCGGTCGGCGCAGCGTCTCCTGTGGCAGGAGACCCGGATCGTCGCCGAACCCGGCGGCGCCTGCGCGCTGTCCGCGCTGCTCTCGGGCGCCTACCGGCCGGCCGCGGGCGAGCGCGTCGGCGTGCTGGTCTGCGGCGCCAACTGTGATCCCGCCTCCGTCGTCTGAACCCCGATGCTCAATCCCGTCGCCAAGACCGCCTTCTACTGTGCCGGTGTGCGCATGCTCGATGCCGAGTCGCCGCGCCCGGTCCTGCGTGACGATTTCGCGCGCCGGGTGATGGGCCCCGAGGGTCTCGCGCTGTTCGAACCCTTCCGCCGGTTCCGGCACGCGAACGGGGCCAACATCGCGCGGCACAAGATCATCGACGACGCGCTCAAGGAGCGCTTCAAGGGCCGCCCCCAGCGACGCACCATCGTCATCGGCGCGGGGCTCGATACGCGCCCGTACCGCATGAAGACCGGCGAATGGGTCGAGCTCGACGATCCGTCCATCCTGCTCTGGAAGGAGCGTTTCCTGCCGCGCGGCGAGTGTCCTGTGCCGCTCGAACGCATTCCCCTCGATGTATCCGGTCGCGATCTCGCCGGGCGCCTCGAACCGTTCGCGACCACCGGGCGCGTGACCATCGTCATCGAGGGCGTCACCATGTACCTCGACGAAGCGCGCATCGCGGCGATGGCCCGCACGCTCGTCAAGCTGTTCCCCGACCACTCGCTCATCTGCGATCTGATGACGCGCAAGTTCATCGGCCGCTACGGGCGTCGCTTCCGCGGCGCGCTGGAAGACATGGGCGCGCGCATCGGCTGGGCGGTGGACGATCCGCGGAAGGTCTTCGAGGCCAGCGGCTACGACTGGATCGGCGCCGCCTCCATCCCCATGCGCGCGGCCGAACTGGGCACCATCTCCATGAAGCCCTGGCTCGTGTCGCTGCTGCCCGGTCTGCGCGACGGCTACGCCGTCCACGTCTTCAAGCCCGCCTGATCCAGCCGTCCCGGCCGGACGCGGGCCGGAAGGCGTGGAGTATCCTCTGCGAGTCACCAGAGCCGCATCAGCGGCCGGCATCCTTCGCGCATTGTGCGCGCAGGATCGTTTGCAACCCGCGTCGTTCGGGGTCAGGGAGGATTCGCACCCATGTTCTGGCGCCTGGTGCTGGTCACCGCGCTCGCCCTGCAGTCCGGATGCCGGCCCGAGGGCGCCGCGCCGGATGCCGCCGCCAGGTCGGCCCCGCCCGATCCCGCGGTTGTCGCGCCCGACCCCGCCATCGTCGCCCAGCTCCGCGTCGAGCCCCTCGCCAGCGGCTCGGTGCAGCAGACGCTGCGCATCCCCGGCCGCGTGGCCCTCGACGAAAGGCACGTGGCTCGCATCGGGGCCAACGCCACCGGCCGCGTGACCGAGGTGCGGGTGGTGCTGGGGCAGGAGGTCCGCGTCAACGAAGTCCTCGCGGTGGTGCACAGCAGCGAGCAGAGCAACGCGCAACTGGCGCTGCTGAAGGCGGAGGCGGATGTGGAACTGCACGACCGTGCGGTCGTACGCGCACGGCAGCTCTACGAAGCCGACGTCATCAGCCAGGCCGAGCTGCTGCGCCGGGAGAACGAGCTGCGCGTTTCGCAGGCCCAGCTGCGCGCGGCCGAGGCCGATCTCCGGGTCTTCGGGCTAAGTGCCGGCGAGATCCGGCGCATCGAGACCACGGGCGAGGTCCACGCGACGTTCTTCGTGAAGTCCACGCTCGCGGGAACGGTGGTCGAGCGCGCGGTCTCCCGCGGACAGGTGGTCCAGCCCTCCGACAACCTGATCACCGTGGCCGACCTGTCGCGCGTGTGGGTCGTGGCCGAGGTGCCCGAGCAGGACAGTGCCGCGCTGGACGCGGGCAACACCGTCGAGATCGAGATCCCCGCGCTGGGCCACCGCCGGATCGCCACGACGCTCACCTACGTGGCCGAGACCGTGAACCCCGAGACCCGGACCGTCCTTGTCCGCACCGAGGTGGCCAATCCGGACGGCCACCTCAAGCCCGAGATGCTCGCGACCCTGCTCATCGCGGGCGCCCACGCGGATGCGCTGGTGGTGTCCGGCGAAGCCGTCGTGCACGAGGAAGGGAAGGACCACGTCTTCGTCGAGACCGCGCCGGGTCGCTATCGCTACACCGCGGTGGAGCTCGGGGACGAGCGCGACGGCCTGCGCATCGTCAAGGCGGGGCTGAAGGCGGGTGAGCGCGTCGTGGTCCACGGGGCGTTCCACCTCAACGGCGAGCGCAGGAAGGGGGAACTGGGCGGATGACCGCGCGGCGTCGCACCCGATGACGGCGCTCATCCGCGCGGCGCTGCGCCAGCGGCTCCTCGTGATCGTGGCGGCGCTGTGCCTGTCCGCCTTCGGGCTGCAGGCGGCACGGCAGCTGTCCGTGGATGCCTTCCCGGACGTCACCAACGTGCAGGTGCTGATCGCCACCGAGGCGCCCGGCCGCTCGCCGGAGGAAGTGGAGCGCTTCGTCACGGTGCCCATCGAGATCGGCATGACCGGGCTGCCGGCGATGACCGAGATGCGCACGCTGATCAAGCCGGGGTTGTCGCTCGTCACGCTGGTCTTCACCGACGCCACCGATGTCTACTTCGCGCGCCAGCTGGTCATGGAACGCCTGCTGGAGGTGACGCCGAAGCTGCCGCCCGGCATCACGCCGGTGCTGGGGCCGGTGTCGACGGGCCTTGGGGAGATCTACCAGTACACGCTGGAACGCGACGACGACGGCAGGCGCGCGCTGACCCCCGAGGAACTGATGAACCGCCGTACCGTGCAGGACTGGGTAGTCCGGCCGCTGCTGCGCTCGGTGCCCGGGGTGGCGGACATCAATTCGCAGGGCGGCTATGTCCGCCAGTACCAGGTGCTGGTCCACCCGGACCGCATGTATCACTACAAGGTGGACGTCCCGGGCGTCTTCGAGGCGCTGAGCCGCAACAACGCGAATTCCGGCGGGGGCGTCGTCCGGCACTACTCCGAGCAGCACCTCGTGCGGGGCCTGGGCCTCGTACGCGGTCTCGACGACATCCGCGGCATCGTGCTGAAGGAGGTGGACGGCACGCCGGTGTATGTGCGGGACGTGGCCGACGTGCGGATCGGCCACCAGCCGCGCGTGGGTGCCATTCTCAAGGACGGCTACACCGAGGCCGTGGGTGCGGTGGTGATGATGATCCGTGGCGGCAACGCCAAGGAGATCGTGGGCCGCATCCAGGCGCGCGTGGAGGAGATCAACGCGAAGGGCATGCTGCCCGACGGCCTGAAGATCCGCCCGTTCTACGATCGCAGCGAGCTGGTGGACGCCGCGCTGTGGACCGTCACCAAGGTCCTGATCGAGGGGGTCGTCCTCGTCGTCATCGTGCTGTTCCTGTTCCTCGGCGACCTGCGCTCCAGCCTGATCGTCGTCGCCACCCTGGTGCTGACGCCGCTCATCACCTTCATGGTCATGAACCGGGTGGGCCTGTCGGCCAACCTCATGTCGCTGGGCGGGCTCGCCATCGCCATCGGTCTTGTGGTGGACGGGTCCGTCGTCGTGGTGGAGAACGCCTTCGGCGCGCTCGGCCGCAACGCCGGCTCCGCGGCCGGCAAGGTGCGGGTCGTCCAGGATGCCGTGCTGGAAGTGGCGGTGCCCGTGGTGTTCGGCGTGGGCATCATCATCCTGGTGTTCCTGCCGCTCATGACGCTCGAAGGCATGGAAGGCAAGATGTTCTCGCCGCTCGCCTTCACCATCGCGATCGCGCTGGCTATCTCGCTCCTGCTGTCGCTGGTGCTCTCGCCCGCGCTGTGCGTGTACCTGCTGAAGGGCGGGCACGAGCACGACACCCGGCTCATCGCCCTCCTGCGCCGGCCCTACGAACGGCTGCTCCAGACCGCGCTCTCGCAGCCGCGCGGCACGGTGGGCGCCGGCGCGCTGGGCTTTGTCGCGTCGCTCGCGCTCGTCCCGTTGCTCGGCACGGCCTATGTGCCGGAGATGAAGGAGGGCTCGCTGGTCCCTAACGTGATTCGAGCGCCCAACATCGCCATCGAGGAGTCCATTGCGCTGGAGAACCAGGCGATGCAGCTCGTGCGCGAAGTGCCGGGCGTGAAGCTCGCCGTGTCGGCGCTGGGCCGCGGCGAGTCGCCGGCGGACCCGCAGGCGCAGAACGAGTCCTCGCCCATCGTCTCGCTGCTGCCGCGCGCCCAGTGGCCGAAGGGCTGGACGCAGGACGACATCGCCGATGCCATCCGCGAGAAGCTGAAGGCCATTCCGGGTGCACAGATCATCATGGCGCAGCCCATCTCCGACCGCGTCGACGAACTCGTGACCGGCGTACGCGCGGACGTGGCAGCAAAGATCTTCGGGGACGACCTGGAAGAACTGACGCGCCGCGCCAACGCCATCGCCCACGTGGCGCAGACCATCCGCGGCGTGCAGGACGTGCGGGTGGAGCGCGCCACCGGTCAGCAGTATCTCGCCATGGACGTGGACCGCCCCAGCATCTCGCGCTACGGCATCAACGTGGCCGACGTGCACGACGTGGTGGAGATCGCCATCGGCGGCAAGGTGGCCACGGAGATCTTCGAGGGTGAGCGACGGTTCGAGGGCGTCGTGCGTCTGCAGGAGGCCTTCCGCGACAGCGGGGACGCCATCCGTACCCTGCTGCTGCCGGCGCCCGGCGGCGCGCGCGTGTCGCTCGAGACGCTCGCCGACATCCGGCTCGTGGAAGGCCCGGCGCAGATCAGCCGCGAGATGGGCCGGCGCCGGCTCGTCGTGGGCATCAACGTGCGCGATCGCGATCTGGGCGGCTTCGTCGCGGAACTGCAGGCGGCCGTCGCCGACAAGGTCCGGCTGCCGGCGGGCTACCGCATCGAGTGGGGTGGGCAGTTCCAGAGCATGCAGCGTGCGATGGGGCACCTCGCGGTGATCGTCCCCATCACCGTGGGCGGCATCTACTTCCTGCTGTTCCTGCTGTTCCGGTCGCTGCGGCTCGCGACGCTCATCATCACCGTGCTACCGTTCGCGTCCATTGGCGGCATCGTGGCGCTGTTCGTCTCGGGCGAGTATCTGTCGGTGCCCGCGTCGGTGGGGTTCATCGCGCTCTGGGGCATCGCCGTGCTGAACGGCGTGGTGCTGGTGTCCTGCGTCGAGGGGCTGCGGCAGCAGGGCGCCGCGCCGCTGGAGGCCGTGACGCGCGGTGCGGGGATGCGCTTCCGTCCGGTGATGATGACGGCGACGGTGGCGATGCTGGGGCTGATCCCGTTCCTGTTTGCGACGGGGCCGGGCTCGGAGGTGCAGCGGCCGCTGGCGGTGGTGGTGATCGGCGGGCTGATCACCTCCACGCTGCTCACGCTGGTCGTGCTGCCGGTGCTCTACCGGCTGTTCGGCGCGCCGCCAGCCCCCGCCGAGCCGGCGGAGACCTGAGGCGCGCAGCGGCGGTCAGACCAGGCACTGCTTGTCGAAGAACGCCTTGCGCCAGCGCGTGACCGTGACCTTCTCGAACAGGCCGGCCTTCGTGAACGGGTCGTCGTTGATGAAGCGCTCGGCCTCTGCGCGGTCGTCGGTGTCCACGATCAGGATGCCGCCATGGCCGCCGGTGCCGTCGTCGCTGATGAGCGCCCCGGCGGCGAGCAGCAGGTGCTGCTGCGACTTCAGGTATTCGAGATGGGCGGGACGGGTCTGTGCACGCAGCTCGCTGCTGTTCGGCTTGTCGGTGGTCTGGATGGCGTAGGGCATCGTATGCTCCGCATTCGGGGTGGGAAACCGGGGAGGGTAGCGCAATGCTGATCCAGAACGAAGCCCGAACGGCGGCTGGCGGCTGTCCGGTGAGCCGCGTCGCCGCGGACTTCACGCCCTTCGATCCGCCCTACCTCGATGACCCGTACCCGTTCTGGGCGCGGGCACGCAGCGACGAGCCGGTGTTCCACCACCCGACGCTCGACTACTGGGTGATCACCCGCCACGAGGACATCAAGGCGGTCTTCGCGGACCCCGAGACCTACTCGGCAAGCATCGCGCAGACACCCATCACCCCGCTTGCCCCGGAGGTGCTCACGCTGCTGCAGGCGGGCGGGGTCAAGACGCGGCAGGTGATGTCGAATGCGGACCCGCCCGTGCACACGCGGGTGCGCAAGTTCACGTGGCAGGCCTTCACGCCCAAGCGGGTCGCACAGTTGGAGCCGGACATCCGCCGGCTGGTGCGCCGGTACCTCGACGCGATGGAACCGGCGGGCGAGGCCGACATCGTGCGCGACATGTTCTACGAGCTGCCCGTGCTGGTGCTGTTCCTCTTCCTGGGCCTGCCCGAGGCCGACGTGGGCAAGGTCAAGGTGTGGTCGCGCAACCGCCTGCTGCTCACCTGGGGCAACCTCACACCCGAGCGCCAGCTCGCGGAGGCGCAGGGTCTCATCGACTACTGGCACTACACGCGTCAGCACGTCGAAGGCCTCGTCGCGGACCCGCCCGACAACTATGTCGGCGATCTTCTGCGCGTCGCGAAAGCCAATCCGCAGGACCTGGAAGTGGAGGAGGTGGTCAACGTGGTGTACGGCCTGCTCATCGCCGGGCACGAGACGACCACCAGCATGTCCGCGAATGCGCTTTCGGTGCTGCTCGGCCGGCGGGCGCTGTGGGAGCGGCTGTGTGCGGAACCGACGCTGATTCCCAATGCGGTGGAGGAACTGCTGCGTTTCGACTCGTCGGTGATCACGTGGAGGCGCAAGACGACGCGCGCCGTGGAGATCGGGGGCGTGGCGATCCCCGAGGGCGCGAAGCTGCTGCTCGCGCTGTGCTCGGGCAATCGCGATGCCGGGCAGTTTCCCGACCCCGATACCGTGGACCTTGCACGCGAGAACGCGAAGACGCATCTGTCCTTCGGGTTCGGCATCCACTACTGCCTCGGCGCGCCGCTCGCCCGGCTCGAACTGAAGATCATCCTGGAAGAACTCACGCGACGACTGCCGGACCTCCGGCTCGTCGAGCCGCAGCCGCGCGAGTTTCCGCCCAACACGTCGTTCCGCGGACCGGCGGCGTTGCGCGTGCGCTGGCGATGAGGTGACCGTGATCACGCGCGAAGAGAAAGCCGCCCGGTTCCGGGCGCTGCACGAGCAGGGCACCTTCGTCATTCCGAATCCGTGGGATGCGGGGACGGCGAAGGTGTGCGAGCAGCTCGGCTTTCTCGCGCTGGCCACCACCAGCGGCGGGCTCGCGATGAGCCTCGGCCGGCCGGACGCGGCCAACGCGGTGTCGCGCGCCGAAGCCCTCGCCAACGCCCGCCAGATCGTCGAGGCGACGACGCTGCCGGTGTCGGCCGACCTGGAGAACGGTTACGGCGAGTCGCCCGACGCCTGCGCCGCGACCATCGAGGCCGCAGCGGCTGCGGGGCTGTGTGGCGGCTCCATCGAGGACGCCACGGGCCATCCCGACCGCCCGATCTTTCCGGTCGACGCGGCGGTGGCGCGGGTGCGCGCCGCGGTGCGTGCGGCGCGCGGCGTGCGGGGCGACTTCGTGCTGGTCGCCCGGGCCGAAGGCCGCTTGCATCGCGCCGAGTCCCTGGACGAGGTGATCCGCCGGCTGGTCGCTTATACGGAAGCCGGGGCCGACTGCCTGTATGCCCCGGGCCTGTCGACGCGCGAGGAGATTGAACTCGTCGTCCGGGCCGTGGCCCCTAAACCCGTCAACGTCCTCATCGCGGCGGATGCCGGGCTTACCGTCGCCGACCTCGCGGCGCTCGGCGTCCGGCGGGTGTCCGTGGGCAGCGCGCTCGCCCGGGTCGCGTTCACGGCCTTCCGGCAGGCCGCGGAGGACATCGCGGCCCACGGGCGCTTCGCCGCATTCGCTCGCGTCGATCCGCTCGGCGTCATCAATGCGCGGTTCGGTAAGTGACGCGATTTCGCGGAGGTGCGTCGCCGAGCGAAGCGGAGTGCGGACGTCCCTTCCGCCAGCGACCGCGTCGCGAAGTGGTCATGACCGGGGGGGGCAGCCAATCACCGGTCGAGCCGGCCCTTGTCGCCTCAGATCCGGAGCGACGGTCCCGGGTAGCCGCGGTGCCGCCGTGATGTGAGCGTTTGTGTAGAGGTCTGCTGTGGATCAACCATGCGGTTATGCCCGGAAGAGGATCGTAAGTGACCGAAGCGGCGCGTTGCGTCCTGGCGTCTGTGCCCATCACCGGCCTGCCGGGGAGGCGTGAGGTGCGCACAAGACGGCGGCATGTCCGTTTGGGTGATGACCCGGTCAGCGATGAGGTGTGCGGGCTCGGATCTTGCTACTGCGCGTCGCATGACGAACCCACGCGTTTCGGTCTGCATTCCCACCTGGAGAGGCGGGGCGTTTCTCGAATCGGCCATCCGGTCGGTGCTGGCACAGACGTATCCGGACTTCGAACTGATCGTCATCGACGATTCCTCGCCTGACGACACGTTTCAGCGCATCGAGAAGTATGGCGGGGATCCAAGGGTCCGCGCACTTCGGAACGAGCGCAACCTCGGCCCTCAGGGCAACTGGAACCGTTGCCTCCTAGAGGCGAGGGGGGCCTTCGTCAAGCTCCTGCCCCATGACGATCTGATCGCACCAGACTGTCTGGAGGTGCAGGTGGCTGCGCTCGATGCGAATCCCGGGGCGGTGCTCGCCTTCTGCGACAGGTCTATCATCGATGCGGGCGACGGGGTCCTGATGACGAAGCGCGCGCCGTTTGCGGAAGGGCTGGTGACGGCCGCTGCGTCGCTGCGTCGCTGCATCCTGTTCGGGACTAATCTGATTGGCGAACCAGGGGCAGTCCTGTTCCGCCGGAGCGTGGCCGACACCGTCGGTCCCTTCGACGCGTCTTTGCCGTATGTCGTCGACCTCGACTACTGGGTCCGGCTGCTTGCCCACGGTTCGGCATGGCATACGGCGCGCCCGCTTTCGTCCTTCCGTATCTCCGGGGCGTCCTGGAGTGTCGCGATTGGTAAGGACCAGGCCGCGCAGTACCACCGTATGATCGATAGGATGGCCGCACTCGATCACGTCAATTGCGGCGCGATGGTCCGGCATGCGGGGAAACTTGCTGCACGCCTGAACAATGTCGCCCGTCGCCTGATTTACGCGCGAGTGCTGGGCTGAAGGGTATCTCCTCGGCCTTGATGGTTGCGGGCTCCGTGCGCGTTTCCAGGTCGGACCCGTCGCGCGATCTTCCTCACGCGGGGCCTGAGCAGAGCCGTCGTCGCGGTGATCGCACGTATCCCGGTCCCGAGACCGGTTGGCGAGAGCGGGCTGGGTGCGCGACAACCGCCGCGACCGGCTGCGTTGCTGCAGTCCGCAGCCTTCGCACGAGGACCCACTATGCCGGCGAGGAAACGCCGCGGTCAGGACATCCGGTGACGACGGGGTGGTCCCGGGCCTCGGCCCGATCCTTGCGTAGCCATCCCCGGCGGCTGGCATAGGTCTGTGAAGTCCTCGGAAAGCCCATCGCGAGTTGTCGACCTGCCTTCGGCGCGGCTAGCGCGGATCGCATTCGCAACAGGCTCACCCGTTAGGCCATCGGGACCAGCCCGAGATTCTCAATTCGAACCCTGCACTGCGCGAGCGACATCAAGTCAACATGAATGCGCCCAGACTTGGAATAGTCATTCCTTGCTACAACGAAGAGCCGGTTCTCCCTGAAACGCACAAGCGTCTGAGCCAGCTTCTCGAACAACTGATCGCTGCGAACAAGATCGCCCCGACGTCTCGCGTCTATTTCGTTGATGACGGCAGCCGAGACAAGACGTGGGCGATGATTGCGGAGTTCAGCACCCGGGACGGCCGTTTCGGTGGCGTCAAGCTCTCCAGGAATTGCGGACACCAACGGGCTCTGCTCGCCGGTCTCCTCAACGCTAGCGGCGACGTCCTGATCTCCCTGGATGCAGACCTCCAGGATGACCTCGGGGCCATCTCCGAAATGCTGGACCGTCATGCCGAGGGTCACGACATCGTCTACGGGGTCAGGAGCGCCAGGGCCAAGGACACGTTCTTCAAGCGCGCGACTGCGAGATTCTTCTACACGCTCATGATCAAGCTGGGCGTAGATATAGTCTACGACCACGCGGACTACCGCCTCATGAGCAGGCGGGCCGTCGAAAGTCTTCGCGAGTTCGGCGAGGTCAACCTGTTCCTCCGCGGCATCATCCCGCTGATCGGCTTCAAGGCCGCTATCGTCAAGTACGAACGGCACGAACGTTTCGCTGGCGAATCCAAGTATCCGCTGATGAAGATGCTGTCGTTCGCGCTGGACGGAATCACCTCGTTCAGCGTTTCTCCCCTGCGGATGATCGCGGGGTTCGGACTCACAACATGCGTGCTCAGTATCGCGATGGGGCTTTGGATCATCTTCCGCGTGCTGCTCACCGGCGAGACTGCGCCTGGGTGGGCATCGACGGTGGTGCCGATGTACTTTCTCGGCGGTATACAGCTGTTGTCGATCGGCATTCTTGGGGAGTACGTGGCCAAGTCCTACCTGGAGACGAAGCGTCGGCCGCGCTTCATCGTCGATACAGTCCTGTAGCAACAGTCACCGATCGTCTCGACCGTTGGTTCGATGGAGGTCAAGCCGGAAGGCAGGCTAGCGAATAAGTCGACTGAGAGGGTCGTAGTGTTTCCGAATCTGTTCCGCACGGTGCCCGATCTGGCCAACTCATGAGGTTGCACGAGTACGGCAGTGGCGGTGCAACAAGCGACTGGAAGCACCGAAGGCAGTGCGATGATCGTAATGCAAGCCGTCCTTTTCTGGTTGGTCAGGCTGGTGCAACTTAGCCATAGCACTCGTTGGGCTTTCGATCGACGGAACCGGGATGAGTGTGGTGGGGCGTTCCGTGGCGCGCACGTCCTCATCGATCGGTTGAGGACTGCGTCTGTCCAGGCCGTGAGTCCGACCACTCGCATGCGAGACTGCTGAATCAGTAATCTCTTGAATGGGCGTCAAATGACCGGAAGCGAAAGCAGTCTGTTCCAAAGCTCCAAGGGCGTTGCTTTCGGCGGAGCGCACTGGGCCGCGTTGATTGGAATCTGTGTTGTGGCCCTAACGTGGCGACTTGCTACGTTTAACGGTCCTTTGGGGTCCGACGATGTCGTGTATTTCATACGTGCGCTCGACGTGGCTCAATGGCAGTGGACTTCATCCAACTACAATGGCGGTCTTCGGTACGGGTTCAACATTCCCGCGGGATTCATGCTTTGGATCTTCGGTGCCGGGGAATTCCAAGCCAATCTCTGGCCTCTCTTGTGTTCGGTCGCTGAGATTGGCTTGGTGGGCTGGTTCTGTGGAACGCGGTTCGGAGTGACTGTAGGGATTTTCGCTGCCATCCTTCTTTGCTTTTCTCCACTTCACGTCGCCGCTGCGACTCGTTTGCATGCCGACCCTGTAGCCGCGCTGTTCTTGACCGCCTCGTTCGTTCTGTTTTTCGTGTCTGAGGAGAGAAGGAGTGCTCGGCTCGCGTTCGGGGCGGGCATGGCAATGGGATCAGTGTTTTGGACCAAAGAGCTGCTAACCGTTGCCATTTTCGCTTTTCTATTCTGGCCACTTGTAGTTCGGAGGATAGAATCGAGATGGGTATTCGTCATCTCGGGTGGGCTCGTCATGCTGGTAGGGCACCTCGCGTTGATGGCTTTCGTTGCTGGGGATCCTCTCCATGCGTTTCGGGTCGTTTTGGCTCAAGTAGGCAAGAACTTTATCGCAGAGCAGCAGGGTGAAGACGTATGGTGGTACTACCTGAAGTATCTGCTTTTCGATATCCGACATACAGGATTCCTTGGGGCTTTTGCCGTTATGGGGATCTGGATATGCTTCCGAGAGAAATGCCGATCTATATCTGGCGTGAGCTTGACTCCGATTGTCTTCTGGGGCTTGTCTCTGCTGGCAATTTTGTCCTTGTTTCCGGTTTCTTTGTCCCCGGTCAGACTTGTCATGAAGCAATCGAACTATCTGAATCTTTTTCTCGCGGCGATTGCCTCATTCGTCGCTGTGTCATTCGTTCAGATCGATAGGCGATTTCTTTTGGTGGCGTTGGGTTTGTATCTGCCGACTTCGATGGCTCTCGCGATGCTTGAGCAGCAGAGCTATCGAGTCTTCGTAAGCAACAGCCGTGCTCTTTTGGGGTACGCTGAGAGGAACCCAGGCGACGTGTATTTAGGTACCGCTAACGCAGTGGCGCTTGCGTACATCGAGGGCCTTTCGCGCGGAACGGACGAGCTTTCGAGGCGAGTCGTGCACTTCAGGAAGGATCGCGAAGTGGCAATTCCCAGGATTCCAGAGGGAGGGCGGCTGATCGTAGTGTCTGATCGCCTGACCGTAGCCCACAATCGGGACAATGTCTCACTAGAGTCGGTTCCCCAATGCTGGAGAAAGATTGATGCCCCGGATCCCGAAGTTCGCGGACTCGGAAGTTGGTTCTCTGTAGCGGTGCTTAGCATAGGGGGAGGGCTGCCCTTTGTGGGGGGGGCTATTGAACGCGCGCTTTCCCCGTTGGCGAAGCCGCCTGCTGCCGATTACTGGGAGGTCCCTGATCAGCGATTGTCTTGTGAATGACTTAAGGAACGAAGTTGAGCGATCAGACAGGTAAGTGGCGTGGCATGAACGAGCAGCACCTGGATGGGAAAGGTGAGGCGATGGACTTTGGACGAGACTACGCTAGGGAGCAGCTTCGAAGAAGCAGAAACTGGGCACGACGTGTTGTCAAGGAGACGTACCTCAGAAGTATCCTGTCCCTGGTGACAGGGCCGACCGTTGACTACGGGTGCGGAGCAGGGCAGCTACTTCGAAGACTACCAGCTGGGTCGGTTGGACTAGAGATAAACCCTTACCTCATTGAGGCGCTAACGGGCGATGGTTTGTCCGTAGTCGCTTCTTCTGCTGGCGATGACGGATTTCAATTGGCCGGGTTGTCGGAAGGACGATACAGAACATTAGTCATATCACACGTGCTTGAGCACTTGGCGGATCCGACATCCGGATTCAATGAACTTCTGCTTTCATGCTGCCGAATTGGTGTAAATCGGGTGGTCGTGGTAGTACCCGGACGCGCTGGATTCAGGTCCGACCGAACGCATCGCACCTTCATCGACAAAGGTTTCGTCGACAAGGAGGGCTGGGACGGTCTGAACGGCTTCTGTTTGTCAATGCATAGGTACTTTCCGTTCCCTTGGAGGACTGCGGGGGACTTGTTCGTCTATAACGAGATGCAATTGGTCTTCGATCGATGCCGTGAGGGGTGACAGCGCGACATGCGCTCTTCAGTGGAACAACAAGCGATCCGCTTCGTCCTCGTTGGCATGACCAATACCGGCATTAGCTATGGATTGTTTGCGTTTTTCCTCTGGATCGGGTGTGTTTATCCGCTAGCCAGTCTGTTGTCTTTAGTGATCAGTATCTTGATCGGCTATCGCACGCACGGCGTCTTCGTGTTTGGTCATCGCGGCACGAGTCGGCTCGGGAGGTACTTGGCTCTGTGGACAGCATTGTATGCTCTGAATGTCGTTCTGATCGGTGTCTTGAAGGAGCAGTCGTTTTCTGCTTACGCAGCTGGCGCGATAGCGCTTGTACCTGTGACAGTCGTTTCGTTCTTGATCCAGCGATGTTTCGTGTTCAAGTGACATCCTGATTTGTGATAAGCCTCAGCAAGTTCAAGTGGTGAGCCACCGAGGGTCAACGATGGCACGATCGACCCAGTAACCTGCCTACTTTATCGAGTACCAGCAGTTGATTGGGACTGGCCTTAGTTGTGTCGCACGTGTTTGTGCGTTTGGCGGATCGGACATCCGGGTTCAATGAACTTCCGCTTTCGTGATGCCGAATCAGTGTGAATTGGGTGGTCGTGGTAATGCCTGAACGCGCTGGATTCAGGTCAGACCGAACGCACCGCCCTTCATCGACGAAAATTTCGTCGACAAGGAGGGCTGGGACGGTCTGAACGCGTGTTCGCATCGGGCTCCAGCGTTTTTTCGCCGTCGCTCTGTGCGCGTTCTCGGGACTGACTCGGCAGTGTGTGTGGCGGTGCTGTCACGGTCGCTGTGGCGGTCTCCGACCCCAGCGCGCAGGGCAGTTCCGGTGCAATGCGGTCATCGCCTCGACGCCCGCCGGGCCGTCGGCACACCGGAGACCGCCATGTCCTCGTCCTTCAAGCCTACCGCCGTGCCCGCCGCAGGACCGCGCCGTGCCATCGTCGCCGGCGCCAGCCTGGGCGGCCTGTTGGCCGCTCGCGTCTGCGCGGACCACTTCGATGAAGTCCTCGTCCTCGATCGCGACGCCCTGCCGTCCACGGCCGAACGCCGCAAGGGGGCGCCGCAATCCCTTCACGCCCATGGCCTCATCTCCACCGGACGCGAGATTCTGGAAGGGCTCTTCCCGGGTCTGACGGACGGTCTGGTTGCCCAGGGTGCGGTGCTGGCCGACGCCGGACTGGGATCACGGCGCCTGATCGAAGGCAGCTACCACGCCCGGTTCGAAGCGGGGCGGCTGTCTCTGAGCGTTTCGCGACTGCTGCTGGAGCACGAGGTGCGGACGCGCCTGCTTGCCAACCCGCGGGTGCGGATCTTCGCCCGGACAGAAGTGGTGACGCCCCGTCTCGACGCCGCAGCCGGTCGCGTGACCGGCGTCCGAATGGTCGATCGTGATGGCGGCGGAACCGAGCGGGAACTCGCGTGCGATCTCTTCATCGACGCGACCGGCCGGGGCTCCCGGCTGCCGCGCTGGCTGGAGGCGCTGGGGTATCCGGTGCCGGCCGAAGACCGGGTCGAGGTGGACATCCGCTATGCCACGCGATACTACCGCCGCAAGGCGACGCATCTCGACGGCCAGAACGTCTGCATCCTCGCGCTTAATCATCCCGGGCGTCGGGCGGGCGTGATGCTCGCGGTGGAGAGCGACCGCTGGGTCGTGTCGGTCGGCGGTCTGCCGGGCGATCACCCGCCGCTCGATGCGGAAGGTTTCGAGCGCTACGTGAAGGGGCTGCCCGGCCCGGATATCGCCCAGACCATCGCGGACTCCGAGCCGCTCGGTGACGTGGAGGGCTACGGCTTCCCCGCCAGCGTGCACCGCCGCTACGACCGCCTCGAGCGCTTTCCGGACGGATGTCTCGCGTTCGGCGATGCCATCTCCAGCTTCAATCCGATCTACGGGCAGGGCATGACGGTCGCGGCGCTGGAAGCTCGCGCGCTCGGCGCACTGCTCGCGACCGGCACCCAGGAACTGGCGCCGCGGTTCTTCCGCGAGGCGGCGCGCCTCATCGAGATTCCGTGGTCCATCGCCGTAAGCAACGACCTTCGCTACGGCACGGGCACGGCGCGCCGCGACAAGCCGAAGGCGATTCGCAACTACCTGCGTGCGCTGCACCGCGCCGCGAGCCGCGACGTCGCAGTGGCGCGGGCCTTTGCGGAAGTGCTGGCACTGCGGCGGGGTCCGGCGAGTCTTCTGGCCCCGCGGGTGGCGTGGCGCGTCGGCGTCGCGTGGCTCCTCGAGCGATTTGGCACAACCCGCGGCGTCGCCCCGTCCACGGGCGCTGCTGCCCGCCCGACCGCTCTTACGCCGGCAGACTGACCGGCATCGATGCGAGGCAGGCTTGCAAGGCGTCCGTGCCTTGGGCAGCGTCGGGGACCGGCGGCGAGGGCGGGGAGGGCAGCAGCCCCGCCATATGCTCCAGCATGTCCCGCGCGCTGACATGCGCCGACTGCTCCAGCGCGAAGCGCGTACCCGCGCGCAGCACGGCATAGGCGTCGGCATTCCGCCCGGCTCGCGCCAGCGCCAGTCCAAGCTTTTCGGACACGAGCAGGCTGCCGCGCACCACCTTGTGTTCCTGATTCACGGCCAGCGCCTGCTCCAGGTGGGCAATGGCGGTCGCGTGGTTGCCGAGGAGGCTTTCCATGTTGCCCAGCTGCGCTAGCGCGACCGCGATGTACGGTACGAACCCGCAGTCGCGGGCGATGGAGACGGCGTTGGCCAGGTGACGGCGTGCCTCGTCGATGTGGCCCGTCTGCCCGAACAGCCGGCCGAGCCGCCAGGCGATGCCCACCTGACCCGGATGGCGGTCGGCGACGCGTTCGAGCGCGGCCGAGGCGCGTTCCCAGTGATCGCGGGCGCTGTCGGTCCGGCCTTCGCGTTGGGCGATGTCGCCCGCGGAGACTTCCAGTTGCGCCAGGATCACCGGGTGTCCGTTGCCGCGGCGCAGGGATTCCAGCACGCGCAGGAACAGCGGCTTGACGCCTTCCGAGGGTACGCCGAGGGCCATGGCGTGCCCGATGATGCCGGCCACTAGCGCGTCATGACCGCGGCGATGCAGGATGTCGCTTTCCGGCACGGTCTGGAACTCCTCCAGTGCGAGCCGTGCAGCGTCGGCGTTGCCGAGCGTGGCGTGCGTCATCGCCATGCCGCCGGCCGACATGGCCAGGCTGGCGCGATATTCGAGCGAACGGCTCCAGCGGGCTCCGGACTCGTACTCCCGCAGTGCCTCCTCCACGCGTCCCCAGCGCAACTTGTACATGCCCAGCGCCGCCCGCGTATGGGCGAGGATCGTGCGGAGCGTGACGTTCTGTTGCAGATCGGACCGGGCCTCGACGCAGCGCGCGACCTCGCTGTAGTGCTCGACCGCCTCCCCGTAGAACCCCAGCGACTCGTAGACCCAAAGCACGCTGTGCCCGTAGGTGAGGGCGTCGTCGAGCCGGCCGCGTTCGAGCAGCACCGGAAACGCCGCGCGCGTGTCCGGAAACAGCGGCAGGAGCCGGCGGGCGAGCGCCACGCCCTCGCCCGTCGTCAGCAGGGCTTCGTTGCGGATGAGCAGGCCGTTGAAGTAGTCCGCGTGGGCGAGGCGGCGCGTTTCGGCGCTCGCGGGGTCTGCAGCGAGCATCTCGGCGCCGTACTGGCGCAGCAGCTCGTGGACGGTGAAACGGCCGCTGCCCAGCGCCTTGATGAGGGACTTGTCCGCGAGCGCGGCGAGCGTGGCGAGCGATGCGCCGGCCACCGCCTGCGCCGCCTCGCGGTCGAACGGACTGCGGAACAGCGAGAGGGCCGCGAAGACGTCACGCTCCTCGGGCGTCACGCGGTCCATGCTGTGCTGGAACGCCGCGCGCAGGCTGGCGTGGCGCGGGGTGGCGTCCCGGGTGGAGGTCTGCAGGAAGTCGAGCGTGCGCGAGATCTCGTCGTGGATCTCGTCGCAGCCGAGCAGCCGTACCCAGGCGGCCGCGAGTTCGATGGCGAGCGGCATGCCACCCACGAGCCGGCAGATGGACGCGGCCTGGGCCAGTTCATCGCGATCCTGGGGGAAGTCTACCCGCACGCGCTGCGCCCGCTCGCAGAACAGCTGGACGGCCGGTGCGATCTCGCCGTCGTCCCGGTCGCACGCGAGGCCGTCGAGCGGTATCAGGAATTCGGCCGACACCCCCAGACGTTCCCGCGAGGTGACCAGGATCTTGAGATTCGGTGCGGCCTCCAGCAAAGCGACCACGGTCCCGGCGGCGCCAAGCAGATGCTCGAAGTTGTCGAGGATGAGGAGTGCCGTCCGGGCACGGAGGTGGGCGCCGAGCTGCGCCAGAGCGGAGGTCTCCGCGCCGAAGGTGATGCCGAGCGTCTGCGCGATCGTGGACAGCAGCACGTCCTCGGTGGGCACGGAAACCAGCGGCACGAACCACACGCCGTCCGGACGGAGCGCCTGCTGGGCGGCACCTGCCGCCATCGCCAGGCGGCTCTTGCCGATGCCGCCGGGTCCGGTGAGGGTGAGCAGGCGGCTGGCGGGGTCGGCGAGGCGGGCGGCGATCTGCCGGAGGTCCGCGTCGCGGCCGATGATGGCCGCGGCGAAGGGCGGCAGGTTGCCGGGCGAGGGCGGCGGCACCTCCGCACTGTCCTCCAGGCGGTCGGTGCGGGCTTCACCGCGGGCGGCGTCGATGAACGCCTGGCGTTCGTCGCCCGGGATGCGCAGGGCGTCGGCGAGCCGCTCGGCAATGCGGCGCGACGGCCGCCGCTCGTCGGATTCGATCTTGCGGATGGCCGATTCGGTACAGGCCGCGAGGTCGCCGAGCTGCGTCTGCGTGAGGTCGAGCGCGCGGCGGCGGCGGCGCACCCAGGCGCCGAAGGAGGCGGAAGCGGACTGGTCCGGCATGGTTCAGAGGCGGGACAGAAGTGTTTGTGTCGCTCATTGTCCGGTGTCCGGGGCGGTTTGCGCCACCCCGGACAGGCGCCCGGTGCGTGAAATGGCATCACACGCAACGCCAACCGGAGACCGCCATGAAGACCCGCCTCACCCTCGCCGTCCTGACTCTCGCCGCCGGCAGCCTGCTGTTCCTCGCCCTGCAGTCCGACGCCACGGCCAAGGCGCCGGCCGCGCCCGGCCACCTGTGGTGCTTCAGCTACCCGCACTTCAACGTCGAGGCCGTGACCTGCGTCGAACTGCCCGTAGCACCGCTGCGGTAGGCGACCGGCGCTCCCCCGCTTCCTCTTTCGTTCCCGTCATCGACGACGGCCCATCCATCTCCATCGGAGTGAGAAAGCAATGATCAGCAAGAAGACCCTCCTGGCCGCGATCGCCGGCCTTGCCGTGAGCATGACTTCCGGCGCCACCCTGGCGCAGACGCAGGGCGTGGCGCCGAACGAGATCGTGGTCGGCACCATCCAGGACTTGTCCGGCCCGCTCGCCGGCGCGTCCAAGCACATCCGCGACGGCCTGCAGATGCGCCTGGACGAGGCCAACGACCAGGGCGGCGTCGCGGGACGGAAGGTCCGGCTCGTAGTGGAGGACAACGGTTACGACCCCCGCAAGGCCGCCCTGGTCGCGCAGAAGCTCGTGAACGGCGACAAGGTGTTCGCCGTGCTCGGGCACATCGGCACCATCACCAATCTCGCGGCGGCGCCGGTGCTGCAGGAACGCGGCGTGATCAACTTCATGCCCGCCTCCGGGGCACGCCAGCTGTTCGAACCGGCCGACAAGCTGAAGGCCGCGTGGCTGGTGCCCTACTACGACGAGATGTTCATGGCCCTCAAGTGGCTCGCCCGGGAAAAGGGCGCGAAGAAGGTGGGCATCCTCTATCAGGACGACGAGTTCGGGCTGGAGAACCAGCGCGGCGCCGAAGCGGCTCTGAAGGCGCTGGGCATGACGTTCGCCGAGTCGACGACCTACAAGCGCGGCGCCACCGACTTCTCCTCGCAGGTGGCGAAACTGAAGGCGGCGGGCTGTGATGTCGTGGTGCTAGGCACTGTCGTGCGCGAGTCGGTCGGCGTGCTCGTCGAGGCCCAGAAGATCGGCTTCAAGCCGGCATTCATCGCGCCGCTGCCGGCGTATCACCACCTCGTGCCGATGCTCAGCAAGGGGGCCGCCGAGGGGCTGTACGCGGTCGCACCCGTCGACTACCCGTATGTCGACGCGCAGGGCACGGCGGGCGAATGGGCGAAGCGCTACAAGACGCGCTTCAGCGACGATCCCTCCACCTTCGCCGCCCTCGGGTACACCATCGCCGACCTCTTCATCCGCGCCGCCGAGAAGGCGGGTTCCGAGCTGACGGCCGACAGCCTGAGCCGCGCGCTCGAATCGGGCCCCTACGCCGACCGCACGTTCGGCGGCCCCGAGTGCCGCATCACACCCACGAACCGTCTGTGCAGCAAGACGGCGGGCGTGGCACAGGTGCAGAACGGGAAGTGGGTGCGGGTCGTGTCGAAACTGTCCGACTGATCCGAGCCGCCGCCGCCGGGGGGCGGCGCGCTGCGTCACCCCCGTACCGCAACCTTCCCGCACTTTCTCCAAGGACCACGACCGTGCAGTTCGTCCAGATCGTGATCGGCGGCATCTCCCAGGGCTTCGTCTACGGGCTCGTCGCCCTGGGCTTCGTGCTCATCTACAAGGCCACCGAGGCCGTCAACTTCGCCCAGGGCGAACTGATGATGCTCGGGGCCTTCTGCGGGCTGGCGCTCGCGACCTGGGGCGGTCTGCCCTACTGGGCCGTCCTCCTGGGTTCGGTGGCGATCCTGGCGGTGTTCGGGTTCGCGACCGAGTTCGTGCTGCTGCGCCCCGTCTTCGGGGAGCCGTCTTTCTCCGCGATCATGGTCACCATCGGCCTGGGCTTCCTCGCGCGGGGACTCGTGACGATGATCCCGGGCTTCGGCACCGACAGTCATGCGCTCGACGCGCCGTTCAAGGGGCAAGTGATCGAAGCCGGCGGGCTCGTGATCGGCATGGAGCACGTCGTGATCATCGGCGCGGGGCTCCTGCTGAGCGCGACGCTGTACGGCCTGTTCCGCTTCACCCGCATCGGCATCGCGATGCAGGCCGTCTCGCAGAACCAGCTCGCGGCCTGGTACGTGGGCATCCCCGTGCGCCGCCTGAACGGACTGGTGTGGGCCCTGAGCGCGGCCGTGGCGGCCGTGGCCGGCGTGCTGCTGGCGCCGATCGCGTTCATCCACGCGAACATGGGGTTCATCGGCCTCAAGGCCTTTCCCGCCGCGGTGATCGGCGGTTTCGACAGCCTGCCCGGCGCCATCGCGGGCGGGCTCATCCTCGGCGTCATCGAGGCGCTCGCGGGGTTCTATCTGCCCGAGGGCTTCAAGGACGTGGCGGCCTCGGTGGTGGTCCTCGTGGTGCTCGCCGTCCGGCCGCACGGTCTGTTCGGGCAGGCCAGCCGGAAGAGGGTCTGAGAAATGCGCTTCCTCTACAAGACCGATTACGGTCAGGACATCCGCCTGGTCCGGCATTCCGGGTACGCGTTCTGGTACGGCCTGCTGCTCGCGCTGCTGATCGCCCTGCCGTGGGTGGTGTCCGACTACCTGCTCGATCAGGCGATCTTCATCGGCATCTACGCCATTGCCGGGCTCGGCCTGATGCTGGTGGTGGGCTATACGGGCCTCGTCTCGCTCGGCCACGCGGCCTTCCTCGGCATCGGCGCCTACACCGAGGCGATCCTCACCGCCCGGGGCTGGCCGTTGCCGCTCTCGGTCTCCGCGGCGGTCCTGGCCGCGGCCAGTGCCGGCGTGATCGTGGGGCTGCCCGCGCTGCGCGTGCGCGGCATCTACCTCGCCATCGCGACCATCGCGCTCGGCACGATCGTGGAGGAGATCCTCACCCGCTGGGAGAGCGTCACGGGCGGCAACGCCGGGCTGAGCGTGTCGACCCCGCGCGGGCTGTTCGGGTTCATCGGCGCGGCCCCGGGCTTCTACTACCTGACGCTGGCCATCGCCATCGGCTCGACGCTCGTGGTGCTGAACCTGCTGCGCTCGCCGACGGGGCGCGCGTTCGTGGCGGTGCGCGATTCCGAGACCTCCGCGCGGAGCCTGGGCATCCACGTCGCGCGGACGAAGACGACAGCCTTCGCGCTGAGCGCGGCGCTGACGGGGCTCGCGGGCGTCCTTTACGCGCACAAGATCCGCTTCCTCTCGCCCGACCAGTTCACGGTGCTGCAGTCGGTGGAACTGCTCATGCTGGTGTTCGTGGGCGGCGTGGGCTCCGTGCACGGGGCGGTGCTGGGCGCGGTGTTCCTGATCGCCCTCCCGCAGATGATCGCGATCGCGAAGGACTTCCTGCCGCCGGCCATCGGCGGGGCGGCCGGCCTGCAGTCGGCGGTGTTCGGGGCGCTCATCGTCGGCTTCGTGCTGTTCGAGCCGCTGGGCCTGTACGGGCGCTGGGTGAAGATCCGCCACTACCTGGAGATGTTCCCGTTCTACCGCCGCGGCACCTACCGGCGGGTGCGGGTCTTCCAGCGCACGGAGCGCAACCGATGAACGCGACGCAACCGGCCCCGGGCAAGGCCATCCTCGAGGTCTCGGGCCTGTCCATCGCCTTCGGCGGCTTGAAGGCCGTGCGGGACGTAAGCTTCTCGGTGCGGCGGGGCGAGGTCTTCACGCTCATCGGCCCCAACGGCGCGGGCAAGACCACGCTCTTCAACCTGGTCAGCCGGCTCTACGCGGCGGATGCGGGGCGCATCGCGTTCGAGGGGCGGGACATCACCGCGCTGCCCGCGCACCGCATCGCATCCCTCGGGATCGCGCGCACCTTCCAGAACATCGAGCTGTTCGAGCACGCGACGGTCCTGCAGAACCTGCTGATCGGACGGCACGTCCATCGCCGCACGGCGCTGTGGGAGGAACTGCTGTTCCTGCCCTCGGTGCGGCGCGCGGAGATCGCCGCCCGCGAGCGTGTGGAGGAGGTCATCGACCGGCTCGATCTGCAGCACTACCGCGACACCCCGGTGGCCGGTCTGCCCTACGGCGTGCGCAAGATCGTGGAACTGGGGCGCGCGCTCGCCACCGGGCCGCGGCTGCTGCTCATGGACGAGCCGTCGTCGGGACTCAACGTGGAGGAGACGGACGACATGGCCTTCTGGATCGAGGACCTCAACCGCGATCTCGGCATCACGGTGGTGATGGTGGAACACGACATGCGGCTGGTGTCGCGCGTGTCGCACCGGGTCCTGGCGCTCGATCAGGGCGCCGTCCTGGCCGTCGGAACGGCGCAGGAGGTGCAGTCCCATCCGGCCGTGATCGACGCCTACCTGGGGAGCGCGCACATATGACCGGCACGCTGCTCGAACTCGCCAACGTGGAAAGCGCCTACGGGCCCGTGCGCGCGCTGCGCGGGGTCAGCCTGACGGTGACGAAAGGCAGCATCGTCGCGGTGCTTGGCGCCAACGGCGCAGGCAAGACGACGGTGCTGAAGACCATCTCCGGGATCCTCGAACCGCTGAAGGGCATCATCGCCTTCCGCGGGGAGGCCGTGCACGGCGCCGACCCCGCCGACATCGTGCGGCGGGGCATCGGTCACGTGCCCGAGGGGCGCGAGGTGTTTCCGTTCCTCTCCGTGCGCGACAACCTGATGATGGGCGCCTACACCCGGCGCGACCGCGACGCGGTGCGCGGCGATCTGGAGCAGGTGTTCGAGTACTTCCCCATCCTGCGCGAGCGCGCCGGGCAGGCCGCGGCGCTGCTGTCGGGCGGACAGCAGCAGATGCTCGCCATCGGCCGCACCCTGATGGGCCGCCCCGAACTCATGCTGCTGGACGAGCCGAGTCTCGGCCTGTCGCCCAAGCTCACGCGCGAGATCTTCGACATCGTGGTGCGCATCAATCGCAGTCGCGGGACGACTCTGCTCGTGGTGGAGCAGAACGCGCCGATCGCACTGTCGGTCGCCGACTACGGCTACGTGCTGGAGAACGGCCGCATCGTGCTGGAGGACACCTGCGAGCGGCTGCGCGAGAAGGAAGAGATCCGCGAGTTCTATCTCGGGATGAAGGACGCTGGCGCCCGCGGCGAGCGCCGCTGGAAGAAGAAAAAGATGTGGAGATGACACCGTGAGCAATCTTTGGAATCCGCACAAGGCGGTGGTGACCCCCGGCAGCCTTCCCGAAGGCGATACGCTGCCGGCCATGTTCTGGAACGCCGTGGCCCTGCGCCGGGACACCGTGTGGCTGCGGGACAAGCACCTCGGCCTCTGGCGCTCGTGGCGCTGGTGCGAGGTGGGCGACGCGGTGCGCGAGATCGCGATGGGCCTCGCGTCCCTCGGCTTCGCGCCCGGGGACTGCGCGTCGGTGCTGGCGAATACGGTGGTGGAGTGGGTCTTCTGCGATTTCGGCGTGCAGAGCGCAGGCGGCGTGTGCAACGGCATCTATCCCACCGACAGCGCGGCGCAGGTGGAGTATCTGTGCGCGGACTCCGGCACCACCGTGCTGTTCGTCGAGGACGAGGAACAGCTCGACAAGGCGCTGGCTGCCCGTGACCAGCTACCTGACCTCGCCTGGATCGTCGTGTTCGACATGGAAGGTCTGCGCGACCTGCAGGACCCGCGGGTCCTGAGCCTCGACGCCCTGCGCGCACGCGGCCGCGAATACGATGCAGCGCACCCCGGCGAGTTCGATCGTCGCCGCGCCAGCCGTCGTCCGCAGGATCTGGCGATTCTCATCTATACCTCGGGTACCACGGGCAAACCCAAGGGTGCCATGCACAGCCACGCAGGGCTCCTGTATGCCGTGCGGCAGTACATGGCAGCCATGCCCCTGACCCACGAGGACGAGCGCATGTGCGTGCTGCCGCTTTGCCACGTCGCCGAGCGCCTGTTCGGGGTGTACCTGGGTCTTTACGGCGGTTCCCGGCTCAGCTTCGTGGAGCGCCCGGAGACCCTGCCGGAGAACGTGCGCGAGATCTCGCCCACGTTCTTCTTCGGCGTGCCTCGCGTGTGGGAGAAGTTCTACTCGGCCGTCACTCTCGCCGTCGCGGAGTCCACGTACCTGCAGAAGCGCGCCTACGCCTGGGCCATCGGCGCGGGGTACCGGATCGCGGCGCGGGTGCTCGAAGGCCGGCCTGTCGGCGTCGGCCTGAAGGCGGAATTCCTTCTGGCGCGCCTGCTCGTGCTGAACAACGTGCGCAAGATGATCGGCATCCACCGTGCACGCGGTGTGGGAACGGGCGCCGCGCCGATCTCCCCCGATCTCGTCCGCTGGTATCTTGCCCTTGGCGTGCCGATGGTCGAGGTCTGGGCCCAGACGGAATCGGCGGCCCTCGGCACGCTCATGCCCGTGGAGGGCATCCGTCCCGGTTCCATCGGCAAGGCCGCGCCCGGGAACGAGGTGCGCGTGGACCCCGAGACGAAGGAGCTCCTGATCCGCGGGCCGAACGTGTTCATGGGGTATCTCAACCTGCCGGAGCGCACGGCCGAGACCATCGATGCCGACGGCTGGCTGCACACCGGCGACGTGGGCGAGATGGACCGCGACGGGTACTTCCGCATCACCGACCGCATGAAGGACATCATCATCACCGCGGGCGGCAAGAACATCACGCCTTCGGAGATCGAGAACCAGCTCAAGTTCTCGCCCTACATCACAGATGCCGTGGTGATAGGCGACCGGCGGGCCTACCTCACGGCGCTGGTCATGATCGACCAGGAAAACGTCGAGCGGTACGCGCAGGACCACGGGATTCCCTTCTCGAGCTACGCAAGCCTCACCCGGGCCGAGGCGGTGCAGCAGCTCATTGCCGCGGAGATCGACCGCGTGAACCGGGAGTTCGCGCGGGTCGAGCAGATCAAGACGTTCCGGCTGATCGACCGGCAGCTCACGCCCGAGGACGAGGAACTCACGCCGACCATGAAGCTGAAGCGGCAGTTCGTGCAGAAGAAGTTCGCGGAGCTGATCGAGGCCATGTACGCGGGGGCGCGATAGCGGGGGCGGCGTCGGAACCGCGAAGCGCGTGACCCCGGGGACTGCCTGGGGGCGGTCCCGCTTTGCGCGACGACGTATAGGATCTGCCCGGAGCGCCCCGGGGCTGCGCTGGAAGGGCGCGGTATCGGGATCGTGAACTGCATCGCCCGGGCTTCGCTCGGGAGCATGTCGCCGCGGCGTCGTCCATGAGGGCCACGACCCCGGTCACCCCATTCTTTGGGAAGCGCGGTGACAGGATCCGGCCGTCCGAGGCAAACTCCAGCCTCATGCGAGTCCTTCGAACCCTGCTGGTCGCCGCGGCAGTCGCAGTCTGCGGTCTGACCGTTGCCGACGACATCGACGACGCGCCGCTCTCCGCCGGCACGTCCACCGTGGCATCCGCCGGCAAGGACGCCTATTTCCTGCCGTCGCCGGCGCTGGGCGAACGCCAGCGCGAGGCCTTCGCGCGCGGCAAGGCCGGCTTCGAGCGCCCGTGGGTCGTGTTCTCCGTGACCGGCGGCGACTGGGGGCTGGGCCCCACCTTCGTGGGCGACCGCTGCAGCGCGTGTCACGTGCGCGGCGGGCGCGGCGCACCGCCCGATCTGCCCGACGAGCAGCCCCTGGGCATGGTGGTGCGCGTGAGCGTGCCCGGCACCGATTCCGTCGGCGGCCCGAGGCCGCTGGACCACTACGGCGGACAGATCCAGAACCGCGCGCTGCAGGGCCAGAACATCAACATGCTGCACGCCTACGTACCCGTGCCGGCGGAGGCGGACCTGTTCATCGAGTGGGACGAGCACACCGTCACCCTGGGCGACGGCACCGAGGTCACGCTGCGGAAACCGCGGCTGCGCATCGAGAAGCCCGCCTTCGGCGAACTGCCGCCCGACACCATGACGTCGCTTCGTCAGGCTCCGCCCGTCTTCGGTCTGGGCCTGCTGGAGGCGGTGGCCGAAGAAGACATCCTGGCCCTCGCCGAGCGGCAGCGCGCCCTGGGCTTCAACGGACGGCCCAACTACGTCTGGGATGCCATCGCCGGCCGGCGGAGCCTGGGCCGGTTCGGCCTGAAGGCCACGCAGCCTACGCTGCGCCAGCAGGTCGCCGCGGCGGCCCTGCACGACATCGGCGCGACCTCGAGCCTGTTCCCTCAGCAGAACTGCCCGGCGGTGCAGAAGGACTGCCGTCGCGAGATTCCCGGCAACGATCCCGAGTTGAGCGACGCCACATGGGACGACCTGGAAATCTTCTCGCTGGGGCTGGGCGTGCCCGCGCGCCGCAACCTGAAGGACCCCGAGGTGCAGCGCGGCGCCGCGCTGTTCGAGCGACTGCAATGCGCGGTGTGCCATGTCCCCGCGCTGCGTACCGTCGAGTATTTCCCGCGCATGCCGCAGTTGTCGAAGCAGGTCATCCGCCCGTACACGGATCTGCTGCTGCACGACCTCGGCGAGGGGCTCGCCGACCATCGGCCCGACTTCGGCGCGGGCGGGCGCGACTGGCGCACGCCGCCCCTGTGGGGCCTGGGCCTGTCGAAGACGGCAAACGGCAACGACGCGCTGCTGCACGACGGCCGCGCGCTCACCGTCACCGAAGCCATTCTGTGGCATGGCGGGGAGGCGGAAGGCTCGAAGGAGGCTTTTCGAAAGTTGCCGAAGGCCGAGCGGGAGGCGCTGATCAGATTTCTGGAGTCGATCTGAGCACGGGCGTTGCGCAGCGCGCCGCCGCAAGAGGTTTCAGTACCTCGCACTCCCCGGCGTCCGCGGGAACGGGATCGCATCGCGCACGTTGTTGAGCCCGGTCACGTAGACCACCGTGCGCTCGAAGCCCAGGCCGAAGCCCGCATGCGGCACGGTGCCGTAGCGCCGCAGATCGCGGTACCAGCCGTAGTGGGTCTTGTCGAGACCGGACTGCTCCATGCGGGCGTCCAGCACGTCCAGGCGCTCCTCGCGCTGGCTGCCGCCGATGATCTCGCCGATGCCGGGCGCGAGGACGTCCATGGCGGCGACGGTCTTGTCGTCGTCGTTCAGCCGCATGTAGAACGCCTTGATCTCCTTCGGGTAGTTCATGAGGATGACCGGACGCTTCGCGTGCTGTTCGGACAGATAGCGCTCATGCTCGGACTGCAGGTCCATGCCCCAGCGCACAGGGAACTCGAACTTCTGCTTCGCGCGCTCCAGGATGCCGATGGCCTCGGTGTAGTCCATGCGCAGGAACTCGGCATCGACGATGCCCTGCAGCTTGGCGATGACACCCTTCTCGATGCGCTCCTCGAAGAACGCCATGTCGTGCGGCGCGCTCGTTCAGCACGGCCTTGAAGATATGCTTGAGCAGGCGTTCGGCGAGATCGGCGTCGTCCGCCAGAGTGGCAAAGGCGATCTCCGGTTCGATCATCCAGAACTCGGCGAGGTGCCGGCTGGTGTTGGAGTTCTCCGCGCGGAACGTGGGGCCGAAGGTGTAGACCTTCGACAGCGCCATGCAGTAGGTCTCCACGTTGAGCTGGCCCGACACCGTGAGGAAGGCCTCGCGCCCGAAGAAGTCCTGCGAGAAGTCGACCCGCCCGTCCGGCGTGCGCGGCAGGTTCATGAGGTCCAGTGTGGACACGCGGAACAGTTCTCCCGCGCCTTCCGCGTCGGACGCCGTGATGATGGGCGTGTTCACCCACAGGAAGCCGTCGTCGTGGAAGAAGCGGTGGATCGCCTGAGCGATGGTGTGGCGCACGCGGGTGACGGCCCCGATGACGTTGGTGCGCGGGCGCAGGTGCGCCACCTCGCGCAGGAACTCCAGCGAGTGGGGCTTGGGCTGGATGGGGTAGGTGTCGGGGTCTTCCACCCAGCCGAGCACCTGGAGTTCCGAGGCCTGCATCTCGAAGGGCTGGCCCTTCGCGGGCGAGGGCACGATGACCCCGGTGGCCACGACCGAGCAGCCTGCCGTGAGATGCAGCACCTGCTCGGTGTAGTTGGCAAGCGTGCTCGGCACCACGATCTGCACGGGGTGGAAGCACGAGCCGTCCGACACGTGCACGAACGAGATGCCCGCCTTGGAATCGCGCCGGGTGCGCACCCAGCCGCGGACGGTCACCGGAGTCTCGGACGGCGCCTTGCCTGCCAGAATCTCCGCACAAGAAAACACGCTCATCGCACCTTCCCCTCCGCTGAAGCGCCGTGGCCCTAGATGGCCTCGGCCACTGCTTGCCCATGTCCTCGGTCTTCGCGGTCCCGCCCACGTCCGGCGTCTTCGGACCCTGCTGCATCACGGTCTCGATGGCGCGGACGATCGCGGCGGAGGCCTCGGGGTGGCCGAGGTGGTCCAGCATCATCGCGCCCGACCAGATCTGGCCCACGGGGTTGGCGATGCGCCTGCCGAAGATGTCCGGCGCCGAGCCGTGCACCGGTTCGAACAAGGACGGGAAACTTCGTTCCGGGTTGATGTTGCCGGAGGGGCGCGATGCCGATGGTGCCTGCCGTGGCGGGGCCCAGGTCGGAGATGATGTCGCCGAACAGGTTCGATGCCACGATCACGTCGAACCGTTGCGGGTTCAGCACGAGCTGGATGGTGAGACCGTCGATGTGGTACTGGTTGGTCTTCTACGTCGGGGAACTGCTTGCCCATCGCCGCGAAGCGTTCGTCCCAGTACGGCATGGTGATGGAGATGCCGTTGGACTTCGTGGCGGAGGTCACCGTGCGGCGCTCGCGTTTTCATGGCGAGTTCGAAGGCGAACTTGAGGATGCGGTCGACGCCCTTGCGCTGAAGATGGACTGCTGCATGGCCATCTCGCGGTCCGTGCCCTCGAACAGGCGGCCGCCCACGGACGAGTACTCGCCCTCGGTGTTCTCGCTGCACCACGAAGTAGTCGATGTCACCCAGCTTGCGGCCGGCCAGCGGGCAGGGGACGCCCGGCATCAGGCGCACGGGGCGCAGGTTCACGTACTGGTCGAAGCTGGCGGCGGAACTTGATGAGCGAGTCCCACAGGGACACGTGGTCGGGCACGCGCGCGGGCCAGCCGGTGGCACCGAAGAACATGGCGTCGTGGCCGCCGATCTGCTCGCGCCAGTCGGGCGGCATCCAGTAGCCATGCTTGTCGTAGTTGTCGCAGCTCCAGTCGAAGTGGTCCGAACGCGAGTTCGATGCCGCGAAGCGGCGGGCGGCGGCGTCGAGGACGCGGACGCCCTCGGCCATGACTTCCTTGCCGATGCCGTCCCCGGCGATGATGGCGATGCGGTGGCGGGCCATGGTGTGTGCGACTCCGAGTGAGACGAAGTCGCGGATTCTACCCGGCGGCGGCGAGCGTCCCGCGCCAGGTCTCGAGGGTGCGCAGGGTCACGTGGCCGCGCCAGGGGAGGTCACGGACGGCGCCGTCCGAGGGCGACTCGGGCTCCCCCAGGTGGTCCAGAACGGCCACGGCGCCGGGAAAGGTGCCGGACCGTGTGTACGTGCTGCGGGTGATGACGGTGTCCAGTCCGGCGGCCACGGCTGCGGCGAGGCCGTGGGTGGAGTCCTCGACGGCGACGCAGTCCTCGGGGCGCAGGCCGAGGTCGCCCAGCACCTTCAGGTAGATGTCCGGCGCGGGCTTCTTGCGCGGGACCACGTCGCCGGCGCCGATCACCTCGAACCAGTCTTCGACCGTCCGCGCCGAGCCCGTGGCGAAGCAGGGCGGTGACATTGCCCGGCGTGGTGTGTGGTGGCGATGGCGAGGCGCACGCCGGCATCCTTGCCTCCTGCAGCAGGCGGCGCACGCCGGGGCGCAGCGAGATGGCGCCCTGCGATACGAGCGTCTCGTAGGGGGCGGACTTGCGGCGGTGGATGTCGGCGACCCGGGTCTGGGTCCAGGGGCGCGAAGCGGCGTCCGGGTCCACGCTGCGCCAGTAGTGGAGGATGCGCTCCTTGCCGCCGGTCACGGACAGCAGCCGGCTGTAGGTGGCGTCGTCCCAGCGCCAGTCGAGCCCGAGCTCGGCGAACGCGCGGTTGAAGGCGACGCGATGGCCGTCCCGCTCGGTCTCCGCGAGCGTGCCGTCGACGTCGAAGATGATTGCGCGCAGACGCCGCACCGGCGCCGCTCCTACGCGGCCTTCCTGAGGTATCGCTCCGCCATGCGTTCCAGCGGCACGGTCCGGATGCGCGAGGCCTGGCCGGCACAGCCGAACGCCTCGAAGCGCTGCCGGCAGATGTCCTGGCGGCGGCAGTCGCGGCCTTGAGGAAGGCGCGCGGGTCGAACTCGGAAGGCTTCTCGGCCATCGCCTTGCGGATCGCGCCGGTCATGGCGAGCCGGATGTCGGTGTCGATGTTCACCTTGCGCACGCCGTGCCGGATGCCTTCCTGGATCTCCTCGACGGGCACGCCGTAGGTCTCGTCGATCCGGCCGCCGTGCTGGCGGATGATGGGGAGCCACTCCTGCGGCACCGACGAAGACCCGTGCATCACGAGGTGCGTGTCGGGGATGCGCGCGTGGATCTCGCGGATGCGGCCGATGGCCAGGATGTCGCCGGTGGGTTTGACGCGAGAACTTGTAGGCGCCGTGGCTGGTGCCGATGGCGATGGCCAGCGCGTCCACTTTCGTGGCGGCAACGAAGTCCGCCGCCTGGTCGGGGTCCGTGAGCAGCTGGGAGTGATCGAGGGTGCCCTCGGCGCCCACGCCGTCCTCCTCGCCGGCGGTGCCGGTCTCGAGGGAGCCAGGCAGCCCAGTCGCCCTCCACCGACACGCCCACGGCGTGCGCGAACTCCACCACGCGGCGGGTGACGTCCACTTGTACTCGTAGCTGGACGGGGTCTTCATGTCCTCCAGGAGCGAGCCGTCCATCATCACGCTCGAGAACCCGCTGCGGATCGACTGCTGGCACACGGCCGGCGAGGCGCCGTGATCCTGGTGCATGCAGACGGGGATGTGCGGGTACGACTCGATCGCGGCCTCCACCAGATGCGGAGGAACGCTTCGCCCGCGTACTTCCGCGCTCCGGCCGAGGCCTGGAGGATCACGGGGCTGTCGACGGCGTCGGCGGCCTGCATGATGGCCTGGATCTGCTCCAGGTTGTTCACGTTGAAGGCAGGCAGCCCGTAGTCGTGTTCGGCGGCGTGGTCCAGGAGCTGGCGGAGCGAGATGAGCGGCATGGGCGGTTCTCGTTTTCTGTTCTTGGGGGTCTCAGGCGACGGCAGCCCGGGTTCTCGGGTCCTGGCGGGCCCGCAGGGGCGGGCGAGCCGCAGCGCCGCCTCGGCCACGTGGGCCGCGGTGAGGCCGAAGTGCTCGTAGAGTACCGCGGCCGGCGCCGATGCGCCGAAGCCCGAAAGACCAAATCACCTCGCCATCCCTTCCCCGCGTAACGATACCAGCCGTCGCGGTGCCCGGCTTCCCCCGCACGGCCGGCACGTCCGGCGGCACGATTGCGTCGCGGTAGCTGCGCGGCTGGCAGTCGAACACGCTCGTGCAGGGCATGGACGCCACGCTGCACGGCGACGCCCGTGACCGGCGGCGAGGCGCTGGGCCTCGACCGCGAGCGAGACCTCCGACCCCGTCGCGGTCACCACCACGTCGGGCATGCCGGGACCGGGTCCGCGAGCACGTACCCGCCGCGCGAAATTCCGGTCGCAGCGGCCGGCCCTGCCGCGAGAGCATGAGCGCGCTCATGCGGATCGCGCTGCCGGGCGCAGTCGGAAAACCACAGCGAAGGTGCCGCCGTAGGGGATGAAACCCCCGTGCAGGGCGGTGCCGTTCATGGCGGACTCCTTCAGGCGCGCGCTTCAGATCCATCTGACGCAGGATCATGGGCGTGAAGATGAGCTGCATCGCGAGACCCATCTTTCCGCCGGGGCAGACGATGGTGTTGGGGCGGGACATCCACGAGTCGTGCAGCAATCGACAGCAGGTAGGGGAAGTCGATGCCCTTGGGATTCGCGAAGCGGATCACCACCATGCTCTCGTCCGCCGACGGGATGTCGCGGGCGATGAAGGGGTTGGAGGTGTCCACCGTGGGCACGCGCTGGAAGTTCACGTGCGTATGGCCGAACTGCGGGCAGATGTAGTTGATGTAGTCGGGCATGCGCCGCAGGATGGTGTCGACGACCGCCTCCTGCGAGTAGCCGCGCATGTTCTTGTCGCGGTGCAGCTTCTGGATCCACTCGAGGTTGATGATGGGCACCACGCCCACCAGCAGGTCCACGTGCCGCGCGATGTCGATGTGCGCATCGCGGTAGCCGCCGTGCAGGCCCTCGTAGAACATGAGGTCGGTGGGGTTCCACGTCCGCCCAGGGGGTGAAGGTGCCCGATTCCTGACCGAAGGGCGCGGCCGCCTCCGCGTCGTGCAGGTACTTGCGCACTTTGCCCGTGCCGCTCTGCGAGTAGGAACGGAAGAGTGTCTCCAGTTCGGCGAGGAGATTGGCCTCGGGTCCGAAATGGCTGAGGTTGCGGTTGCCGCTCGCTTCCGCGTCGCGCATCGCGGCGCGCATCGCCTTGCGGTCGAAGCGGTGGAACGAGTCGCCTTCGACGACCTGCGCCTTGATCTGCTCCCGGCGAAAGATGTGCTGGAAGCTCTTCATCACCGTGGTGGTGCCGGCGCCGGACGAGCCTGTCACGGCGATGATCGGGTGGTTGCGGGACATGGCGGACTTCCGGGCTAGGCAAGCGCTTCCGGCCGGTACAGCGACCGGTCGTTGAACAGCGGGGACGAATAGGGCTTGTCGGCGCCCGAGTCGTACTCCAGGTGATAGCGCTCGATGCGCTCGATCTCGTTGCGGGACCCGAGGATCACCGGGACGCGCTGGTGCAGTTCGGTCGGGGGCACTTCCAGCAGACGGCCGCGCCCGGTGGAACCCGCGCCGCCCGCCTGTTCGACGAGCATCGCCATGGGGTTGCCCTCGTACAGAAGACGCAGGCGTCCGGCGCGCAGCGGCAGCTTGGTGTCGCGCGGATACATGAACACGCCGCCGCGGATCAGGATGCGGTGCACCTCCGCGACCATCGACGCGATCCAGCGCATGTTGAAGTCCCGGCCGCGGATGCCCGAGGCGCCTGCCTTGCATTCCGAGACGTAACGCTGCACGGGCGGTTCCCAGAAGCGTTCGTTGGAGGCGTTGATCGCGAACTCGGAGGTGTCGGCGGGCACGGTCATGTCCGGGTGCGTGAGGATGAAGTTGCCGATGTCGCGGTCGAGCGTGAAGCCGTGGGTCCCGCGGCCCACCGTCAGTACCAGCATCGTGGCGGGGCCGTAGATGGCGTAGCCGGCCGCGACCTGGGTCGTGCCGGGCTTCAGGAAATCCGACACCGCCGGTGCGCCGGTGCCGTCGTGGCTCACGACCGAGAAGATGGTCCCGACCGAGACATTGGTGTCGAGGTTGGACGAGCCGTCGAGCGGATCGAAGATGAGCAGGTAGTTGCCGCGCTTGAATTCGTCCGGAATCTGGAAGGGCTCGTCCAGTTCCTCGGAAGCCATGCCGGCCAGCTGGCCGCCCCACTCGCAGTAGCGGAGGATCGCGTCGTTCGTGGTCACGTCCAGGCGCTTCTGCGCCTCGCCGGAGACATTCTGGCTGTCCAGCACTTCGTGGCTGCCACCGAGGGCTCCGCGCGCGACGAGTGCCGAGATCGCCTTGATGGCGCCGGCCACGTCCACGAGCAGCGCCGAGAGATCGGCGTGGTCGGGCATGTGCCTCAGCTGGTCGATGAGGAACTTCGACAGGGTGGTGCGTCCGAGGTGCATCGTGTGGTCTCCGTAAGTCATTGCTTTCGCCCCTGGGTCCGTCGTGACCGGGCGGATCTCAACCTTTCGCGGTCTGCGTCTCCTGACCGAAGACCCGCGAGGCGCGGATGTCCTGATCGCCGATCAGGGTCAGTGCCTCGGGGCTCACGGTCGCGTTCCCTGCCATCGCGGCCTCGAAGATCCGGTTCGCCTGGCGCAGGCGGGCCCGGTCGAGGGCGTTGCGGATGGAGCGCGCATTCGCGAAGTGGGGCTGCGCCACCCGCAGCGCCACGTAGTCCCGCATCGCGGCTCGCGAGGCGTCGTCGAAGCGGTAGTTCATCTTGCCCGCCATCCTGTCCGCGATCGCGAGCAGTTCGTCGGTCGTGTAGTCGGGAAAACCGATGTGGTGCGCGATCCGGGAACTCATCCCGGGGTTCGACCGGAAGAACGTTTCCATGCGGTCCTTGTAGCCGGCGAGGATCACGACCAGATCGTCGCGGTGGTTCTCCATCACCTGCAGTAGGATTTCTATCGCCTCCTGGCCGTAGTCACGCTCGTTCTCGGGCCGGTACAGATAATAGGCCTCGTCAATGAAGAGTACGCCCCCCATCGCCTTCTTGAGCACTTCCCGGGTCTTCGGCGCTGTATGGCCGATGTACTGCCCCACGAGGTCGTCGCGGGTGACGCTCACCACGTGACCCTTCCGCACATAGCCGAGCCGATGCAGGATTTCAGCCATGCGCATGGCGACGGTGGTCTTGCCCGTGCCGGGGTTCCCCGTGAAGGACATGTGCAGGCTGGGCGGGGCCGCCTCGAGCCCGAGGGACTGCCGGGCCCGGGACACGACGAGGAACGCCGCGATCTCGCGGATCCGGCGCTTGACCGGTGCGAGACCCACCAGGTCGCGGTCGAGCTGGTCCAGGACGTCCTGGATCCGGGCGTCGCGCAGGATGGCCTGCAGGTCGACGGCGGGAGGCGTGACTTCGGCGTTCATCGTGGGTCTCTCGCGGGGCTCAGCCCGTGTAGCGTTCGCCTTCCGGCCGCATGGTCGCGTACGACTCGATCGAGTAGCGGATCTGCCGGCCTTCGATCTCCTGCCGGTTCAGGCGGAAACCGGGCTCGTTCGCCGGACGGTTCACGATATACGACATGCGGGGCGTCTCCCAGCCGCGCGTCGAGTCGAATGCCGTCACGCGGATGTAGTGCTGCGGAAACGTCCTGCGGCACGCGTTGATCTCCACGAGGATCCCCGCAGGGTCCTCGAGATCGAACATGGGGTTGCCGAACATCTCCCAGTACGTGTTGCGGGGGTGCGGGTCGTCCGTGTACTCGATGCCGATCGCCCAGCCCCTGTCGAGGGCGTAGGTCAGCTGCTTCGCGATCTGCTCGTCCGTGAGCGGCAGCAGGAAGGAGAACTGGCCCTGCGTCAGGCGGTTGCCGGTGTTGGTCATCATGATCGGGGTCCTCAGGCGGCGGTGGCGGTGGGCAGGAAGTCGGCCGTGTCGGTGGAAGCGTAGTTGAAGCTCACCTCCCCCCAGGTGTCGAGCGCGGCCTTGAGCGGCGAGCACCAGCGGGCGGCGTCGGCCAGGATCTGCGGGCCCTCGGCGAGGTAGTCGCGACCTTCGTTGCGCGCCAGGATCATCGCTTCCAGCGCGACGCGGTTGGCAGTGGCGCCGGCCTGGATGCCCTGCGGATGGCCGATCGTGCCGCCGCCGAACTGCAGGACCACGTCTTCGCCCAGGTAGTGGATCAGCTGGTGCATCTGCCCGGCGTGGATGCCGCCCGAGGCCACCGGCATCACGCGGCGCAGGGACGCCCAGTCCTGCTCGAAGAACAGGCCGTTCTCGAGGGCAACCGGCGTGTGGGTCTCGCGCAGCGTGTCGTAGAAGCCCTTGATCATCAGCGGATCGCCTTCGAGCTTGCCCACTACCGTGCCTGCGTGGATGTGGTCCACGCCCGCCATGCGCATCCACTTGCAGATCACGCGGAAGTTCATCCCGTGGTTCTTCTGGCGCGAGTAAGTGGAGTTGCCCGCGCGGTGCAGGTGAAGAATCATGTCGTTCTTGCGGGCCCACTTGCCCATCGACTGGATCGCGGTGTAGCCCACGACGAGGTCGATCATGATGATCGCGGAGCCCAGCGACTTCGCGAATTCGGCCCGCTCGTACATGTCTTCCATCGTGCCGGCGGTGACATTCAGGTAATGACCCTTCACCTCGCCGGTGGCCGCAGACGCGCGGTTCACCGCTTCCATGCAGTACAGGAAGCGTTCGCGCCATCCCATGAAGGGCTGGCTGTTGATGTTCTCGTCGTCTTTCACGAAATCCAGCCCGCCCTTGAGCGCCTCGTAGACGACCCGGCCGTAGTTGCGCCCCGACAGGCCCAGCTTGGGCTTGGTGGTGGCGCCGAGCAGGGGGCGCCCGAACTTGTCCAGTCGCTCGCGTTCGACAACGATGCCGGTGGCAGGGCCCTGGAAGGTCTTCAGGTAGGCGACCGGCAGACGCATGTCCTCCAGGCGCAGCGCCTTCACGGCCTTGAAGCCGAACACGTTGCCGATGATCGAGGCGGTGAGGTTGGCGATGGAGCCTTCCTCGAACAGGTCCAGGTCGTAGGCGATCCAGCAGAAGAACTGGGCCTCGGTCCGGGTGCCCTCGCCGGTGTTGGGGACCGGCTGCACCTGGTAGGCCTTGGCGCGGTACAGCTCGCAGGCCGTGAGCCGGTCGGTCCAGACCACCGTCCACGTGGCGGTGGAGGATTCCCCGGCGATGGCCGCCGCGGCTTCCTCGGCATCCACGCCTTCCTGGGGGGTGACCCGGAAGAGGGCGATCACGTCGGTGTCCTTCGGCACGTAGTCAGGCTGCCAGTAGCCCATCTGCCTGTACTTCAGCACGCCGGCGGCGTAGCGCTGCCTGGCGTCGGTGATCACACCGTCTTCGACGGGCTTGGTCATCGCGGATCTCCCTGCATGAGTGATTCGATGTCCAGGACAGTACGCGGCTCGTATCTTAAGGGAAAGTCAAAGATAATGCGTTTTTCGTTAAGTGATGCTTATCTATGAATGTGAGCATCCGGCAGCTCCGGGTCTTCGTGGCGGCGGCGAAGCACGGCAGTTTCGGCAAGGCTGCGGAGGAGCTGCACCTGACGCCCCCGGCCGTCTCCATGCAGATCAAGGAGCTGGAGGCCCAGGTGGGCCTGCCGCTGTTCGAGCGCAGCGGCCGCAAGGTGATGCTCACGATCACGGGCGAGTACTTCCTGGTCTACGCCCGGAAGATCCTCGCGACGCTGAAGGACGCCGAGGACGCCGTTGCCAAGTTCCGCAACCTGCGGACGGGGCGGCTCAGCCTCGGCATGGTGAGCACCGCGAAGTACTTCCTGCCCCGGCTGCTCGGCCGGTTCCGCACCGAACACCCCGGCATCGAAGTCCGGCTCTCGGTGGGCAACCGCAGCCAGCTGGTGGAGCTGATGAGCCGCAACGAGGTGGATCTCGCGGTCATGGGCCGGCCGCCGCAGGAACTCGCGACGCGGGCCGAGCCCTTCGCCGCGCACCCGCACGTGGTGGTCGTGGCACCGGGGCACCCGCTCGCGAGCCGGGGCCACGTGCCGGCGCAGTGGCTCTCGCGCTTCGCGTTCATCGCGCGCGAGCCGGGGTCGGGCACGCGCGCCGCGATGGAGCGCTATTTCCAGGAGTACGGCATCACGCCGCACATCGAGATGGAGATGGCGAGCAACGAGACCATCAAGCAGGCGGTGATGGCCGACATGGGCATCAGCTTCCTGTCGGTGCACACCATCGGGCTGGAACTGCGCCAGAAGCTGCTCGCGCTGCCGAACGTGGAGGGGCTGCCGGTGGTGCGGCGGTGGTACGTGGTCAACAACCTGGCGAAACTGCTCTCACCCGCGGCCGAGGCGTTCCGCTACTTCGTGCTGGAGGAGGGCGAGACCTTCCTCGCGGCGGAGTTCGGCGAATTCCAGAAGATGACCTGACGCCGCGGCGTCAGACGCCGGCGAGATGCTCGCGCAGCGCGGTCTTGAGCACCTTGCCGTAGTTGTTCTTGGGCAGGCTCTCGACGAAGACATAGCGCTTGGGGCGCTTGAAGCGCGCGATGTGGTTGAGGCACAGCCGGTCGAGCGCGCTGTCGACGCCGTCCACCGGCGTCTTCAGCACCACGAAGGCGACCACTTCCTCGCCCCACTCGGCGTGCGGTGCGCCCACCACCGAGACCTCGTGCACGGCGGGGTGCTGCAGCAGGACTTCCTCCACCTCGCGCGGGTAGATGTTCGAGCCGCCGCTGATGATGAGATCCTTGGAACGGTCGAGCAGCGTGAGGAAGCCGTCGTCGTCGAGCATGCCCACGTCGCCCGTGAAGAGCCAGCCGTCGCGGACGGTGCGCGCGGTGGCTTCGGGATTGCGCCAGTAGCCCCGCATGACCGTGTCACCGCGCACGAGCACTTCGCCGGGCGTGCCGGGCGGGAGCGCGCGCCCCGATTCGTCCGCCACGCGCACCTCGACGCAGCTGAAGGCGACGCCCACCGACGCGATGCGCGACAGGTGGCGCGGATGCGCCTGATCGAGCAGATGCCGCCGTGACAGCGTCGTGATGGTCATGGGGCTCTCGCCCTGCCCGTAGATCTGCACGAAGCGCGGCCCCATCACGCGCATGGCGCGCTGGATGTCCTGGGCGTACATGGGCCCGCCGCCGTACACCACGGTCTCCAGCCCCACGGGCTCGACGCCCTCGGCCTCCACGTGGTCCACCAGACGCTTGACCATCGTGGGCGCGGCAAACATCGAGACCTTACGGTGGTGGCGTGACAGCGAGAGGATCTCGGCGGGATCGAATCCGCCGGAGGGCGGAATCACGTGGCGGCCCGAGACGAGCACGTGGGCGAACGCATACATGCCCGCCCCGTGGGACATCGGGGCGGCGTAGAGGATCGCGCTGTCGCCGTCCGGACGGTCCACGTCGCTGAAGTAGCAGAGCGTCATCGTGAGCAGGTTGCGATGCGAGAGCATCACGCCCTTCGGGCGTCCGGTCGTGCCGGACGTGTAGAACAGCCAGGCGAGCTCGTCGGCACCGCGTTCGGTGACCGGCGCCGGCTCGGCGTCGAGCAGCAGTTCGTAGCCCCGCGTGTCGATGTCGATGACGGTGAGGGCGCGCCCGTTGCGCGGCATTTCGGTGGAGAGCGCGGCGCCCACGTCGCGCGAGACGAACAGCAGGGATGCTTCGCTGTCCTGGAGGATGTAGGCGACTTCCTTCGGGTGCAGCTTGTTGTTGACGGGCACCACGGCGAGGCCTGCCGTCCACGCGCCGAAGACGATCTCGAGGAAGGCCGGCGAGTTGGTCATGTGGAGCGCGACCCGGTCGCCCGGATTCAGTCCCTGCCGGCGCAGCGTGGTGGCCAGCGCGGCGGCCCGGCGCGAGAACGCGCGGTAGTCGCTGTGGAGGCGGGTGCCGACGAACTGGGCCGGCGCGGAAGGCGTGGCGCGGCCGGCACGGGCGAGCAGGTGGGCGAGATTCATCGGGGACGGCGCAGCGGGTGAAGCGGGTGTCGGGGCGCGGAGCGGGCGAAGGGGATCGGCGACCACGCGCAAGTCATCAGCCTGCGGAACTCAAGCATTTTCCGAGCCGCGCGAGGGGGTGTGGCCGGTCCGGCGAGTCACGGGCAGGCGCATCAACGGGTTGCCGGGCACGGACGCTACCCGAATGGCATAGGCCGCCGATTGCATATGGCAACTCTGCCGACGCGCGCTGACGCGCGCCGTCGGTCGCGGGCGCGGGACGGCGTGCGCCGTCAGCGGATCGCCCAGCCGCCGCTCACCGGGAAGACCTGCCCCACGAACGCATCGGCCGCCCGGCTGCACAGGTAGGCGGCGAAATGCGCGTCCTCCTCGGCGCTCACGAGGCGCCCGAGCGGTACTTCGCGCGCGAGCCGCGCCTGGAACTTCGGGTTCGCCTGAACCTCGGGCGGGAAGTACGTGGGGTTCTCGACGAAGTTCTGTGCTATCGCGTTCACCTGGACGTTGTGCGGGGCGACCTCGACACCCAGGGCCTGCACGTAGGCGAGCTGCGCACCCCGGGCGGCGCTGTACGTGCTCGCGCGCTTCATGCCCCGCAGCGCCGAGGCGCTGCCCATCACCACGACCTTGCCCCGTCGCCGCTCGATCATCTGCGGCAGCACCGCGCGGCACAGGCGCGGCAGCGGATCGACGAGGTGCGCGAACACGTCCCGCCATTCGTCCTCGGTCACCTGCTCCGCGGGCGTGGCCGGGGCCGGGATCGCGAGATTGGCGACGAGGACGTCCACGTGGCCGGACCGCGCGACGAGGGCGGCGGGGGCCTCGGGTGCGGTCAGTGCGCCCGGCGCCCCGATCACGTCCGCACCGAGGGACGCGAGCACCTCGCACAGCTTCGGGCCCATGAAGGTGTCGGACTGGGTGACGAGGATGCGCAAGCCCTGAAGATCGGTGAGCATGGGACGGAGTCCGGACGGTCAGGAGGAAGCGCGACGATAGCGCAGGACGAAGGTGGCCAGCGCGCCGGCGACGAGCCCCCAGAAGGCGGCGCCGATGCCTGCCAGCGTCACGCCCGACGCGGTGACGAGGAAGGTGATGAGCGCCGGCTCCCGTCGCGATTCGTCGCCGAGGGCCGCGGCGAGGCCGTTGCCGATGGTGCCGAACAGCGCAAGGCCCGCGATCGCCATGACCAGTTCCTTCGGGAAGGCCGCGAACACCGCGCCGACCGTGGCGCCGGAGACGCCGATGAGGAAGTAGAAGACGCCGGCCCACACGGCCGCGTGGTAGCGCCGTGCCGGGTCGGGGTGCGCCTCGCGGCCCATGCAGATGGCCGCGGTGATGGCTGCCAGGTTCAGCGTGAAGCCGCCGAAGGGCGCCATGACGAAGTTCACCGCGCCGGTCCAGCCCACGAGCGACGAGACGGGCGGCTCGTAGCCGGAGGCCTTGAGCACCGCGATGCCCGGGACGTTCTGCGAGGCCATCGTCACGACGAAGAGCGGCACGGCGATCCCGATGAGCGCGGGGACCGAGAACTCCGGCGTCGTCCACAGCGGGGTCGCCAGCGCGAGGCCGAGCCCGTCCAGATGCAGCAGGCCGGACACGGCTGCGATGAGCACGCCCGCGGCGAGTGCAGACACCACGGCATAGCGCGGCGACAGCCGCCGTGCCACGAGGTACGCGCCGAGCATGCCGATGGCGAGGCCGGGTTCGGTCTTCATCGCGATGAAGGCGTCGAGGCCGAAGCGCACCAGCACGCCCGCGAGCATGGCCGAGGCAAGCGACACGGGGATGCGGTGCAGCGCCCTCGCGAACACGCCCGAAAAGCCGGCGATCGTGATGAGCAGCGCCGACACGACGAACGCGCCGATGGCCTCGGGCATCGTGCGTCCCTCGGCAGCCGTGACCAGCATGGCTGCGCCGGGCGTGGACCACGCGACCACCACCGGGATGCGGTAGCGCAGCGACAGGCCGATGCCGACCACGCCGATGCCGATGCCGATGGCCCACATCCAGGACGCGATTTCCGCAGGGCCGGCGCCGAGTGCAGTCGCCGCCTGGAACACGACGGCCGCGGAACTGCTGAAGCCGACGAGCACGGTCACGAAGCCGGCGACGACCGTCGACAGGGACAGGGGCAGTGCCATGGGGTCAGGCGGCCTCGGTGGCTTCCATCGGCGCGGCCGTGCCCTTCCTCGTGCGGCCGACGAACAGCAGGAAGGGAAGGCCCGCGAGCGCGGCGAGCGCGAGCACGCGGAAGTCCCACACGTAGGCCATCATCGCCGCTTCGAAGTCGAGCTGCTCGTCCACGTGCGCCACGCCCTGCAGCGTGCGCAGGTTCCAAGCGAGCGCGCTGGTGTCGAACTGCAGGGCATCGCGGTACTGGGTGAGGTTCTCGGCGAGACGCGCGCGGTTCACGGCGGCCTGCCGGACGAACAGCCCGGTGGCGGCGGTGACGCCGATGGCGGCGCCGATGCTTCGGATGAGGTTGTACACGGCGGTGGCTTCGGTGCGCCGCTCGGGGGCGATGCCGGGGAAGGCGATCACCTGGATCGGGACCAGGATGATGCCGCCGCCCACACCCTGCAGGAAGTTGGTCCAGCTGAGCGGCCAGACGCCCACTTCGGAGGTCCACCGGGACATCTCCCAGGCCGGATAGGCCATCGTGACGAGGCCGATCGCGATGAGGATGCGCGGGTCCACCCGCCCGGTGAGGCGGCCCCCGAGGATCATGGCGATGAACATGCCCACGCCGCGCGGCGCCTGCAGCAGGCCCACGGATTCGATGGAGTAGCCGCGGATGTCCGCGAGGAACTGCGGCATGAGCACGATGGGCGGCACCGTGAGCAGGCCGTACATGAACACGAACACGAGTCCGAGCGCGAAGCGGCGGTCGGTGAAGAGGCTCAGGTCGAGGAACGGGTGCCTGCGCGTGAGGCTGTGCGCGAGGAAGAGATAGAAGCCCAGGCCGGCGAGACAGGCCTCCAGCACGATCTCCGGCGAGTCGAACCAGTCGAGGCTGCCGCCGCGGTCGAGCATGAGCTGCAGCGAGCCCACGCACAGCGCGAGACTCAGGAACCCGAACCAGTCGAGCGGCTTGGTGCGGTCCCGGCGCGTTTCCGGCACGAACAGCGCGAGGCCGAGGAAGGCGAGGCTGCCCAGGGGCAGGTTGATGTAGAAGATGTACTGCCAGCCGACGTGCTCGGTGAGCCAGCCGCCGAGCGACGGCCCCACGAAGGACCCGAACACCGAGCCCGTGCCCCACAGCGCCATCGCGCGGCCGTGCTCCTCGGGCGGGTAGGTGTCCAGGATGATCGCGTGCGAGAGCGGGATGAGGAACGCGCCGCCCAGTCCCTGCAGCACGCGGGCGGTGACCTCCACGGCCAGGGACTCCGCCGCGCCGCAGAAGTACGACGCGATGGTGAAGCTGCCCATCGCGAACAGGAACAGCCGCTTTCGGCCGAAGCGCAGGCTGAGCCACCCGGCCAGCGGAATCGAGATGGCGGAGGCCACGATGTACGACGTGATCACCCAGGAGATCTGGTCCTGCGAGGCCGAGAACGTGCCCTGCATGTGCGGCAGCGACACGGCCGCGATGGTCCAGTCGATGGAGTACAGCAGGGAGGCCAGCATCACCGACGCCGTGACCAGCGTCGGATGGCGGGGACGGAGCGCGGCGTCGGTCATGGGCGCGCGCGGCGCGGCGGGAACTCAGTTCCCCGCGTGGGCGGGGGACGGTTCGAGGAAGCGCGGCAGATAGCCGCGGTCGACGAGCTTCTGCACGGACCGCGGCAGACCGTTGCTGTGGCCGGTGTCGACCGACACGGTGACCGTCATCCCGGCGCGGAGCTCTGGATCGCCCCGGGCCGACGGCGGCGCGGTGGCCGGCTGCACGTCGATGCGTACGGGAACCCGCTGCACGACCTTCACCCAGTTGCCCGTGGCGTTCTGCGGCGGCAGCACGGCGAATTCGGCGCCGGTGGCGGGCGCGATGGAGCTCACGGTGGCGGACCATTCGTGGTCGGGATAGGCATCGACGGTCACCGTGACCTTCTGGCCCACGCGCAGGTGCGTGAGCTGGGTCTCCTTGAAGTTGGCCTCGATCCACGGCGGGGCGCTGCTGATGAGGCTGAAGATCGGGTGTCCCTTCTCGATGTGCTCGCCCGCCTGCAGACGCATGTTGCTCACCGTGCCGCCGGCGGGGGCCCGCACCTCGGTGCGGGCGAGCTCGAGCGCGGCTGCGTCGAGCGCGGACTTCGCTTCCACGTGGCGGGGGTGGCGTTCGACAGGAAGATCGGGATCGCCGGAGAGCGCGGCCACCACGCGTGTGGCGCGCTCCTGGGCGCTCACCAGGCGCAGCCGCGCGAGGTCCAGGTTGTGCCTGGCCTCGTCGTAGGCGTCCGCGCGGGACATGCCGCTCTCGCGCAGGCGCTCCTGCCGTTCGAACTGGCGCTGCAGGAAGGCGATCTGTTCGCGGGTTTCCTCGATCTCGCGGTTCGCGGCCCGGTACTCGGCGCGCAGCGACTGCACGTCGGTGCGCACGATGTCCATCTGCGCGCGGGCGCGCTGCACCGCGATCTCGAAGGGACCCGGGTCGAGGCGGAACAGCAGGTCGCCGGCGTTCACGCGCTGGTTGTCGCCCACGGCGACCTCGCGCACGCGGCCCGACACCTCCGCGCTCACCACCACGATGGCCGCCTTGACGTAGGCATTGTCGGTGACCGCGAACCGCCCGGACTGGGCGTAGTACCGCGCGCCGAAGCCCGCCGCGACGAGCGGCACCACGAGCAGCAGGAGCACGCGCAGCAGTCGCATCGGCGACAGCCACTTCTTCAGGTGGGCACGGAGCAGGCTCACGCGGCCACCTTGCGGCGCGCGGCGCGGGTGGCGTTGCCGTTCTCGGGCCGGGAGAGGTTTGCCTTGATGGCGAGCAGGGCGTCCACGAAGCCGTCCTGTTGTTCCGGTGTGAGGCCCGCGACGGCGTCGCGCCGGACTTCCGCGGCGGCGGCACGCATCGCCTTGATGGCGGGCTCGACCTCCTCGGTGAGGAACACGTGCTTCACGCGGCGGTCCGCGGCGTCGGGCTCGCGCCGCACCCAGCCCTTCTGTTCCATGCGGTCGAGCAGGCGGCCGAGGGTGGCTTTCTCGACTTCGAGGATGTCGGCGAGCTCGGACTGGGTGGCGCCGTTGTTGCGGAACAGGTGATTGAGTACCCACCACTGCGAGCGGGTGAAGCCGAGCGAGCGCACCCGGCGGTCGAACCGGGTACGCATGAGGCGCGCGACGTCGTTCAGCAGGAAGCCGAAGTTGCGCGAGAGGTCTTCACGGAACATCGCCGTGAATAATAGTTGTCTAGCTTATGGTAGGCAAGCCTATCGTCGGCAGGGTTACGTTCCGGGGCGCGGGGTGGCGGGAGACAGCGGGGCGGCACGGCGCGCGAGGATCTCGTCCCGGGTTCTGCGGGCGACGGCCTCGTTGGGCCCGGCCAGGGCGATGGCGCGGTCGGCGGTCTCCAGCGCCTCGTCCAGCGCGCCGCGGGCGGCCAGCACGTGGGCGAGATTGTTGAGCGGGGCATCCGATGCCGGGTGCGCGGCGGCCGCGGCGCGGAAGGCGCGCTCGGACGCGGCGAGGTCGCCGAGGGCATACGCAGTGTTGCCCAGCCCCATGGCCAGCGTAAGGTGCCCGGGCCAGCGGGCGGCGCCCGCCTCGTAGCCGGCGCGGGCCTCGGCGAGGTGGCCCAGGCGCTCGAAGGCGAGCAGCGACTCGGTATAGGGGTCGGCCAAGACGCCTTCGGGCACCTCCCCCGGCCGCGCGACCACCATCCCCCAGCGGCCGGAGCGATCCCAGGTCTTCGCGAAGGTGGCCAGCGGCAGCACCTGCCGGCGCTCGGGCCCCGAACGGAGAATGACCGACTCCCGGCGACGGTCGAAGCCGACGACGACGGCGTAGTGCCATCGGGGCGTCCACGACAGGGCGAGGTTCTGCAGCACGACCACCGGGCGGCCGGCCGCGATCTGCTCGTAGAGGGCCTCGACGGAGGGTTCGATCCGAACCGCCACCGCCCCGATGCGGCGCGCGCCACCCAGCATGTCGAGCGGCAGGCTGCCCTGCCGCGCCGGGAGGTAGACGAGCGGGGCGAGGGCCTCGGGCGTGGCATCCAGACCGGCGGCGGCCAGCGCCATAGCTGCCGACGCGGGGCCGCAGTGGTTGCGCTCCTGGGCGAAGTACGGAGTGGTGTCGAGTTCGCGCGTCTCGGGCAGCGCCGAGACGCGGGCGGGATCGAGGGGCGGCGCGGTGGCGCACGCCGCGAGCCCGCAAACGAACAGGGCCGCGAGAAGTCTCGCGGCCCTGCGGACCGGCACCGGGGAACCCTGCTAGCGCTTGATGGGGCGCGTGAAGGAGAACACCTTGGTGAGGCCCAGGATGTCCGTGATGAGCAGGACGATGAACACGAGCACCGCCGCCGTGATGATGGTGCCGATGGCATCACCGCCCGCAGGCGCCTGGTCGATGCGGTCGGACAGGCTCAGCAGATCGGCATCGCTCATGGCGGCCACACGGGCCCGGGCTTCCGCGGGGGAGACGCCCAGGCGGTCGAACTCGCGCACGACGTCTTCGCGATCCAGGAAGGCGAGCACCCGGGTGCGCTTGCCGGCCACTTCCTCAGCGGTTGCCGTCGCCGCCGCGGTGTCGGTACCGATCATCGTGGCCTGCGCCGCACCGACGACGGAGAGCTGCGAGAGGCTGGCGATCAGAAGGGTTGCGATGCACTTGCGCGCAAGATTCCACATGTTGAGTCCTCCGTGTTTGGGCCGACGTCGGATGCGCCGTCAGCGCTTCAGCTTGAAAGGAAAGATGTCCGTATAGCCCAGCGCGTCGGTGAGGACCAGCAGGGCGAAGACGAAGATCACGATGCCGACCACCGCGCCGCCCGCCGGCTGGGCCGCCGGGTCCCGGAGCGCGGCGATTTCGCTGTCCGGCAGGGCGGCGACACGCCGGCCGGCTTCGTCGCGCGGCACGCCCGCAGCGACGAGGTATTCCACCAGGGCCGGGCGCCCGGTCTCGATGGCGGTCCGGGATTCGGCCATGGCCGGAGCGGTGCCAAGCATCTCGGCACGCGCCGGCGCGGTGATCGCCAGGGCGGTCACGCAGGCGGCCAGCAGCAGACTCAGCCGGCGCAGGACGGTGCGGGTCATCGGGCGAGGCTCCGGGAGACGGGAGGGGTCATGACGTCGCGGGGGACGGGTTCTTGAACTGCGCCGGCTGCAGATGATGCCGGTGCAGCAGCTTGTAGAACTCCGTGCGGTTGCGCTTTGCGAGCCTCGCCGCGTGCGTCACGTTGCCGTTGGTCATCTTCAGCAGGCGCGCGAGGTAGTCGCGTTCGAACTGGCCGCGGGCCTTCTCGAAGGGCTGCAGTTCCGTCGACGGACCGCGCAGCGCGTTGTCGATGAGCGCGACGCTGACGATCGGGGCGGTGCTCAGGGCGACGGCCTGTTCCACGACGTTGACCAGTTCGCGGACGTTGCCGGGCCAGTCGTACTCGACCAGCCGCGCCAGCGCCTCGGCGCTGATGGCGTTGATGGTCTTGCCGTAGCGACCCGCGAGCTGCGTGAGGAAATGGGTGGCCAGCAGCGTGATGTCCTCCCGGCGGTCGCGCAGCGGCGGGACGTCAAAGCTCACCACATTGAGGCGGTAGTACAGGTCTTCGCGGAAGCGGCCTTCGCGGATGCCGGACTCCAGGTCGCGATGGGTGGCGGAGATGATGCGCACGTCCACCGGGATGGCCTTGGTGGCGCCGACGGGGCGCACGGTGCGCTCCTGGAGGACACGCAGCAGCTTCACCTGGAGCGCGACGGGCATGTCGCCGATCTCGTCCAGGAACACGGTGCCGCCCTGCGCGGACTGGAACAGCCCCATGTGGTCGCGTGCGGCGCCGGTGAAGGCCCCCTTCACGTGGCCGAACAGTTCGGACTCGAGCAGGGCCTCGGGGATCGCGCCGCAGTTGAGCGCCATGAACGGCGCGTCGCGCCGCGGGCTCGCCTGGTGGATCGCCTGCGCGAGCAGCTCCTTGCCGGTACCGCTTTCGCCGCGGATCAGCACGCTGGCGTCACCGCTTGCCACGAGCCGGGCGCGCGCGAGGACGGCCTCGAGCTCGGGGTTGTGGGTGATGATCGCCGAGCGCCAGCTGTTTTCCTGGTCGCGGCTCGACACCGGGGCCGACAGCCGGACGGCACGCGAGATGAGGCCGACCAGTTCCTTGCCGTCGAAGGGTTTCGTGAGGTAGTCGAACACGCCCTTGCGCATCGCGGCCACTGCGTCGGGAATGGTCCCGTTCGCGGTGAGGATGATCACGGGCAGGGACGGATGCAGCCTGTGCACCTGCTCGAACAGGGCCAGCCCGTCCATGCCGCCCATTTTCAGGTCGGTGACGACCACGTGGGGGATGGCGCTCGCGAGGTGCGCGAGCCCTTCCTCGGCACTGCGGGCGGTGGCGACGTCGAAGCCGGCGGCAGTCAGTCGGATCGACACCAGCCGGAGCAGGTCCTCGTCGTCGTCGACGACCAATACCTTCCCTAGCATTGCGTTCATGGTTTGCGTGCTCCTTGATCCTTCTGAATCATCGCGCGCTCCACATCCTTGAGCGCGTCGAGCTTGCGCTGCAGTTCCTCGGTTCTTTTCTGTTCATCGCGCAGCCGGCTCGCGATCGTCACGGACGCGGCCTCGCCGCGTCGGTTCATCTCGAGCCCGGCCAGGATCACCTGGGCGAGCCCCCGGAGCCGTCCGGAGCCCCGGCCTTCCCCCCGCTGATACGGCTCCAGCAACTGCGCCGCCAGGGCGTCGTTCCGGAACGGCGCGTTGGGCAGCGTGTAGAGAAGCGAGAGCTTCACCCGGGCCGACTCGCTCCCGTTGGTGGAGAACTCCTTCTTCGCGTCGTCCAGGTCCTGCTTGAGCGCGGCCGGCGTGCGTGTCCGCAGACCCGCATAGTAGTTCATCAGGTCCTCCAATTCACTCGACAGCTGCGCTACCGGCTCCTGCCGGCACTCGGCGGCCTCGGTCGCCGACACCGGCGGCTGCGCCTCGTAGGGGCTCACGTCCTGCTCCGGGTTCACCCGATTGTGCTGGCAACCGGTGAGGAGCAGTGATCCGGAAAGGAGAATTAACCCGACCAGGCGGCGGGCAGCGAGGCGCGGCTGCATGGCGAACACCCGGTCGTACCGGCGGGTCGTCACGCGGCCTCCTGATCGCGGGAGCTCTGGCGCCGGGGAATGTCCACCCGCAGGCAGGCGCCCTGGTCGCGGTCCTGCAGTGCGATCTGGCCGTGGTGCGCCGCGACGAACTCCTTCACGATCGCAAGGCCCAGACCCGTGCCCTTGACCGCACCGTCGTGGGGCGTGGAGCCGTGGAAGAAGGGCTCGAAGACACGCTCGCGTTCCTCCGGCCGGATGCCCGGACCGTCGTCGGCCACCTGAAGGCTCACGGTCTCGCCCTGCTCGCGCACCTCGATGCTGACGCGGCCGTTGCGCGGCGCGTACTTGACCGCGTTCGACACGAGGTTGCCCACGATGGCGGTGAGCTTCTCGCGGTCGGCTTCCACGGAGACCGGGGGGCAATCGACGACGAACCGGACGCCCTTCGAGGCCATGCTGAGGCGGTGCTGCCGGCCGACCGTCGCGATGACGTCCGAGAGCGGTACCTCGGACAGGTGGAGATCGGCCTTGTTGAACTGCGTCTGGTGATAGCTCAGCAGGCGTTCGATGAGTTCGCGCAGCCGCTGCACGTTGTGCTTGAGGATCGACGTGACTTCCTGCTGCGAAGGGGTGAGCGGCCCGACGAGCTGCTCGTGCAGGAGGTCGGAGCCTTCCTTGAGCGCGGCGAGCGGCGTCTTCAGCTCGTGCGACACGTGGTGGAGGAACAGCTTCTTCTGGTCCTCGAGGTCGATCAGCTTGAGGCGCATCCAGTCGAGCTGGCGGCCCACGCGCTGGAGGTCGCGCGGTCCCGAGATGCGGATGGGGGTGCCGAAGTCACCGTCGCCGAGCGCACGGATCGCGCGGTCGATGTGCGCGATGGGGCGCGAGATCAGGATGATCGCCGCTACCAGGATGCCCATGGCGATCGGCACCAGGAGGAGGATCTGCACCGTGACCGTGTTCTCGGCGTCTTCCGCCCGCCTCTGGATCTGTGCGACCTCGCGCTCGACGATGCCGGCGCCCAGCCGTGAGAGATCCTCCGCCATCACGTCGAGTTCGTTCAGTTCCGGCAGCAGGCCGGCCAGTGCGATCGGATCGCCGGCCGTGCGTTCGATCGTCAGGGCCAGTCGGGCTTCCTTGTCGCGCAGCAGGCCGAGCCGCTGATACTGATCGGCATCGAGCGGCAGCGTGAACATGCGCCGCGCGCCCTCGATGAACCTGCTCCGCGCGTGGTTGTAGCCCTCGAGCAGCGTCGGGTCCTCCAGGGCGCTCGCCTGGCGGACGCTGCGTTCCATCGCGGTGATCTGCTCGATGAGCAGCCGCGAGGCCTCGGTCGCGCGCATGGCCTGGTGCACCGTCTGCTGGCTGCGCTTTGTGATGTCGTGGATCGCGATGGCGTTGCTGACGATCGCGAAAAGCAGAGGACCCGCCACCAGCAGGAAGCCGACGATGATGAGCTTGAGGAACGAGCTCGGGTAGTGAATCGGTCGCCGAAGAAAGCGGAGCAGGCCCATGGCGCTCGTCGCCGGGAAGTTCAGGCGGCGAAGCGCGCGCGGTGCTGGCCGATCACGCCGAAGTCGACGCTCACGGAGGCCCCGGGGGTGACGGTGACCGGCACGACGCAGGTGCCGGTGGTGACGACCTCGCCGGCCCCCATGGCCACGCCCAGGCCGGACAGGCGGTTCACGAGCCAGGTGAGCGCGACGCGAGGGTCGCCCAGCACATTGGCGCCGGTGCCTTCCCCGGCGACCCGCCCGTCCACGCGTGCGGTGACGGCGTGCGTGACCAGATCGAGGCTTCTCCAGTCCGCCGTGGTGGCCGGACCGAGGGTGAACCAGCTCGCGCAGGCATTGTCGGCCATGAGCTGCGGGGCACCCGCGGTGACGAAGTCCGCGTAGCGCGAATCGGGAATCTCGATCGCGGGGTGAAGGGACGCCACCGCGTCCAGCACCTCGGCAACCGTATAGGGCTCGGCGCGCGGCAGCAGCGGCCTGCCGAAGCGGAACGCGAACTCGGCTTCGATCACCTTCATGATGTTTGCGCGGAGGTCGATGGCGTCGTCGGGGCCGACGACCCGCGATTCGAGGATCGACCCCACGAGCGGCCCCGAGACACCGATGTGCTTCTGTCCGGCGGTGCTGGTGGCGGCGATCTTCCAGCCGAAGCGCCGCGAGCCGGAACGGGCGACGATCGCCTGCTGGATGGCGAAGCCTTCCGCCTCGGTGGCAGGGCGCAGGGCGTCCGGCAGCGCGGCGATCTGCCGGCCGGCCATCCAGGCGTCGAAGAGGGTGGCCGCGGCATCGCGGACGAGTTCTGGAGAGGTCATGGGTGTCAGGCGGACAGGCGTTGGGAAGGGGGTTGGGAAAGACCGGCGCGGGCGGACGCTACGACATTGCGCAGGGGTTCGCCCCGGGCCAGGCGGTCGAGATTGTCCGCGATGACCGCGCAGCGGCGCGCGGCGAGGGCTTCGGTCCAGGCGCTCGCATGGGGACTCATCAGGATGTTGTCGAGTTCCCGGAACGGGAAGCGCGAGGGAGCGTGCACGGCGGTTGCGGCCCCGGCCTGCGGCGGATAGTCGTACCAGGTATCGATGATGGCGCCGCCGATGCGGCGGTCGCGCAGGGCGTGGTACAGGGCCTCCTCGTCGATGGTGGGGCCGCGGCCGACGTTCAGCACGACAGCAGTCGGCTTCATCGCGGCGAGCACCCGGGCGTCGATCACGCCACGGGTCTGCGCATCCAGGGGCAGCGTCACGAGGAGGAAATCGGCCTCCGCGGCGGCTTCCGTGAGGGCTGTCATCGGACGCACGTCCTGGCAGAACGGATCGCCGGCGCGCGGCGAGCGGTTGACCGCGACGATGCGCATGCCGAACGCCTGGGCCCGGCGGGCCACCTCGCGGCCGATGCGGCCGTAGCCCGCGATCACGAGCGTCCTGCCGTACAGGTCACCGTGGCGCGGGCCGCACAGGAACGATCCGCCCCAGCGATGCTGCCGCAGGGTCGCATCGAGGTGTCTCAGGCCGATGAGCCACTCGAGCATGGCCCCCATCACGAACTCGGCGATGCCGATCTCGTGCTCGAAGGCATTGCACACCGACGCCGTGGGAGGAACGGCATCGAAGCGGATCTCGTCCGTCCCGGCGCCGGGCAGCTGGATCAGGCGCAGGCGGGGGGCCGGGGGCGCATCCGACGGCCAGTCCATCGACACGAGGGCATCGGCATCCTGGAGACCGCGGGCGTAGGCGTCGGAATCGGTGTGGTCCGCCACCGAGACGGCCCAGTCCGTCTTCAGCAGGCCGCGCAGCGGTGCGAGTCTTCCGTCGTCGTCGATGGCCTTGATGAGCAGCTTCACCGGTCGGTCGCCTTCCGGCCTCTTCGGGCCGCATGGAAAGAGGGGCAATGCGATCGGGCATCCCCACATCTGGCGACCCCACCCCCCGAACACCCAGAGTTTAGTCGCGGCGGGCAATAATTCAACGCAAACCTCTCGAAAGCGAGGATATTCTCTCGCGGCAATCTCTCGGATTGGCAGTTTTTTTCCGGCGGGGGCTATGGTACTTTCCGAAGGTCGGCGGGCGGCGGGCGATCGATGCGGCCCGGACGGCGCGGCACTTCGCCACGAGCGCTCGGCCTATGCGAGGACGCCTATCCCGCCGCGCGCAGGTAAGTAGTATGCTGGGACATCATCGCAGGAGACCAAAATGAAACCGTTCAACCGCTGTGCATTGGGAGCGGCCGCGTTTGCCGGACTCCTCGGGTGGGGCACCGGCGCTTCTGCCGCGCTGACCATCAGCATCGACCCGACAGGACTGGAAGGTACGCCCGCTTCGTCGTTCGTCTTCAGCATCGACATCGAAGACTTCACGGGCCTCGGCATCGACATCTCCGATGCGCCGCGCCTCGGGGCCGTCGTCAACCTTGTGCCCACGGGCGGTCCGGCGACGCCCGGCCCCTTCACCGTGACCGAGGTGTTCCCTGGCGATTACTTCGACACCCTTTCCAATGCGGTCGGGGTCGTCACTCCGAATGGCGGAGACTTCATCGTCGAGGTGTCCTACTCGGCCTTCGATTCGAACACCTTCGAGCCTATCCCGATGCCGGCGAGCGGCAGATTCGCCTCCTTCACGGTGGCGCCGACCGCACTGGCCGCGCCGGGCGCGTGGACCTTGAGCGCCACGTTGTTCGTCGACAACGAGAGTGATTCCGTGGTGCTCTCGAATACCGTGAGCGCTTCCGTGGTCCTGGTCCCCGAGCCGGAGACCTATGCCCTGTTCGCGGCCGGGCTGCTGGCCGTGGCTGTCGGGGCCCGCCGTCGCATGCACTAAGGCACGATTTTCGAATGTACCGTCGCGCGCCGGGGCCGGCAGGCACCGCGCGAGACCCCATAGACACCATCAAGGAGGAAGTTCATGGCGAAGGCACCCGAGGAGAGCGCGAAGCCCGCGGAGGGACAGGCGCAGATGCCCAAGGTCAAGTGGGACACCGGCGGTCTCAAGAGCACCTACTGCAACTTCGTGAACGCGACCAGCACCCGGGAAGAGGTGGTCCTCAACTTCGGCGTCAACCAGAACTGGGATCGCATGGCGGGCGAGGTCGAGATCGAACTGGGTCACCGCATCATTCTCAGCCCGTTCGCGGCCAAGCGCCTGACGGACCTCCTGCAGAAGCTGATGGCGGAGTACGAGAATCGCTACGGCGAACTGAAGTGATCCCGTCCACGGACGCGCATCGACGGCATGAGTGAACAGGCCGGGGAGTTCTCCGAGACGGGGACCTCCCTGACTCCCAAAGACAAGGCCGCCCTCTGGGCGGCCTTTTCTTCTGCCGGCACCCTCGACGGCCGTCTGGCGATCTGGCTGCGCGTCCTCGCCACGCGCATTCCGTCCGCGCGATCCGCGTGCGTGTACCGGCGCGCGCTCGAGGCGTCCGACGGCGTCGCCCTCATGGCCACCTGGGGAGAGGTGCTCGACGGCGCGGAGATGCAGCACTCCGCCATCCAGGGCATCGATCGCGGAGTCATCCTCATCCGCTCGGTGGGGCGCGGCTTCCACCTCATCGTCCAACCTGATCACTACCCCGACTGGATCATCGTGTTCGAGGTAGCGCCCGTCCAGTCGGGTGAACTGCAGATGGGCCTGCAGGAACTGCGCTGGGGGGCGGGCTGGCTGGTGGCGAGCGTCGAGCATCTGTCGTCCCGCGACACCCAGGAGCGTCTTGCACGGCTCGAAGTCGTCGTGGACGTCGTCGAGCAGTGCGGCCGGGAGCGTGACCTCGCATCCGCCGCCACGGCGGTGGCGCGCGCGGTCGCGGCCGCGCTCCCGCCCTGTCTCGTCAGTGTGGGCGTGCTGCGCAACGAGGTTCTGACGCTCGCCGCGCGCATCGGGACCGATCCGGACGCCTCGGAAGAGCGGGACCTGCGCCGGGAGGCTCTCGTGCGAAGCGCGATCCGGCGCGGCGGGACGGTCCTCGCCAGCGAACTCCCGCCGGCGGGCCTCGACATGCCCGCGATGGATCCCGACCAGGGACCGCGCATCGCAGCGCTGGCGCTGCCGGGGGCGGCGGTCGTGGCGGGCGTGCTCCTGTGCGAGCGGCTCGATGGCCAGGCGTTCGCACCGGAGGAGATCGCGACGCTCGAGCAGGCGGCCCGTGCCGCCGGTCCGATTCTGGAAGGCAAACCCGTCTCCCGCGCCCGGCCCGTGACCCGGGAACGGCGCGCGCTCGTGGGGCTGTTCGGTCCGGTCCGCCTCAAGTGGAAACTCGCCCTGCTGGCGCTGCTCGCCGGCGTGCTCGTCCTGCTCGGTGCCACCGGCGAATACCGCGCCCCCGTGCTCGTGACCATCGATGGCGCCCCGCCGCGCAAGGTGGCCGCACCCTTCGACGGAAAGCTGATGGATGTCCGGGTGCGGGTCGGTGACTCCGTGCGCCGCGGGCAGGTGCTCGCCCGCTATGACGATACCGACTGGCAGCTGGAGCGCGTGAAACTCACGGCCGAGCGGGATCGCATGGGTCCGGCGCTGCGCGAGGCGAAGGAGAGCACCGATCCGGCCGCGCTCGACACACTGACCGCGCGCCGCAAGGAGATCGAGGCCCGGCTGGCGGTCATCGACGACCGTCTCGCGAATCTCCAGGTGACGAGCCCGCTCGACGGGGTCATCCAGAGCAGTGTCGCGACGAACCAGGGGCGGGCGACCGTGCGTGGCGACGACGCCCTGTTCAGCATCGCGCAGCTGGACGGCTACCGTCTCGCCCTCGATGCCGCCGCCGCCGACCAGTCGCTGCTCCGGGAAGGGCAGAACGGCGTCGCGCGTTTCGGCGACGGTCAGGTCCCGTTCGTCATCACGCGCCTCACGGGCGGTGAGAACGGCAGCGGGCCGCTGCGGGTCGAAGCCCAGGCCCAGAAGCTCGGGCCCGACATGGCGCCCGGCATCGAAGGGACCGGAGACGTGGACGTCGGTACGCAGAAGCTGGTGTGGATCTGGTGGCGGCACCTGCAGCCTGCGGACCGCCGCTTCGGCGGGCACTGAGCGCAAGCGCGCGCCGTTCACGGCGGAGGGCAGGGCTCCTCGGGGCGCTCGCGCGTGCGCCGGAACGTGCCCATGTCGCCCTGCACATATAACGTGCCATCGGAATCCCGTGCGAAGCCCAACGTGGCCACGGGCTCGTCCGGCCGCCGGAAGTGCTCGGCGTTGACCGGCACCCACTGCCGCTCGCGGCCCGTCGGGTTGCGCGCGACGAGCCTGCCGCCTTCCGCCCGCACCGACAGGACGAGATCCACGTCCTCCGTGGTCCAGTAGAACCGGCGGGTCGCGGCGGCGTAGCAGCCGGCCAGCGCCTGCAACTGCTCCGGCGCGAGCTTCGCGACCGGCGGCTTCGGCGGCCGCGGGAGGCCGGCGGTCAGCGCTGATTCGAGCCGTGCCTGCATCTCCTCCAGCGCATCGCCGTTGAAGGCGTTGATGGTGAGGAAATAGCCGATGCCGGTGCCGGGCAGGTAGCCCAGGCGCGAAAGGTAGCCGTCGGCGTCGCCGCCGTGTCCCACCCACATCAGCCCCTCGTGCTCGTACTCGTACAGACCCAACGCGTACCCGTAGCGCAGCCCCGTGCGCGCCGTGAGGGTGGTGCGCGGGGTCTCCATCCGCTGGCGTTCGTCCGCGGTGAGCAGCGGCGCGCCGCCGGGCCGCAGCAGCCAGTCGAGATAGCGCGCCATGTCGCCGGTGGTCGCGTTCAGCCCGCCGAAGGCCCGGAAGATCACGTGCCAGTAGGGCATCACCGAACGCCCGTCCCGGTCGTAGCCCGTGGCGAGCCGCCCGCGCGTGCGCTCGTCCGGCAGCAGCCCCGAATCGTGCATCCCGAGCGGGACGAGCACGCGCGTCGCGAGGAAGGTCTCGAAGGGTTGCCCCGAAACGCGCTCGATGACGAGCGAGGCGATGCCCGCGCCCACGTTCGAATACGACGAGTGCAGGCCCGGCGGCCACTGGGTCGTGTGCGCGTCCGGATCGACCGCGAAGGCCTGCGCGAGCGTGAGCGGCGCGGGATCGCTGGAGTCGAACTCCCGGCGGGACAGGTCCAGCAGCCCGGAGGTGTGCTCCAGCAGGTGGGCGATGCGTACGGGGTGCGTGTCCTCCCACCGGTTGCGGAAGGGCGGATCCGGCACATGTCGCGCGACGGGGTCGTCGAGACCGAAACCGAATTCGCGGGCTGCGATGAGCGTGGCGACTCCCGTGAAGGACTTCGTGACGGACCCGACCCGCCAGATCGTGTCGGGTGCAACAGGCCGAGGCGGCTCGCGGGTGGCGAGACCGCCACCGCCGAGGAACGGGCGTTTGCCGGGCCGCACGATCGCGATCGCGAAGCCCGCGACCCCGTGCTTCTCGCGCAGCGCATCGAGGTCGCGCTCGATCGTGCTCGGGTCGGCCGCCGTGGCCGGGGTGAAGGCGAGAGTCATGAGGAGCACCGGCAGGAGGATGGCGGTCCGGGCCCGGAAGACGGAAAGGCGCATGGAGGGGTCTCCGGCAATGACGGGAGACTGCGTTTCCCGCCGGTCTCCGTCAAGGCTGGACGTTCCGGGCCCACCCCTTGCGGGTAGAATCGACCGGCCCGTTTCCGCAGCCGGCCCCGGAGGATTTTCATGAAGACCATCGATCTTCGCAGCGATACCGTGACCCGTCCCACCGAAGGCATGCGCGCCGCCATGGCCGCAGCCGAGGTCGGCGACGACGTCTATGGCGAGGACCCCACCGTGAACCGTCTGGAGGCCGTCCTCGCCGAGCGGCTCGGCAAGGAAGCCGCGGTCTACGTCGCCACCGGCACGCAGAGCAATCTCATCGGGCTCATGTCCCACTGCGAGCGCGGCGACGAGTACATCGTCGGCCAGCAGGCCCACACCTACAAGTACGAGGGCGGAGGCGCGGCGGTCCTGGGCAGCATCCAGCCCCAGCCCATCGATAACGAGCCCGACGGCACGCTCGATCTGGGCCGCGTGGCGGCGGCCATCAAGCCCGACGATTCGCACTTCGCGCGCACGCGCCTGCTCGCGCTGGAGAACACGATCGGCGGCAAGGTGCTGCCGCAGGCCTACCTCGCCGACGCCGCCGCGCTGGCACGCGACCGGGGGCTGGGTATCCATCTCGACGGCGCGCGGCTCTTCAATGCCGTGGTCGCGCAGGGCGTGCCGGTCCGCGCCATCACCGATCACTTCGATACCGTGTCGGTGTGCCTGTCCAAGGGGCTCGGGGCGCCGGTGGGTTCGGTACTGGTCGGGCCGAAGGCGCTGCTCACCCGCGCGCGCCGCTGGCGCAAGGTGCTGGGCGGCGGCATGCGACAGGCGGGCGTGATGGCGGCCGCAGGCCTCTACGCGCTGGACCATCACGTCGAACGGCTGGCCGAGGACCACGACAACGCGCGCGTGCTGGCGCAGCGCCTCGCGGAGATTCCCGGGGTGCGCGTGGACCTGGATCTCGTGCAGACCAACATGGTGTTCATGCACGTGGTGCCGGAACTCGCGCCGGCGCTCAAGGCCTGGCTGCAGGCCCGCGGCATGATGCTCTCGCTCGGGCCGGTGATGCGTCTGGTGACGCACCTCGACGTGTCGCGCGAGGACGTCATCGCCTTCGCCGACGCCATCGCGCAGTTCGTCCAGCAGTCCGCGCCGGCGGCGCGGCGCGAGGGCGCCGCCGTCTGAGGTCCCGGCAATGCGGGTGTTGCCGGGGGTGCGCAGAGGCATTGCGCGGTTTGCGCTGGCGCTGATCGCGACGGTGCTGCCGGCCGCGGCACTCGCCGGCATTCCACCCGTGGCGGCGGACGGCAAGGTGCCCTCGCTCGCGCCGCTGCTGCAGAAGGTGACGCCGGCGGTTGTGAACATCTCCGTGCTGTCGGGCGCCGGCGGTTCCGCGTCTCCGCTCCAGCAGGACCCGTTCTTCCGCCGCTTCTTCGGACTGCCCGAGCGCGAGCGCCCGCAGGAAAGCGCGGGCTCCGGGGTCATCGTCGACGCGGCCAAGGGGTACGTGATCACGAATCACCACGTGATCAAGGAGGCCCGCGAGATCATGGTGACGCTGAAGGACCGGCGCCAGTTCGAGGCCCGTCTCGTGGGCGCGGACGCCGGCACCGACATCGCGCTGCTGCAGATCACGCCCGACAACCTCACCGCCCTGTCGTTCGGGGATTCCGACGCGCTCAACGTGGGCGACTACGTGCTGGCCATCGGCAATCCGTTCGGCATCGGGCAGACCGTCACGTCCGGCATTGTGAGCGCTCTCGGCCGCACGGGGCTCAACATCGAGGGCTACGAGGACTTCATCCAGACCGACGCGTCCATCAATCCGGGCAATTCCGGGGGCGCGCTCGTGAGCCTGCGCGGTGAACTCATCGGGATCAACACGGCCATCATCGGTCCTTCGGGCGGCAACGTGGGCATCGGCTTCGCCGTGCCCAGCGCCATGGTGCAGAAGGTGGTGGCGCAGCTGATCCGGTTCGGCGAAGTGCGGCGGGGACGATTCGGTGCCACGGCGCAGGACGTGACGCCCGACATCGCGCGCGCGCTCGGCGTCGCGCCGAACGAGGGCGCGGTCCTGGTCGATCTGCCTCAGGGCGCACCGGCGGACAAGGCGGGCCTGCGGCGCGGTGACGTGGTGGTGGCCGTGAACGGCCGGACCGTGCGCGGATCGGCCGATCTGCGCAATCAGCTGGGGCTCATTCCGTACGGCGACGTCGCGGAACTGCGTTACGTACGTGAAGGCAAGCCGGCGGTGGCGCGCGTGACCATCGAATCGCCCCGTGCCGGACTCGCCTCGGGTCGCGAGTCCGTGCAGGAACTCGCCGGTGCGCGGATCGGCAACGTCCTGCGCGGCGGCAAGTCCGAGGCGGTGGTCGTCGTGGAGGTGGACCGCGGCAGCCCGGCCTGGAATCACGGACTGCGCCCGGGGGACCTGATCCTCGGCGTGAACCGCCGGCGCGTGACCAGCGTCAGCGACTTCGTGTCACAGCTGCGGGCGAGCCCGCGGCCCGTGGCGCTCAACGTTCTCCGGGGGGATTTCGAACTGACCCTCGTGCTTCGCGGCGGATGACGCCCCCCCGCCGGGCCGGTGCACGGCGCGGGTCTGCCGGACGCGTTCTCGGGCGGGTCCTGCTCGCGCTGCTCGTCGTGTCGGTCGCGCTGCCGCTGGCCGTCCTGACGCTCGCCCTCGAGTCGGCACCGACGCTCGACCGTGCGGTGGTGCTCACGCCGGAACACATCGCGCGCGCCAAGTCGATTCTCATGGGGCGCTACCAGGCCAACCAGCGTGTGGGGGCGACCGGGACACTGTTCATCCGCCCGGACGATGCCGACCTCGCGGCCAACTACATCGTCAACCGGTTCGCCCGAGGAAGCGCGCGTGTCGCGGTGTACGACGGAGGCGCCGAGGTCGAGGCGAGCATTCCCGTGCCCATGCTGCCCGCGCTGTACCTGAACGTGCGCGCCACGGCACTGGAACGGCCGCCCCTCCCGGACGTCTCCGACCTTCGCATCGGCGATCTGCCGGTGCCGGACTGGCTGACGGCGCTCGCGCGGGAGGGCGTGCTGCGATGGGTCCGCCATCATCCCGAGTACCACGTGGCCCTGGATGCCGTGCAGCAGGTGCGGCTGCTGCGCTGGGGAGTGATCGCGACATACAAGTGGCAGCCGGATCTGAGCCGCCGGATGCGTGGGGCGGCGATGGACCCGGCCGAGCGGGAGCGGCTGCGCCACTATCACGACCGGCTGGTGCAGTTGTGGCGCGCACCGCCCCGAGGACCGACGCCGATGGTCGAGATGCTCGCACCCCTGCTGCGGCTGGCCGCCGAACGCTCGGATGCGTCCACCGCCGTGGAGGAAACCCGCGCCGCGATTCTCATGGCCGCACTTGCGTCGGTCGGCAAGCAGGCGGACATCCTCATTCCCGATGCGAAGACCTGGCCGCAACTCGCGCGCCGCACCGTGCTGCTGGACGGCCGGGACGACTTCGCGAAGCACTTCCTCGTGTCCGCTGCGATCGCCGCCTATGCCGGGACGGTCGTGGCCGACGCCGTGGGGCTCTACAAGGAGGTGGAGGATTCCCGCGGCGGCTCGGGCTTCTCGTTCAACGACATCGCGGCAGACCGGGCGGGCACGCGCTTCGGCGAACTGGCGACGGCCAGCGAGGCGTCCGCGCGGGCGCTGCAGTCTCGCGTGGCCGCCGGCCTCACCGACGGGGACGTGATTCCCGAGACCCGCGATCTGCCGGAGTTCCTCCCGGAGGCGGAGTTCCAGCGACGTTTCGGGGGCATCGGCGCCCCCGCCTACCGGGACATGATGGACGACATCGAACGCCGCGTGGCCGCGCTGCCGCTGTACCGGGAGCGCTGAGACGCCCGCTCAGGGCGCGAGCACTTTCGCGCGCAGCCGGCTCGACACATAGTCCGCGGTCATGACCATCGCCAGGATGACCACCACGCTGGTGGCCATGTCCTGATACTGGAACAGCTTCATCGCGCTCACGAGTTCGAAGCCGATGCCGCCCGCGCCGATCATGCCGAGCACAGTCGCCGCCCGCAGATTCACCTCGAAGCGGTAGAGGGTCGACGCGATCCAGGAGGGGATCACCTGCGGCAGGACGGCGAACACCACCACCTGCACGGCGTTCGCGCCGGTCGCGCGGACGGCCTCCACCGGGCCGGGCTCGATCTCTTCGATGGCCTCGGCGAAGAACTTGCCCAGCATGCCTGCGCCGTGGATGGCGAGGGCCAGCACGCCCGCGAACGGACCGAGACCGACCGCCGCAACGAAGATGAGCGCGAAGATGATCTCGTTGATGCCGCGCAGCGCATTCAGGACCTGGCGCATGCCGTGGAACAGGACGGCGTGCGGCGAGAGATTCCGCGCGGCGAGAAAGCACAGGGGGATCGCCGCGACCACAGCCAGAAGCGTGCCCCAGATCGCGATCTGCACCGTCTCCAGCACGGGCTTCGCGAGGCGGTCGAGCACTTCCCAGTTGGGCGGCAGCATGCGCGCGACGAGATCTGCGACCCAGGGCAACCCTCGCACCAGTTCGACGATGCTGAGACCGACCCCCGCCGCGCTCCACAGGAGCACCGCGACGACCGCCGCGCTGCCCGCGAGCCACGCGGCGACCCGTGGCGCGGACCACGGCCGGCCCAGGAGAATGCGATAGCGGCTCACGCGGCCACCGCCCCGGCGGGCAGTCCCATGCCGGCCCGGTCGACGTCGAGCCCGGGGTAGATGCGGGCGAGTGCCGCGCGGTCGAGGGAGGCGGGCCGCCCCTCGAAGACGACCCGGCCGCCCTCGATGCCCACGATGCGGTCGGCGAACTCGAGGCCGTAGTCCACCTGGTGCAGGTTGCACAGCACGGCGATGCCGAGGTCGTGCGCGGCGCGGCGCAGATCGTCCAGCACGACCCGCGCGGTCTTCGGGTCCAGACTGGCGACGGGTTCGTCGGCGAGGATCGCGCGGGGCTGCTGCGCCAGCGCCCGCGCGATGCCCACGCGCTGCTGCTGCCCGCCGGAGAGCCGGTCGGCGCGGTCCCGTGCGCGATCGGCGAGGCCCACGCGATCCAGTGCGCCGAGCGCGAGGTCGATGTCCTGCTGCGGGAACCACTGGAACAGCGCCGGCACGAGCGGCATCGACGAAAGCCGGCCGGTGAGCACGTTCTTGAGCACGGACAGGCGCGGCACGAGGTTGTGGTCCTGGAAGATCATGCCCACCGCGCGCCGCAGCGCGCGCAGTTCGTGCCGGTTGCCCGGGGCGGGCCGGCCGTCCACGCGGATGTCGCCCGCCGACGGCTCGACGAGACGGTTGATGCATCGGAGCAGGGTCGACTTGCCCGCACCCGACGGGCCGAGCACGACGCACATCTCGCCCGGCGCCACGGCGAGGTCGACGCCGCGCAGGGCCTCGACCGCCCCGTAGGCCTTGGCGAGCCCGCGCACCTCGATCATTTCATCTTGCGCAGATCGAGATTGAGCAGCCGGGCGCTGTCCCGCACGACGTCGAAATCGGAGTCGGTCGCCGCGACCCAGCGTCGGATCACCGTGCCCTTGCTCCAGGGCACGTCGCGCATGGCGAGGAATGCGGCGCGAATCTTCTGCTTGACCGGTTCGGGCAGGTCGCGGCGCATCACCACGGGCGGACCGGGAATGGGATCGGACTTCCAGATCACGGCCACCTCGTCGGGCTTCACCATGCCCCGGGCGACCGCGGCATCGTAGAGACCGTCGGCGACGGCGGCGGCATCCACCTTGCCGTTCTGCACGGCGATGGCCGCGGCGTCGTGGCTGCCTGCGAAGATCGCACGGAGGTCCGTGTCGGGCTTCAGGCCGGCCCGGATCATGGCGGTCTTGGGAAAGAGGTGACCGGAGGTGGAACTGGGATCGACGAACGCGAAGGTGCGTCCCTTCAGGTCTGCCAGACTGCGCACGCCCCGGTCCTTGCGCGCGACGACGTAGGCGCGGTAGCTCGGACCCTGTTTCTGGGTCTCGACGATGCCGATGATCTCCACGTCGGCGACCGTGGTGGCCAGCACGTACGAGAACGGTCCCAGCAGCGCGATGTCGAGGCGCTTCGCGCGGAGCGCCTCGATCACGCCGTTGTAGTCGGTCGCGACGAAGGGCCGGATCTCCGTGCCCATGCCCTGATGCAGTGTGTCGATGAGTGCCTGGTTGTCCTGCACCATCACGCGCGGATCCTCCGCCGGCACCAGACCGAAGTTGAGCGGGTTCTGCGCCCGCACGGATAGGGGGCCGCCGAGGACCACGGCGATCAGGCAGGTCGGCACCCAGCGGCCGATGCGCTGCAGCAAATTGAACACGGGCGATTCTCCTCCGGCACTGTCGTTGACACGGCCCGGCGGCCGCTTCCGGTACCGCGCGGGCAGTATGGGCGGGCGACGCGCGGCGGGTCAATCTGGGCGGACCCTCAGGGCCTGCTGACCCAGGTATCGCCCCCGCGGCACCGGCCATGGGCACGATGCGCGAGGCCGATGCCGTTTCCGGCGCACGCGGGCCATAATCCCGTGCGTACCCCTGCAACCCCGAGACGGGAGGATCGATGACCGCGCGTACCGTTCCGCCATTCCGCGCCGACCACGTAGGCAGCTTCCTGCGCCCCGCCGAGCTGCTGGCGGCGCGCGAGCGGAAGGCAAAGGGCGAACTCTCCGCCGACGCCCTCCGCGAGGTGGAGGACCGCGCCATCGCCGACATCGTGCGCTTCCAGCGGGACGTGGGCCTGGAGTCCATCACCGACGGAGAGTTCCGGCGGACGTACTTCCACATCGACTTCCTCGACCAGCTGGGCGGCGTCAAGACCGACATCCCGGTCCTCGTGAAGCGGCCGGACGGCACGGAGGAACTGGCGCCGCCGGCCATCCGCGTCGTGGACAAGGTGCGCCACGTGCGCGATATCCAGCGCGCGGACTTCGAGTTCCTGCGCGACCGGGTGCATGCCGACGCTCCGGGCTGCACGCCGAAGGTCACGATTCCCAGCCCCACGATGCTCCACTTCCGCGGCGGGCGCGCGGGGATCTCGCGTGCGGCCTACCCGGAGCTCGATCCGGACTTCTACGACGACACCGCGAAGGCGTACGGCGAGGAACTGCAGGCGCTCTTCGACGCGGGTTGCCGATACGTGCAGATGGACGACACGAACATGGCCTACCTCTGCGACGAACGCATGCGGGAGGCCGCCCGGCAGCGGGGCGACGACCCGAACGAGCTTCCGCACCGGTACGCGGCGTTCATCAACCGCGTGGTCGCCCGGAAGCCGCCCGGCATGACGCTCGCGATGCACCTGTGCCGCGGCAACTTCCGCAGCACGTTCGCCGCCCAGGGCAACTACGAGCCCGTGGCGGAGGCACTGCTGTCGGAGATGAACCTCGACGCGATCTTCATGGAGTACGACGACGACCGCTCGGGCGATTTCCGGCCGCTGCGCTACCTGAAGCCGGGCCGCGTCGTGGTGCTGGGGCTCGTCACTACCAAGTTCGGGCAGCTGGAGAGCAAGGACAGTCTCAAGCGTCGCATCGACGAGGCCGCGCAGTACGCGCCGCTCGACCAGCTGTGCCTGAGTCCGCAGTGCGGCTTCTCCAGCACCGTGCACGGCAACAACATCGCGGTCGAGGATCAGCGGCGCAAGCTCGCGCTGGTGGTCGAGACCGCCCACGAGGTCTGGGGGTGAGATGACCCGTTCCGGGAGGAGTACACCGATGTTCCGCATGCTCGTCGCGCTGGCCGCCGTGCTGGCGTTCCCGTCCGCGTGGGCGCAAGAGGTCACGCTGCGCTTCCACCACATCTGGCCGCCGGGCGCGATGGCCTCCGTGCGCGTCATCGCGCCATGGTGCGAGAAGATCGCGACGGAGTCGAAGGGTCGTATCAGGTGCCTGCTGCTGCCGGCGATGAGCGGCGGCGGTACGCCCCAGCAGCTCGTCGAGCGCGTGAAGGACGGCGTGGACGACCTCACGATCACGCTGCCGGGCTATACGCCCGGACGCTTCCCGACGATGGAGGTGTTCGAACTGCCGTTCATGACCAACTCCGCCGAGGCGGGCGCCGCCGCCGCCTGGGACTACCTGCAGAAGCACGCCGTGAAGGAGTTTCCGGGCACGCGCATCCTTGCGACGTGGGTCCACGACGAGGGGTATCTGCACACGACGAAGCGACCGGTGACGACGCTCGCGGACTTCCGCGGGCTCAAGCTGCGGGCCCCGACGCGTCTCACCAACAAGCTGCTCGGGCGGCTCGGCGCGACGCCAGTGGGTGTGCCGGTGACCGGCGTGGCGGAGGCCGTCAGCAAGGGCACCATCGACGGATTCGCGCTGCCCTGGGAGGTGCTGCCGGCCTTCAAGCTGCACGAGCTCGTGAAGTTCCACACCCAGACCGACCCGACCCGGCCCGCGCTGTACACCGCCGTGTTCGTCTTCGCGATGAACCAGGCGCGCTACGAGAGTCTGCCCGCCGATCTGCGCAAGGTGATCGACGACAACAGCGGTGCTGCCCTCTCGCGCCAGGTGGGGCGGATCTGGGACGAGAGCCAGGCGGCGGGCCGCAAGGCCGCGGTCGATCTCGGCAACAAGGTGACCACGCTGAGCGCCGCCGAGACGGACGCCTGGATCAAGGCGAGCGCCCCGGTCACGGACGAGTGGATCGACATGATGAACAAGCGTGGCCAGAACGGCGCGCAGCTCGTTCAGGAAGCGAAGGACCTGCTGGCGAAGTACCGCAAGTAGGGGCGGGCGAAGTGCACGACGGGCCCGGCATCGCCGGCGTCCGGGACCGGAAGGGGAGGGAACCCATGGCAATTGAAGTGACGGCGCAGGACGCCCCGTGCGGGGCGCTCATCCGCGGCGTGGATCTGTCCGCACCGCTGACGTCCGACGCACTGGCGGACATCCGCGCCGCGTGGCTGCGGCATCAGGTGATCGCCTTTCCCGATCAGGCCTTGAGCGTCGAGGACCTCGAACGCTTCGCGCACGGCCTCGGGCCCTACGGCGAGGACCCGTTCATCGCCGCGATCCCGGACATCCGCACGTGGTGCAGGTGCGGCGCGAGGCCGACGAGAAGACGCCCATCTTCGCGGAGAGCTGGCACTCCGACTGGAGCTTTCTGCCGAAGCCGCCCGCGGGCACGGTGCTCTACGGCAACGTGATCCCGCCGGTCGGGGGCGACACGCTGTTCGCGAACCAGTACGCGGCCTGGGACGGATTGCCCGCGACGCTGAAGGCGGCGCTGGAGGGGCGCATGGGCGTCCACTCCGCGCGCCGCGGCTATGCGCCGCAGGGTCTCTACGGGGAGCGCGACAAGGGCCGGTCCATGGCGATCCGCTACGGCGACGCGGCCATGAAGACGCAGCTGCACCCGCTCGGGCGGAAGCACACGGAGACGGGCAGGGTGGCGCTGTTCGCAAGTCCCGGGTACACCATCGGGATCGACGGCCTGCCGGAGGACGAAGCGACCGCAATCCTGCTGGAGGTCTTCGCCCATCAGGCGAAACCGGAGTACGTGTACCGGCACCGGTGGTCCGAAGGCATGCTCACCCTGTGGGACAACCGCTGCCTCATCCACGCCGCGACCGGCGGCTACGACGGCCACCGGCGTCTGCTGCACCGGATCACCGTCGCCGACCGCACGCTCCAGTAGCGAACGCCCGGCGTCGCGCGGGGCTCAGCGCGGACGGATCATTTCGAAGAGCTGCGTGACTTCGGTGTAGTCACCCCGGTAGCCGCAGCGGGCGATGGGGCGCGCGCCCGCCGTGTCGAAGCGGCCGTCCACGAGGAAGCGTTCGTCGATGTGCACGCCGACGACCTCGCCGATCGTGATCCAGCCTTCGAGAGGACGGCCGTCCGCCGTGTGGAGCGGGATGATCTGCGCGAGACGGCATTCCATCGACGCGATCGCATCCGCGACCCTCGGCGCCTTCACGAGGCGGCAGGGTGCAGCGGCGAGGCCCGCGAGTTCGAACTCGTTCACGCCGTGGGGCACGGAGGCGGACGTCGCGTTCATGGCCTGCGCATGGTGCGCCCCCACGAAGTTGACCACGAACTCCCCGGTGGCCTCGATGTTCGACACGGAATCCTTCCGCGCGCCGGTGGTGCTGAAGTACACCATCGGCGGCGCGTCGCACACGCCGTTGAAGAAACTGTAGGGCGCCAGGTTGGGCCGGCCCCGCGCATCCACGCTCGAGATCCAGCCGATGGGGCGCGGCGCGAGGATCGCCTTGAACGGGTCGTGAGGCAGTCCGTGGCCCGCGCGCGGCTCGTAGAAATAGTCGGCCATGGTGGGGGTCAGCCGAAGTCGGCCGGGCTCAGCACGATGGGCTCGCCGTGCGGCGTGCGTTCGGCGGCGTGCGCCCAGGCGTTCCGACAGCGTTCGAGCGTCTCGCGCGAGGCGAGGCCGCGCTCCTGCACGAGGCGTTCGACGGCGCGCAGCCAGTGCTGGTAGTAGGTGCTGCCGCTGTCGGGATCGCCGCGGGACTGCGCCTCCGCGATCTCGCGGCCGAGCGTCTCGGTCCATTCCTTCCAGGTGAACAGCCCCTTGCGGTGCAGTGCGAGGGTGAGCGCGAAGGCCTCGGCCTGCCAAGGCTCGTCGAAGGTGGGTGCGCGGTCGCCGGGGGGCAGGGCGGAGAGCGCATCGAGCATGGAGGAAGGCGCGCTCATGTCAGGCGGGCTCCAGGTAGGGCTCGAACGCGTCGATGGACACGCGCAGTGTGGGGTCGGCGCTGTCACCCCAGAGTGCGGCCGCCTCGAACACCACGGTGTAGAGCCACTGCGGGTCCTCGTCGCCGGTGGCGACGACCGCGTCCGGATAGGCGTGGCAGCCGTGGACGCGTTCGATCGTGCCCACCTTGTCGCGCGCGTAGCGCGGCAGGCGTGTGTGCCCGGTCGGATGGAAGTTGCGCGTGCGGACACGGTCGCCGGGCTGGAACCGTGCCTCGCGCAGTGCCGGCCGGCCGAACGGCGCGCGGATGACGCCGGTCGCTGTGAGAACGTCGGCGGTGAGCGTGCGCTCGACCGGGACACCCGGCCCCTGCGCGTGGCCCGCCTGGATTTCCGAGTCCGTGACGAGGCCCTTCTCGACGGCCGTGCGGGAGATGCTGAGGAGCCAGCGGTGGTAGTAGGAGACGTCGAGATAGGTGCGGGCGGGCAGCACTTCCTGGTGGTAGCGGAACAGGTCGATCTTCCAGGCGCGCGTGTAGAGGACGGCACGCACGATCCCCAGCACGCGACCCTCCCAGGGTTCGTGGAACGGAGGCTCGTTCGGTTCGGTCACGACGGGGCCGAAGCCCTGCATGCCACCCAGATCGTGGATGCCGTTCATGCCTGCGCCCCGAGGGGACTGCGCGAGGCCGGTGCCGATCATGCTGTCGCGGGTGACGAGCGCGGCCAGTTGCGCCTCGGTCCAGCCGTCCGTGCCGGGCGGGCGCTGCGGCAGCACGAGGAAGCGCGTCTCCGCCGTGGAGTCCCACACGCGGATGCGCTTCGTCGCGGGGCAGCGTCACGCCGAAGTCACCCAGGACGCCGCGCGGGTCCATCACGGCGCGCGAACGGTAGGGCGCGGACTTGTACCAGACGGGGGGCAGGCCCAGGACGTCCCAGGGATAGCAGGAGCACAGGGTGCAGACCACCATGTGGTGCTCGGCCTCGGTGTTCTCGACGGCGATGAGGTGATCGCCGACCTTGCCGAAGTCGCCGGCGGCGTTGATCGCGGCGGTGGCGTCGGCGAGCAGCGCCGCCTTGAACGCGGGATCGGTCCAGGCCCGGGCAATGACGCGCGCGCCGACGTGCGGTCCGACCTTCGTCTCGAAGTGCTCGACGATCTGGTCGAGCACGGCGGGTCCAGGTAGCCCTTCTCGGCGAGCACCGTCTCCAGAGCGCGGACGCGCAGCTGCATGTCGCTCAGGTGGGAACCGTGGCCGTGGTCATCGTCGTGGTGGTGGTGATCGTGATCGTCGCGATCGTGATCGTGGGGGGACTGACTCATGGCGACCGTGCTCCTCCGTACCTTCGCGCCGGCTGGCGCATACCGCACGGATTATGGCAGGGCGAGGGCGGGACCGGGCAGCGACGTTGCATCGTCGCAGAAGCCGGCGCCAACCGCGGTCAGGCCGCCAGGGTTCGAGCGCGCAGCTGGCCGCACCCGCCGTCGACGTCCTGCCCGGCGGAGTAGCGCAGCGTCGCGAGGATGCCGTGCGAGCGCAGCGCGCGGACCATCTCCATGCCTCGCTCCGTCGGTGGCCGGCGGTAGGGACTGCCCGGCAGCGCGTTGAAGGGGATGAAGTTCATCACGGCGTACTGACCGTCGAGCAGCCGGGCGAGGGGCGTCCACCTCGTCGTCGCCGTCATTGACGCCGTCGAGCAGGGTCCACTGGTACTGCACGGGATAGCCCGTGGCGAGGCTGTATGCGTTCGCGAGGCGAACCAGATCGTCCGGCGCGATGCGGGGTGCCCGTGGCAGGAGTTCCGTGCGCAGCGATGCCTTCGTCGTGTGCAGCGAGAGCGCCAGGGCCGGCTTCACCCGGCCGAGCGGCAGACGCTCGAATGCGCGCAGATCACCCACGGTGGAGAAGACGAGATTCTTGTGCGCGATGCCGGCCTCGCGGCCCAGACAGTCGATGGCGTCGAGGACGGCGTCCAGATTGTGGGACGGCTCGCCCATGCCCATGAACACGACCTTGCGCACCGGGTGGCGCGCGCGGGCGAGGGCGACCTGCGCGACGATCTCCGCGCTGGAGAGGTGGCGTTTCAGTCCGTCACGGCCGGTCATGCAGAACGTGCAGCCCACCGCGCAGCCCACCTGCGTGGAGACGCAGACGCCTCTTTAGGCAGCAGCATGCTCTCCACGGTCTGGCCGTCCTCGAGCCGTACCAGCAGGCGCGTCGAACCGTCCCGGCCGGATGCGTGGAATGCACCCGGGCGAGACGGTCCAGGGCGGTGTTCAGCGCCGGCAGAGACCCGCGGAAGCGCGCCGGGAAGAAGTGCTCGGGCCGGGGATGACCCGCGTCGAGGGCCTTGCCCTGGAGCCACGCACGCCGGATCAGCGCGAGGTGCGCGGAGGCGGCGCCGTGGGCCAGGAGCAGGGTGTCGAGGTCGGGAAGGGGCATGGAGTGAGGGCCGGCCTACGGTCGACAGATGGTGCGCGGCGCCGGTGTCAACCCCCCGCGCCGTTATTGGGTTTCCGAGAAGGTCGGCGCCGTTTCCGCCACCGTTTCCCCGTTGTTGTCTCCAAACGTAGCACGAAATCGAACTCATCCAGTAGTTCGGAGACTTTCAGGCGGAGGTACTCCAGCCGCTCCCGACGGGTCATGCGGTCGGCAGGATGGGCAGGGCGCAGGCCCGGGTTCGCGCGCCCTATCGGCTTCCTCACCCCCCGACAGCAGCGGCGAAGTCCGGCCCCCGTTCGGGCAGCACGTCGCCCGGCGCCCACCAGAAGCGCTGCCCCGAGTCCCGCTCGGCGCGCTGCTTCATCCGGACGAGGTAGCCCGGGGACAGGTACTCCTGCATCTGGTGGAAGAGCAGATGGTTCAGGGCCGCGCGGGTGTACCAGAGGTTAATCAGCGGCGCGTGCTCTGGGCGAACCGCACCGCCTCCGCACCCGCGTGCGTCTCCTCGCCGGCTGCCGCCTGGTGGACGTTGCCCACCGTGAGCCCGTACAGATCCGACACGGTCCCCACCATCGGCCCGGCCAGGGTCTCCGCGAACGAGTGCCCGTAGCGCGTCTGATCGGCCAGCAGGAAGTCCCGAAGATCCCCGAAGCCTCCGCCCTGCATCATCGCCGCCACCCACGTCTCCGGTTTCGTGAAATCCTTGGGGTCGCGGCCCCTTCGCAATGTCCTTCGCGGTCATGGCGAGCCCGCCGAGCACCGTGGTCCCTACGGCCAGCGACGCGAGATAAGCCGCTCGCGAGGAGCCCGTCGGCAGCGACGCCCCGCGCATCCAGTGCCGGGCGATCAGTGCTATGGGGAACGATTTGAACATCACTAGCGAGCGCAGGATCTCGCCCTGGACGGTGCCCGTCTTCGTGCCCTGGTTCAGGATGGCCCGCTCCGCGCGCCCGGCGTGACGACGGCGATATCCGTCTCCTCCAGGATCGCGCCGAGCAGCTTGGTCGCCGCCTCCTGCCGCACGCGCTGCGCGTCGGTGATGGTGAGGCCTGCCGCCTCGATCGCGGCGTCCGGTACCTGCATGACGGCCTGCGGGGTCAGCATCGTGTCGTTCCCGCCGCCCCAATCCTCGAGCCGCGCCAGTTGCCAGACCTTCCAGTCCGCCGACGTGATGCCCTTGGACTCCAGAATGCGCAGGTCGCTCGGATCGATGGACGCCCACTCCTGTCGGGAGAGCTTGCCCACCGCGGACATCATCGTCACGCCGAAGGCCCGCTTCCTCGCCTCGGTCAGCGCGTTCAGACCCGGAGGCCCGCATCGTCGCGTTCGCGAGCTTGTCGGTCCAGCCGGCGCCCAGGCGATCGTCCCCGAACCGGTGCATCTCGTGCAGCAGGGTGTCCAGCGACAGGCCCGCACGCCGCGCCAGATCCCGCTCCGTCTGGTTCAACGGGTTGAGCGCCGCCAGTTCGTTGCGCAGCAGCTGCACCTCCGGTAGCCCGTTCAGCCGGGCCGTTATCGCGAGCGTCGCCTCGTCGACGACGGAGGAGAGCACCGCCCCGCCCAGCTTGGATGCCACCTGCAGGTTACGGGCGCCGCGCATGAACCGCGCGAACGTCTCGTTCTCGGCCTGCGCCGTGGCGCCGGAGAGCTCGTCGTACACCGCTTGAATGCCCAGCCCCGCTGACTGCTTCTCGCCGGCCTTCGTGGCGACATCGACCCAGTAGCCGACCATGTATCCCGGGTTCGGTCCCAGCGCCTCGACGAGGCCCGTATCGCGCGCCATCTTGTGGACGTGCCCCAGCCAGGTGTCCCACAGCCCGCGCTCCGAGTAGCTCGCCTGGTACTGCAGGAAGGCCTCCGCGTTGCGGAAGTGCAGTTCCCGGTGTTCGGCGTGCCGGTTCGCGACCGCCCGGGCGGCAGGCTTGAAGCCCATCTCGGGCCGGATGCCGTTGAGTCCGCCCGTGCTCAGCGTGTCATACGCGGGCGAGCAGGAAGGCCTCCATATGCGTGAACAGCGGACCCGTCCGGGTTCACGTACTGCTCGCGGTCGATCAGCGGGAGCACCGTCTGCACCCACGTTGCCGGGCCCGCCTCGGCGATCAGCCGCTGCGAGTGCGATTGCGGCATCCGCCAGTTGCGCAGGCTCCCGACATCGCCGCCCGCGTCGTTGAACCGCTGCCGCATGCCGTCGGCCATCTTCGTCCAGGCCTCCGCCGCCGCCTTCGCGTCCGCGTTGCCGGTGCGCTCGCCGAACAGTTCCCGCACCACGTCCGCCTCGCCCGTGCCGTTGTCCAGCAGCCCGAAGAACCGGGGCGCCACGGCGTCCAGGCTCTCGACGAGTTCCGATAGCGCAAGGTTCGCGATGGCCTTCTGCCGCGCCTCGACCGACAGCGTCGTCCCGCGGTCGCCCGTGTCGCGCACGAGCACCGACATCAGGCCTTTCATCATCCCGCCCGGTGAGCCCCGCACGGCCGCGTCTATCCGCGCCGTCGCCGCAACCGTCAGCGCCGCGTTGCGCTTGGCCCGCTGCGCCGCCTTCACGATCCCCTCGCCCGCGATCCGCCCGGCCGCCGCCGTCATGGTCGCCGGGGTCAGTGCGGTGCCGGCCCTTCATCAGTTCGCGCCGAGCACGAGGGAACGCCCCACGGACGCGGTCCTCCAGGGCTTCCAGTTCCACCTTCGTCAGCCGTCGCCCGATGGCATCGGTGACAGCGGTCACGCATTCCCGTGCGCATACGCTCAACTTCCTCAGGAAACACTGCACCGCCGCCTCGATCGCCCGCGCGTCCTCCTGCGCCTGCCGGATACCCTCGTCGGCCTTGCGCATCAGTTCCCGTGCGGTCATGACCTCGCCGTTCGGCCCGATCACTTCATGTCCGGACTCCTCGCGATCACCTGCTGCGCGCCTGCAACTCCAGATCCTCCGCGCCGCCCTTGGCCTTCGGCTGCCCATCGGGCGACATGCTCCCGTCCGGCATTCGACGCATCGGGACGACGTCGAACGACCCGTCCGGGGTTGCGCGTTATCCGGGCAGCCCGGCCTCCGGCTTGACCTGGTTCGGCCCCTTGCGCTGGGCCTGCTTGCGTAGTGCTGCGATCGTCCGGCGCAGCGACTCCCGCGCGATCCTGCGGCGCGCTCCGGACAGCAGTTGCTCTGACTTCGTCATCGATCACCCTCCGTACCGCGGCCATGAACGCCGCGTCGTCGTCACCCGCTTGAATCGCCGCCCGCTCGACGGCGTCCGCATCGATCCGGCTCGCCTGTGCGATCAGTCGCGTGTCGGCCTCGCTCGGCTCGAACTCGTCGCGCACCTCGGGCTCTCGCAGGTACGCCTCCAGTTCGTCGGCCATGCGCGCCGCGGTCGCCGTGTCGCCTTCGCGGATCGCGCTCTGCGCTGCATCCATCGCCGCCCCGATCGCTCGACGGTCGGCCGGCGCCAGTTGCTCACCGGCCAGCGCCCGCGCCAGTGCCGTGCGGACCTCCTCGCTTACCGCGATCGTCGTCCCGGCTGCTGCGTCGCGGGAACCCACTCGTCCCCAGCATGCGCTCCGACCGGCTGCCGAACTCACGCGCGACCTTGTCCACCATCGCCCGGAATCGCTGCATCGCGGATTGCTTGACGGGGGAGGGCTCGAAACGCAGATCGCCCGCGGCATCCGCCACGCTCACCGGCTCGCCCCGCAGTACCTGCGCGGTCGCCTTCTCCATCGCCTGGACGTGCGCCGTGCGCGCGGTGTCGGTCAGCGGCTTGCCCGGCGCGCTGTCCACTTCCAGCCGCTTCGCCGCGTTCGCCGTCAGTGCCGCATCCCGCAGGCCTGTGTCGGCCGCGTGCGCGATCCCGCCGAAGGCAGCGCCCAGCAGCGTGTCCACGGCGAGCGCCTCAGCGTCGAACGGTTCGTATCGCAGCCCGAGCCCAGGCGAGCCCGTCGCGTCCAGTACGGCCTTCGAGGCGCCGCGCTGCGCGACACCCAGGGCGCATTCGATCCCGCGCCGAACGCGATCCGCTGCGCCAGCGTCTGCCCCAGGAATGGCACCTTGAAGCCCACGCCCAGCGTGCCCGCGCTGATGGTCGCCACGGCAGCCGCACCGCCCGGGGTCGGCGCCGTCCTTCACCAGTCCCGCGCCCTCGGACAGCCCCATGGTCCCCATCAGCGGTGCCGGGTTGCCACCGCCCGCCATCAGCGGCAGGACGGCCTCCGAAAATGCGCCGATGATCTTGCCGGCCGTCCCCACGTCAGCCGGTGCCGGGGTCCAATACTCGATGGCAGGCTCCACGAGCTCGGTCGCCAGCGAGAACACCGAGTCCGCCGAGCGTCCGCCCGTGAACCGGTCCACCGCCACCAAGGGCGCTGCCGCTGCGATCCCGACGGCCTGCGCAGCCTTCGCACCGCCGCGCATCACGCCCATGCCGACGGCCTTGCCCATGCCCTTGAAGAATCCCGCTCGTCGGTCGCCGGGGGATCGATCATCACGCGCTCATCGCGCGCCGCCTGCTCCGTCTCGAACAGTCCGAAGGTCGCCATCTCACCACTTCCCGCTTGCGCCCGGCGCCTTGAACGTCCCCGACGTGCCCGACCCCGACAACGGCTGTAGATGTCGATCCGGTACGGTGCGCCGCTCTTGTCGGTCCCAGTAGCCGTCCCGCGCCGTAGTCGGAACGTGCCGTCCCCGGCGTTCTCCAGCGGTGCGCGCAGCATCTGGTCCAGCGGCCCAGGCAAGCGCCCGGCCTTCTGCTCGCTGCTCAGGACGCGCGCCACGCGATCCACGAGCGCCGCCTCGTCCATCCCCACGGCAGGATGATCGCGCCGCCGTTGACGCGCGCAGCGCCGCCCGTGGCCAGTTGCGCCGCCGTCTTCCACCGCTTCGAGTCCAGTACCCCGGAGAAGTCTCCGGCCTCGGCCGACAGCGCCGCGTAGACCGCTTTCGCCGCCTGGTAGGCCGCACTCCGTGCCTGCGGTGCGCCGGCGAAGGCCGCGTCGTAGGTCGTGGCGAACTCGCCGTTCATCAGGTTCTCGGCCGGCATCGCCATCGGCTTGCCTGCGCCGCCCTTCGTCGGGTTCAGCAGTGCCTCGCCCGCCAGCATCAGGTCCGATGCCTTGCGCGCGGTGTACGTCCGGTCGGAGGAGAACAGCCCGCCGCGGATGGTCAGGTCCGCCGGCTCGCGATCATTCCGGCCAACGCCACCACCGGCGCGTCCCCTGCCAGTTCCTGCATCACGCCCGCGTAAGCCGGCACGTCCGCGATCGTGTCGGACAGCGTCCGGAAGAAGTCCCGCTTCTGGTCCGGCGTCGCCTTCGACAGCGCCCCGCTGCACCGCTTCGCCTTCCTCGGGGAGCATGATCCGCATGGGGCTCCCGAACTGCCGCTGAAGGCCTCGGGCGACGTTCACGCGGTCCCGGATCTGCCCGGCGATCGACTGCGGGTCCATCCAGTTCAGCGGCTCCCAGGCGCACCAGCCCGCGAGCGTTCGCGTACTCCAGCGGTCGCTCCATCAGCTGCGCGCGGGTGTTCTTGTAGAGCGTGCCGAGCTTGTCGCGCATCTCGATCAATTCGCCCGTCACCTTCGCCCCGGGCTCGCGCATCTCCTTGTCCAGCCGCGCGAGTTCCTGCTCCATCGTGACCGGCGAAGCGTTCACGAATTTCGAGACGTAGGAATTGAGCCGCAGCAGTCGCTCCGCATCCCCGGCCAGCGGCGTGCCCTTCGCCCCGTGGCGATGTCGCGCAGGGTCTCGGGGTCGGCCGGGTAGCCCTTTGAGATGACGCCTTCGGTGTCCGTGATCGCCTTGCCGACCTGTGCCTCCCGCTTGCTGCGCTCCGCCTGCGCCCGCGCCTGGAGCCGGTCCTTCGCGCTCTGCACGCGGTCGAGCAGGATGGTCTGTTTGTCGACGTCGAGCCTGTCGCTCTTGGCGATCGCCTGCGCGATGGTGTCCAGCGCCTTCGGCGAAGTCTCCGCGTTCAGGATGCCCCTCTGAAAGAACGAGAACCACGTTTTTCTCCGGAACTGAATGCGTCGCTGCTCGACCATCTCCGGCGAGAACGCCCCGCCCGCGTTGTCCAGCAGCGCCTCGAATTGCGACACCGCCCGGTCCGGGTCCGCCATGCCGATGCGAGACAGCGTGTCCTCCGCGGCGAGCACCGATGTCCGCTGCTGCTCCTTCGCGAATTCCCGCAGGGATCGGGACGCACCGATCACGGCCCGGCGCATCGGTGCCTTGAATGCGACCTCCAGCCCGCGCTTCACACGATCGCCCGCGCCGCCGATCAGTTCCGACTGCCGCTCCATCAGCGCCGCCGCAATCGCGTTCGTCGCCTCGGAGGACTGCAACTCGCCGCTGCGCACCCGCTCGATGTGGCTCGAGATGATCTCGTCCGCGTCGATCTCGAACGACGACATGCGCTCGGCAGCGTCGAGGCGGTCGGCGATCTCCTCTTCCTCGCGCTGCTTGCGCACCTCCTCGCGCCACATGCCCTCGGCTACGCCCTCCAGCGCCCGGCCCACCTTGCCCAGACCGTCGCCGCCGATGAACGCCCCAGGCGGCGCGGCGGGCGTCGGCGCGACGCTCAGCGGTGCAAATCCGAAGTCCCCGCGTGGAATCCGCATCTCACTTCCCCCAGGCCTGGACACTCTTCGCGCCCCCGGCCAGCAGCGTGCCGCTCGCTTCCCACATTGGCGTTTTCGCATCGCCATCGAGGACTGCGTCCGGTTGAACTGGCCTTGCTGCGTCAGGCGCGCGCCCTGGTACCGGCCTGCAGGATCGCCATGAACGCGTCCAGCTCGCTCTCCTGCGTGGATGTTGTCCTGCAGGTCAGCAGCGGACCCCGAGTTCACGTCCACGCCAGCCTTCGCCAGCGACGCCCGCGCCCCGGATCGCGCCATGCGCCCGGCCTTGCGGACGATGTCGGCATTGACCGCCGCCACGCCCTGCGCCGCTGCTGCATCGGCTGCGTTCTGTCGTGCCTGGAAATCGAAGTAGGCCTTCTGCTGCACGCCTTGCCGAAGGATCGAGACGGTCTGTAGTGCGGTCGCCGCAGCGAACAATGGTCCGGCTGCCATAGTTGCCTCCTAGTGCTCGCCCACGCCGGGGTAGCGCCGTGCGTAGTAGTTGCTGATCCGCTTTGAGACTTCGTCGTGCTGCGGGTGCTTCGGGTTCGTGTAGGCCTCAGACTTCTCCAACGCCTCGATCGATTGCCCGCCGCCCGCACCGTTGCCGGCGTTCACGTTCCCGTCTTCCCCGATCTCCGGCCCGAGTACCGCCATCAGGCGCAAGAACGTGGGGTTGTTGCCCAGCGCCTTGTCCATCTCGCCGATATCGAAGTTCGCCTTCTGCGCGAGCGCCGTCGCTGCGTTCCACGCGTGCCGGAGGTTCGCCCCGAACTCCTCGCCCCACACCGCTCCGCAGTTCCTCATGCACGTTCGCAACGTCCCGCCGCAGATCGTCGGCCAGCAGTTCCGGTGCCCAGGTGTTGAACGCGTAGTCGAGAACGTCCGTCACCTGGTCGTCCGTCATGCCTTTGCCGTGGAATCGCTCCAGCATCTTCTGCGTAGCAGGGTCCGCCATCAGCTCGTCACGCGTGATCGAGTCCGGCAACCCCTCCAGCGGGTATTCCTTCCACGACTTCGGCGGAAGGCCCACCGTGCGCATGCGTTCCTGCAACGCCGCGTAGCCCTCGGCCAGCTTCATCCCCGTCGCGCTCTGGTCGACCGTGCCGTCCGCGGCTGCGCGTGATGTACTTCTCCGGCGCCTTCGTCCACCACTCGCCCGGGGCCGCTGCAGGCGCCGCGCCTTCCGCTCCGGGGCTCTCGGATACTCCGTCTGTTTCGTAGGTCATGGCGCCTCCGTTACTCTTCGATCACCCAGCCCGACGGAGTCAGCACAGAACGCGGCAAACCCGCTGGCTGCTTCGCCGTGTCGACCACATCGGCAGGCGCCTTCCATCCGCCCGGCGTCTCTACCGATCTTTCCAGGCCCACCGTGCCGGCCGCCTGCTGCTTGCTGACGCGCTCGTGTTCCTCGGCGTAGGTCAGTGGACCGCTTCTCCAGCCGATGCCGTGAGCCGAGCCCGCACGGGGCCGGGAGCGTATGGCGGTTGTCTGGTCATGCGCCCACCTTCTCGCTTTCGCGCTTCACGGCGTCCGCGAAGTGCTGAGGTTCTTTACCGCCCGACCACCGCGGGTCGGGGTTCCAGGTGTCCCACTCCTCCAGCAGCGCGTCCGACTGCGTCTTGATCTCGTTGGCCGGGTTCATCGCCCGTGCGTACGGAAGCCCGACGGGCGCGACATGCTCGCACGTCCAGCGCCAGCCGCTCCTCCACCAGCAGCGGGATGTTCGATGCGGCGATCGCCTCCTTCGTCATGCTCTCGCGATGCCGGAAGCCCGCCGCGCGCATCAAGTTCCCGCCTTCCGTCACCAGATCCCGTGCAGCCTGCGCCACCCGCTCGAGCCCCTCCTGCAGCGCTGGCCTGCCTCGTTGCGCCGCTTGAGCACCGCCTCGAAGTGATCGCGGTTGCGCTGCCACTGCTCGCGCTCCGCCTTGATCCGCGCCGCTTCTCCTCCAGGTTCAGGTCCTCGCGAGCCTTGCGGGCCGCTGTCTCCAGGGTGAGGGAGGCCCGCCTTCGCCTCGATCAGCCGCGCGTCGTTGACCGTCCCGCCTCCGACGACCACGCGCCACTGCTCGCCCGACCTTCTCTCCTCGGCGTGCAGTCTCTTCCTTGCCTCGGCCAGCAGCGCCTCCAGCTTATCCACGCTGTCCCGCATCGCCTGCAGCTTGTCGCTCATTTCGGCACCACCCATCCGGTTTTCGTCAGCGTCGGACGAGTGATCTTTCGCGGATCAATGCTGTCCGCATCCGGCAGGCTCTCGTCTACCGCATCCGGCCCCCGCTCCTGGACCTCCACAGGCTCGCCGGGCACGCGCTGCTCGCGCCTCCTCGCCGCCCTCGGTGCTGTCTCCACCTCACCACCCCATTCGGCCATCTCATGCCTCCGTCGTCGTCAAAACGCGCGCGCGAGGGTCCGGCAGGCATCTGCCCCCCTCGCAGTCCACTTCCGCCCGCTGGCGCTATTCCCCATCGCTTGCGCTCCGGTACGAATCCGGGCCTGCGTCGCTGTCAAGATACCGGCCGCTGCTGGGCTCGTACTCCAGCCACGCATTCCCGAGTCGGCCTACGTGCTTCCAGCGGACCTTACCCACGGCGATCAACGTACGTCGGGCCTCGGGAGTGCCTTGCGCTGCGAGAACGTCGCGCCACACCGTGATGATGTTGTCCGCCTTGTTCGCCCAGTTCGCACTCCCGGCGATGTCGTACCCAGTCGGCACTGGCCGCCGCTTCGTCTGCGGGTCGGGTTGGAGCTTCGCCGGGTGCGCGACGATCCACACGTGAAGTCCGGTCTCGCGGGCCATCTGTGACACGCGCGACAGAGCGTCGCTGATGTACTCGGTTTCCGTCAGGTGCGGCGGCCTCTCGTGCTCCAAGCGGTTCCATGGGTCGAAGATCACGCCGCCCCGGTATGCGTTGGCCTCGCACCGCTCCGCGAACCGGTAGGCCTCGCCGACGGCGTCGAAGAACGATTCGCCTTCCTCGAACGACGCGAATTCGTAGCGACGCCCCATCTCCTTCACCGCGGCCGCGACTTCGGCCTCCGTCATGCGGTTGCGACTGCCGGACCGGAATGACTTCCCGATGCGCCGCTCCAGCAACTCGGCGATGTGGAACTCCAGCGGCTCTTGCTCCGGGGACACCATCAGAAACTTCCAGGGCCTGCCGTCCGGGTCGTGGTTCAGCAGGTTCACGGTCAGCGCGTCCAGCCATGCCGACTTGCCGTGATTCGGAATGCCCGTGATGACGGTCAACTGCCCACCCGCGACGGTGTAGAACCGGTCCACAGACGGCCAGCCCGTCGAGCATCCGGGCTTGAGTCCGTCGCGGTACAGACGGCTGACGCGCGGGCCCTCGAACTCGATGCAGGTCAGCTTCATCCAAGCGCCCCTGACATGACGCAGTCCGCGGGAGCCGCCTTGGGGCAAGCCCTCGGCTTCCCAGCGTCGCTTGTTGAGCCACGTCTGGGGGTGCGGGATGTACTGTCCGCCGTCGCGGTCCCACTCCTTGGAGGCGTTCCAGCGCGCCAGCCCGGCCATGATTCGCGAACGCAGCAAACGCGTCCGGCTTCAACTTCCGCCACGCCTTCACGGCGTCCTGCTTGTCAAGCTTGCGCGGGTACTCGGCCCAGAACTCCGCGAACCCGTCGGGCAGCGCATCGACAGATGCGCGAGAGGTGTTGTTGTTCTTAACATCAACATCAACTTCAACTTCAAGCCGTCCTGAGTCCGCCTTAGGACTGTCTGAGGGCTGACCGTGGTCAGACTTTTTCTCGGGCAAGTCACTGATTCCTTGGGGCGGCGCAGGGTACTTGCTGTTCTCGTAGCGCAGTCGCTGACGGAACCTCGGAACGAAGATGTAGCGGGCGCCTTCGTGCTGATAGACGCGGAGCAGATCCACGTCGACGCACTCCAGCAGAAGCTTCTCGATGCGCTCGGCGGACACTGTCCCGGCCATGCACCGTGTCCGAAGGTAGAAGTTCGAGCCCTGACACCGGCCCGTGTCGTCTGCCGACAGCACGACGGAGACGAAGAGGTTGCGCGCCTCGGGCGACACCGACCAATAGCGTTCGGACGTGATCAAGTCATCGCGCATGATTCTGTTCGGCACGCTCACCCCCGCATCGTCGGGAGCAGGCGCGCTGCCCGCTGGATCAACTGGTGGTTGCGCACCCAGGCCCAGCAAGCGACGCACAGGCGATGCGTCGGGAGCCGCGGCTCGAACAGTCGTCCGCATCCCTCGCACCTCGCTTCCGTCTTCGCCGGCATCAGGCAGCAGCGCGGATGCGTGACGCGCGACGCTGTTCCTCGCGCACCCGCTGCGGCCCAGGAAGGGGCGGAAGGATCTGCTCGGCGGGCGGGAGGGCGGCGATGTACGCCTCCAGGTCACTCCGGCGCCAGCGCGTCGAGCGCATCCCCAAGCGCACCGGCGCAGGGAAGTTGGGGTCGGTACGGCGGAGTTCGCCAAACTTCCACAACGTCACGCCGAGCAATTCCGCGGCGTGATCCTTCTCCAGGAGGAGGGAAAGTTGTGCAGCATGCTTCGTCATCGTTCACACTCCCGTTTGGTTTCGTCACGGTTACGACAGTGCGAACTGTGGGGCACGAGCCTCGCGCCGCCAATTTTTTTACCCCGTTTCGTCTGTTGGGGGCTCGGCGATTCTCGGGGCGCTCATCCAGTCCTGGTGAGCCTTGTTGGCAAGTTCCAAGTCTTCGCGCATCGGGAAAACCCAGTCGGCAGGCGTTGCGCCGCCGCCCTCCATCAGCCGGCGCACGATCGCTGCAATCGGGAGCTTTGGGGCGCGCTGCTGCAACGACTCGCGCCGGAATCGCTCGCGAATGAACGGCCACTTGCCCGGAGGCGTTGGGCGATCCTCCCACGCCTTGTGCAGCTTCTCGACCATATCGGCGCCGATGTCTCTGCCCAGGATCGACTTTGCAGCGCGTGCAATCGCGGGGTAAGCCCGCCGTCGCATTGGGAACCCCCATCGCAGCAACTGCGCAGCCGTCTTCGCAATGATTGCGTCCGACTCAGTGTCGGCGGCCGCCTTCTTCGGACGCCCTCGTCGATTCGCCATACGCACCCCCGTGCGCCCCTGTGAGAGGAGCCGCGCCGGCCGGGCAGGGTGTCCCGGTTTTCCCCCCGTCGGGGTAGGCGCGGCGAAAGGTCTACGCCCTCGCGGGCGACATGCTCTCGATCTCGCGGATTTTGTGGTGCAGCGTCTCGACCGCCACCTGCGCCATGCGCGCCAGCATTTCGACGCGCGACTGAGAGTCGCCATTCTCCAACAGCATGTCCGCGATCTCGCTCAAGTCGGTCACGTGGGGCACGCACTCGCTCGCCAGTTCGCTCGCGCGCTCCAGGCCCTTCTTCGGTTCGTTGCTCATGACCGCTCCTCCTGCGCCGCCTTCATGAACCGCTGGAACTGGTGGTCCAGCTTCGCGGCTTGGGCGAGCTCCTCGGGCTTCGGATCGCGGCCGATGCGCTCGAACGTCGCCGCCTCGATCTCTTCTTGGACCCGCAGGACGGCCTCCATGACCCTGCGTTCGGACGCTTCGTCCATCTTCACCACGGCGCCGCCGTAGTCGCCGCGCATCATCATCCACATGCGCATGCCGTTGTCGTGAAGCACGAACTTCAACGCGGTCGCGAGCATCTGCGGGGTCGTTATCTGCGTCTGCTGGTTTGCCATGTCACGCCTCCACCGGGACGATGTCTTCGACGATCTCTTCGGAGACGATGCCCAGCAACTCGGACAGCATCATCCCCAGCTCCTCGACCCGCTCCTCCGCGACTCTGGCGAGGATGACGAACCGGCTTTGAGCCTTCGCCGCATCCCCCTCCTCGCTCGGATCGAACTCCGCCTGCTCCGCTAACAGCCGCATCAGTTCGGCGACGTCCGCCAGACCCTTCCCGGACGCCTCGGCGATGTCAACGATGCGCCGCACTTCTGCGACCGTTGGATTGGATGTCACAATTCGCACAGCCATGGTGCACCTCCTGTGTGCTTCGTGGTCAGGCGGGAGAGGGTGCTGTCACACCCTCCACCCGCCGCATGCCGGGAGCCGCCCGGCGCGGTGTTGCCCTCGACGTAGTCGGCCCAGGCGAGCAGCAGCGCCCGCCGTGCCTTCGCGAACTCGCTGCGGTTGTATGCACGCCGAATCCGATCCGCTTCCTTGTGCGCCAGGCACGCCTCGATGACGTCCGGCCGGGCGATGTCTTCCTCGTTCGCCCAGGTGCTGAAGCTCGCCCGGAAGCCGTGAACCACGAAGTCCCGCCGCCCCATGCGCTGCAGCAGCTTCAGCATGCCCATGTTCGACAGGTGCTTGCGCATGTCGGCCGGTGACGGGAACACCCACGGCGAGCCCAGCTCACGCATCGCCCCGAGGATCTCCAGCGCCCCGCGGCTGCAGGTACACGACGTGTGTCTCGCCGCCCTTCATGCGCTTCGCTGGGATCGTCCAGACGCCGGCCTCTTCGTTGAACTCCGCCCAGCTCGCGCCGATCGCCTCGCCCGTCCGGGCCGCGGTCAGGATGGTGAACTCCAGGCAGCGCGCGGCGATGCCCTCCTCGAGCCGCAGCAGCCGCACGAACTCGGGGACATGGGGGTAGGGTAGGGAGGGCCGCGGCACGTCCTTGCCGGGCTTGTGGCGCCGCGCCAGCTTCATCCGCAGGTTCGCCATGGGGTTGACGTCGATCAGCCCCGCGTCGATCGCGTAGTCGAGCACCTCGTCGAGGCGCCGGCGCACGCGGCGGGCCGTGTCGTCGAGCGTGGCCTGCAGGTCCCCCAGGAAGTCCAGCAGGTCGAAACTCGTGATCTGCGCGACGGGCTTGCCCCAGATCGCGGGGCGGGACGTGACGCTCAAGCGAGCCGATCCAGCGCGCCGACTGCGCTACCGACAGCCGCGGCTCGATGTGCTTCTCGTGGAACGTGCGCGCCACCCGCGCCAGCGTCGTGCTCGTGCCGGCCATCGCCATCCGGCGCCGTGCGACCTCCTCGCGCTCCGCACGTTTCGCGCGGTCGCGCTCCTCGATCGGATCACGGGCGGGAGCCTCGGCGAGCATGGCGCGCGCCTCAGCGGCCATGCGGCGGGCGTCGGTGAGACTGCGGCCGGTCATCTCGGCGTTCTGGCGCGTGCAGGACCCCAGGCCCATCTCGCGCCGCTTGCCGGCCGGGGATGTGTAGCGCAGGACCCAGGAGGCAGCGGAATCGGTGCATCGCAGGTACAGCCCGCCGCCGTCGGGAGTGTCGCCAATCCCGGCGTGCATCACCTCACGAACCGTGAGCCGGTGTATCCCTGCAGGTCGCTTTCCGCTCGGCATCTTCCCCTCGTTTCCGCCACCGTTTCCGCCAGTAAACGCCGCGTAGGGCATCAACTGGTTACGTTTGGATAGCGATTGACTACGACTTGATAGACGAGAACGAAGGCTACTTCGTGTTTCGGTTTCAGCGGCTTACCGAACGCTAACCGATCGTTATCAGTCGTTACCGAGGGATTGTCTGCGTGCCGGGCGCCGGAATCGAACCGGCACGCCCGTGAAGGCGCGGGATTTTGAGTCCCGTGCGTCTACCTGTTCCGCCAGCCCGGCACCGGGAAGAGGCCGGATTATCCCCGAAGGCCGGGGGGCAGGGAAGGGAACGCCAGGGCAGGCGCAGGTCCGGCCTGCTTCCCCCGTTCCGGCTCCCCCGGCATACTCGCGCCCCCATGACGCTCGATGATTTCGACTATTCCCTGCCGGAGCACCTGATCGCCCAGGAACCGCCTGCCGAACGTGGCGCCAGTCGCATGCTGGTCGTCCACGGGCCCAGCGGGCGCTTCCGCGACGGCTGGTTCCGCGAATTCCCGCAGTTCGTCCAGCCGGGCGACGTGGTGGTGTTCAACAACACGAAGGTGATCCCGGCGCGCCTGCACGGCACGAAGCCGACGGGCGGCCGGGTGGAGATTCCTCGTGGAGCGGATCCTGGATGACCGCTCCGTGCTGGCCCAGGTGAGCGCGAGCCACAGCCCCCAGCCGGGATCGCGAATCACCCTGGATGGCGGCGTGGAGGTGGAGGTCTCGGGCCGGGAAGGCCAGTTCTTCCATCTGCTGTTCGACACGTCCGAACCCGTGCTGGAGGTGCTGCACCGCCACGGCGAGCTGCCGCTGCCGCCCTACATCCAGCGCCCCGCAGGCGAGGCCGACGAGGCCCGCTACCAGACGGTCTACGCCTCGCGTCCCGGCGCGGTGGCCGCGCCGACCGCGGGCCTGCATTTCACCGATGCCATCCTGTCCCAGGTGGTGGGCCGTGGCGCCCGGCTGTGCGAGATCACCCTGCACGTCGGTGCCGGGACGTTCCAGCCGGTGCGGGTGAACGACGTCCGCGAGCACCGCATGCACAGCGAGCGCTACGAGATTCCTCCCGACGTGGCCGAGCACATCGTCGCCGCGAAGCGGTCGGGCGGCCGGGTGATCGCGATCGGCACCACCAGCGTGCGGGCCCTGGAATCGGTCGTCGCCCAGCACGGTGAGGTGCGTGCGGCCACCGGCGAGACGGATCTCTTCATCACGCCGGGCTTCCGTTTCCGGGTCGTGGACCTCATGCTCACGAACTTCCACCTGCCCAAGTCGACGCTGCTCATGATGGTGAGCGCCTTCGGCGGGCATGACCCTCCTGCGCCGCGCGTACCTGCACGCGGTGGAACAGGCCTATCGCTTCTTCAGCTACGGGGACGCCATGCTCATCGAACGGTCGCCCGGCGCGGATTGACCCTTGCTGAGTTTCGATCTCCTCGCCACGGACGGCGCCGCGCGTTCCGGCCGGCTCACCCTGCCGCACGGCACGGCGGTGACGCCCTTCTTCATGCCCGTCGGGACCTACGGCGCGGTGAAGTCGCTCTCGCCCGTCGAACTGCGCGACATCGGTTCCCAGGTGGTCCTCTCCAACACCTTCCACCTCTGGCTTCGGCCGGGGCTCGACGTGGTCGCCGCGCACGGCGGCCTTCACGGCTTCATGGGGTGGGACGGCCCGATCCTCACGGACTCCGGCGGATTCCAGGTGTTCAGCCTGGGCGCGCTGCGCAAGGTGATGGAGGAGGGCGTGAAGTTCCAGTCGCCGGTCAACGGCGACCGTCTGCTGCTGACGCCCGAGACGTCGATGGAGATCCAGCGGGTGCTGAACTCCGACATCGCGATGATCTTCGACGAGTGCACGCCCTTCCCGGCGACCGAGGCGCAGGCGGCGGCCTCCATGCGCCTGTCCCTGCGCTGGGCGCGCCGAAGCCGCGACGCCTTCGACAGCAGCCGCAACAATCTCTTCGGCATCCGTGCAGGGCGGCATGTACGAACCGCTGCGGGACGAATCCCTCGCCGGCCTGACGGACATCGGCTTCGACGGCTACGCGATCGGCGGGCTGTCGGTGGGAGAGCCCAAGGAGGACATGCAGCGCATCCTGGCCCACACCGCCCCGCGCCTGCCCGCCGACAGGCCGCGCTACCTGATGGGTGTGGGCACGCCGGAGGATCTGGTGGAGGCGGTGAGCGCCGGCGTCGACATGTTCGACTGCGTGATGCCGACCCGGAACGCGCGCAACGGCTGGCTGTTCACCCGCAACGGCAACGTGAAGCTCCGCAACAGCCGGTACCGGGACGACCGGTCGCCGCCCGACCCGGAGTGCGCCTGCTACACGTGCCGCCACTTCTCCCTGGCCTACCTGCACCACCTGAACCGCATGGGGCGAGATGCTGGGCGCGCGGTTGAACACGCTGCACAACCTGCACTACTACCACGAGCTCATGGCCGGCATGCGCCGCGCGATCCGGGAAGGCACGCTTGGAGCCTTCCGTGCCGAGTTCCACCGCCGCCGGCGGGCGGGGCCTCCGCGTGACCGCCGCTGGAGTCCTTGAAAGTGAACGATTTACGAGGGGTGCATGCCTAGACTACGCGCCTTTTTTCCGGCGGTCTGCGTCCATCCGGCAATGCGCGCAGGCCTCCGCTTCAGGAGGATGTCACCGTGATTTCCCTCGCTTGGGCGCAAGGCGCCCCCGGCGGCCAGCAGGGTCTGGATCTCCTCGGGCTCGCCCCGATCGTGCTGATGTTCGTCGTGCTGTACTTCCTCATGATCCGCCCGCAGGCGAAGCGCGCCAAGGAGCACAAGGCCATGCTCGGCGCCCTCGCGAAGGGGGACGAGGTGGTGGCGGGCGGCGGCATGCTCGGCAAGGTCACGAAGGTGAGCGAGAACTACGTCTCCATCGAGATCGCAGCAACGTCGAGATCCAGGTGCAGAAGCCTTCGATCCAGCTCGTCCTGCCCAAGGGCACCATCAAGAACGCCACCTGAGACCCGGACCCGCACCGGGCGGCTCGCACCGCCCCGGGGGCCGTCGCACGGAAATCTCACGACTCATGAATCGCTATCCGCTCTGGAAGTACCTGTTGGTCGGGATCGTGGTCCTGGTCGGCCTGTTCTACTCCCGTCCCCAACCTGTTCGGCGAGACGCCCGCGGTCCAGATCGCACCGCTGCGCTCGTCGGTGAAGGTGGACGAGGACCTCGCCAAGCGCATGGAGGACGTGCTCGCGAAGGAGAACATCAAGACCGAGGGCCGGCTCGTGGAGCCCGGCACCGTCCGGCTGCTCTTCGCCGACACCGACGTGCAGCTCCGCGCCCAGGGCGTGATCGACAGGGCGCTCGGGCGCGACGACTACACCGTCGCGCTCAACCTGATGCCCAACGTGCCGGCGTGGATGCAGTCGCTCAATGCGCTGCCCATGTACCTGGGTCTCGACCTGCGGGGCGGTGTGCACTTCATGATGCAGGTGGACATGGAGGGCGCGCTCACCCAGGCGGCCGACCGCTACGCATCGGACATCCGCCAGATCCTTCGCGACAAGGAAGTGCGCTATGCGGGCGTCGTGCGGGACGGGCAGGCGGTGTCGGTGCGGTTCCGTGACGAGGCCACGCGTGACCGCGGCATCGAGGTCATCGACAAGAATCTGCCCGGCCTGACCCTCAAGGGGCGCTCCGACGGCACTGACTGGTTCATCACCGCGACGCTCAAGCCGGAAACGCAGAAGAGCATCCAGGACTTCGCAGTCCAGCAGAACATCACGACCCTGCGCAATCGCGTCAACGAGCTGGGCGTGGCCGAACCCATCATCCAGCAGTCGGGCGTGGACCGCATCGTGGTGCAGCTGCCCGGCGTGCAGGACACCGCCCGCGCCAAGGAGATTCTCGGGCGCACCGCGACCCTGGAGATCCGCATGGCGGACGAGGTCGCCATGCAGAGCGGCACCGCCGGCATCGGAACGGACGTCTTCATCGAGCGTCGTCGCGACGGCTCCGAAGGCCAGGTCTACGTGAAGAAGCAGGTGGTGCTCACGGGCGAGCGCATCACCGACGCGGGCCCCACCTTCGACCAGAACCAGCGGCCGGCGGTCTCGGTCTCGCTGGGACAGCGCCGGCGGCCGCATCATGCGCGATCTCACCCGCGAGAACGTGGGCAAGATGATGGCCATCATCCTGTTCGAGAAGGGCAAGGGCGAGGCGATCTCGGTGGCCCGCATCCAGAGCGAGTTCTCGAACCGGTTCCAGATCACGGGCATGTTCTCCGCGGAGGAGACCACCAAGCTCGCGCTGCTGCTCCCGCGCCGGGTCCCTGGCCGCTCCGATGGACATCGTCGAGGAACGGACCGTCGGCCCCAGCATGGGTGCCGAGAACATCGCCAAGGGGTGGAAGTCCACACTCATCGGCTTCGCCATGATCGCCGGCTTCATGATGGTCTACTACGTCCTGTTCGGCGTGATCTCCGTCGTCGCGCTGGCCGTGAACCTCGTCCTGCTGGTGGCGCTGCTGTCGATGCTGCAGGCCACGCTGACACTGCCGGGCATCGCGGCGGTCGCGCTCACGCTGGGCATGGCCATCGACGCGAACGTGCTCATCAACGAACGGATCCGCGAAGAACTGCGCAACGGCACGACCCCGGCAGGCGGCGATCACGGCGGGCTACGACCGGGCGTGGGGCACCATCCTGGACCTCGAACATCACGACACTCATCGCCGGCATTGCGCTGTTCATGTTCGGCAGCGGCCCGGTGCGCGGCTTCGCGGTCGTGCACTGCCTGGGCATCCTCACCTCCATGTTCAGTGCGGTGCTCGTGTCGCGCGCGGTGGTGAACCTGCTCTACGGCAGCCGCCGCAAGCTCGACGGACTGTCGATAGGCAACACCAACTGGCACAAGCGGGGTGCGGCCGCGGCGTAACGCCGGCCGCCCGCCCGGACGAGGGAACCGACCATGGAATTCTTCCGCATCCGCAAGGACATCCCGTTCATGCGGTACGCGCCGATCTTCAACGCGATCTCGCTCGTCACGTTCCTGGCGGCGGTGTTCTTCCTGTTCTCCCGAGGGCTGCACTCGGCGTGGAGTTCACGGGGGGCACCGTGATGGAGGTCGGATACGGGCACCCGGCGAACCTCGACGGCATCCGTACCTCGGTGGAGCGGCTGGGCTTCACCGATGCGGCCGTGCAGAACTTCGGTTCCACGGAGTCCGTCCTGATCCGCGTGGCCGCAAAGAAGGAGTTCGAGAGCGCGCCAGCTCGTGGAATTCGCCAAGCTCGGTCTCAAGGCGAGCCCGGCCGGCGAGTCTTCGGACAACGGCGCCCGCCTGCTCACCTTCACGGGCCCGGGGTTCGACGACCCCGACAAGGTCCGCGAGTCACTGATCCACGTGGGCCTCAAGGGCGTGGACGTGCGCCCCGCTGCCGAGGCGGGAACGGTGGTGGTCCGCGTGCCGCCCAGGCTCTCGATGGACGGCTCGCAGATCTCCGAACTGGTGAAGGCCCACCTCGTGAAGGACGACGCGACCGCGACCGTCCGTCGGGTGGAGTTCGTGGGCGCTCAGGTGGGCAAGGAACTCGTCGAGAACGGGCTCATCGCGATCTCGCTCGTGGCACTGGGCATCGTCCTCTATCTTTGGCTCCGTTTCGAGTGGAAGTTCGGCGTCGCGGCCATCATCGCCAACCTCCACGACGTGATCATCATCCTGGGCTTCTTCGCGATGTTCCAGTGGGAGTTCTCGCTGCCGGTGCTGGCTGCCGTGCTCGCGGTGCTCGGCTACTCGGTGAACGAGTCGGTGGTGGTGTTCGACCGGGTCCGCGAGAACTTCCGCAAGATGCGCAAGGCCGCCGTGCCCGACGTGATCAACAACGCGATCACCAGCACCATCTCCCGCACGATCATCACGCACGGTTCCACGCAGCTCATGGTGACGTCGATCCTCTTCTTCGGCGGCGACACGCTGTTCTACTTCGCGCTCGCGCTGACGATCGGCATCCTGTTCGGCATCTACTCGTCGGTCTTGGTGGCAAGTCCGCTCGTCATGTACCTGGGCATCAAGCGCGAGGATCTGGTGAAGCCCGAGCGCAAGCGCGAAGAAGCGGTCGTCTGACGGAGCGCCCGCCATGGAATGGCTCGGGCAGCTGGCGGGACTGGTCCTGCATCTCGATCAGCACCTGTTCGAGTTCGCCCGTGACTACGGCGCCTGGATCTACGGGCTGCTGTTCGTCATCGTGTTCTGCGAGACCGGGCTGGTGTTCACGCCCTTCCTGCCCGGCGACTCGCTGCTCTTCGTCGCGGGAGCGCTCGCCGCCACCGGGGCCGTGGACATCCACCTCCTGGTGGCCCTGCTCATCGTTGCCGCGGTGCTGGGGGATTCCCTCAACTTCTCGATCGGCCGCTGGCTCGGTCCGCGGGTCTTCCGCGCGCAGGATTCGTGGTTCCTCAACCGAAAGCACCTGGAGCGTGCCAGTGCCTTCTATGAACGGCACGGCGGCAAGACCATCGTCATTGCGCGGTTCGTTCCCATCGTGCGTACCTACGCGCCGTTCGTCGCCGGGGTCGGCGCGATGGACTACCGGCGGTTCGTGCTGTTTAACGTGGGGGGGGCGGTGCTGTGGGTCGTCCTGCTGGGCTACGGCGGATTCCTCTTCGGCAATATCCCCGTCGTTCGAAATAACATCACGAAGGTGATCCTGGGCATCATCATCCTGTCGCTCGTCCCGGTCGTCGTGGAATACCTGCGTGCCCGGCGCGAGTCAGTTGAGAGTCGCCGCGAGTAGCTTCCGGTAGCGCGGTACGAGAGGGTGGTCTTGTCCGAGCAGTGCGAACGTCTGGAGCATACCCTTGCGCCCGGCGTCGTCGCCGAACCGGCGGTCGCGCCGGACGAGTTCGAGGTAGTGTTCCAGGCCCGCCTCGTGGTGTCCCGCTCCCACGAGCCGATGCGCGAGCCGCAGGCGGGCTTCGAGGTCCTGGGGGGCGGCCGCCACTCTCGCTTCGAGCGCATCGACATCCTCGGTGCCGTCGCTGGCCAGCGTCACCGCGAGCCGCGCCAGCCGCTGCCGGGCCCTCGCGTCGAGCGTCGGGTCGCCGGTGAGGCGGTCCACGATATCCGCCGCATCTTCCGGGCGAGCTGCGGCAGCCAGTGCGTCTGCCAGGTCGAGCGCAATGGTGGCGCCGCGCGGCTCGAGCGTCCGTGCCTGCGACAGCGTGGCCACGGCGTTGTCGATCCGGCCCGCCTCGAAGGCTGCGCGGCCTTCGCGCCGCAGAAGTTCTGCCGGGGAGGGCAGGAGCCCGTCGATGAACGCACGGATGGCTGCCTCCGGCTGAGCCCCCATGAACTCGTCGACGACTTCGCCATCCACGAAGGCCTTCACGTTCGGAATGCTTCGGATGCCGTAGCGCTCCGACAGCGCCGGATCGGTGTCCGAGTTCACCTTGACGAGGCGTACGCGGTCCCCGTACTCGGCGGCGACACGTTCCAGGACCGGACCGAGGCTGCGGCAAGGGCCGCACCAGGGGGCCCAGAAGTCCACGAGCACGGGCACCCGGAAGGAGGTTTCGATGACGTCGGTGGCGAAGGTCGTGCTGTCGATGTCCATGTTCCTGTCCGAAGGGGCGGGTTGACGGACGGGGAGGGCGCCCATGCGCCGGGGGCCCCGTCCGGTCTCAGTACAATCGCATGCACGTGACATGGGGTTGTTTCGGCCACGGTTCAATCTGCTGCGCGGCGCAGCGGATCGATCTGCGGCAGAGGTGATGGAGGGGGCAGCATGCTTCGTTGGGTATTCGGGGTGGTGGCCGCATGTCTTCTGGCCGCCGGCACCCCCCTGCACGCGCAGGAGTTCCGCTACGAGGTGCGGCCCGGTGACTCCCTCTGGGAGATCGCATCCCGCTATCTGCGTGACATCAAGGACCTGCCGCAACTGGCGCGCCTGAACGGCATGACCGACCCCCGCCGGCTTCCGCCCGGCGCGGCCGTGCGCATCCCCGTTTCCCTGATGCGGGAGGTCATGGTGGCCGGGACGGTATTCGCCGTCACCGGTGAGGTGCTCCGCAAGACACCCCAGGCCGCCTCGGGGACTCCCGTGCTTCCCGGGCAGAAGTTCAGCGAACGGGACGTCCTGCAGGCCGGCATCGGCGGGGCGGCGACGCTCCTGCTCCCCGACGGGTCGAAGGTCCGGATGGCCGAAGGCGCCGAGCTGGAAGTCCTCCGCATGCGGCGGTTCGCGGACACCATGCTCTTCGATTCCCGGCTCCGGCTTGCGCGCGGCCGGGTGGAGACCGAGGTGCGTCCGCTGGGGCCCGGCGGGCGGTTCGAGATTCTCACCCCCGCCGCGGTCACGTCCGTGAGGGGTACCGACTACCGCGTCCGCGCCGCCGATGCCACGTCCGTGACGGAGGTCGTGGAAGGCCGGGTCGGGTTCGGCAACGATCTGGGCACCACCGAGGTGCCCGGGGGCTTCGGGGCGCGGGCGGATGCCGGCCAGCCGCCGGCGCCGCCCCGACCGCTGCTGCCCGGACCGGACCTCGGCTCCCTGCCGGCGGTGATCGGTGCGACCCCCGCGACGCTGTCGTTCCCGGCAGTGGCCGACGCGGCCCGCTATCGGGTGCAGGCCGCCGCCGATGCGGATTTCGCCCGGCCCGTCCTGGATCGCCTCATCGACCGACCGGAGGTCACGCTGCCGGGCACGCCTGATGGACCCGTCCATCTCCGGGTTCGCGCGATCGACCCCGACGGGATCGAAGGGCTCGAGGCCCGGCGCACCGTGCTCGTGGCGGCGCCTCCCGCATCCGCGGAGCTCTCGGTGCCGGAGGCACGCCACCTTGCAGGTTCGGGTCTGGTGCGGTTCGCGTGGAAGGTCCCGGCGGGAGCGACACGGTCCCGGCTCGAGTTCGCGCGGGATCGGGAATTCACCCGTATCGTCGAGACTCGGGAGACCGAGGGCTCGGAACTCCTCGTCGACCCGCCCTTCGGGGACGATCGCCGTCTCTACTGGCGGGTGGTCGCTCTGGGTCGGGAGACCGCGGCCGAGCCGACGGCAGCGCGTTCGGTCCGCCGGGCTCCCCCTCCGGTGGCACTCCCGCCCGCGCTCGTCGCGCCTCCCGGCGCGGCGGTTGCCTGGAACCGCATTCCCGGGGTGAGCGCGTACCGGGTTCAGGTGCTGCCCGGGCAGACCCAGGGCGCGGCACCGGTGTTCGAGGGCGAGGTGACCGATCCCATGCTGGCGGAGCGTGCGCTGATCCCGGGACGCTATCGCGTCCGCGTGCAGGGGATCGACGCCGACGGGGCGCGCGGACCGTGGGGCGAGTTCGTTCCGCTCGTCGTCGAGGAGGCACCGCTGATGCCGCCTGCCGGCATCGTCGGAGATCAGCGTGCGATCCACGGCGCTTCCCGTGTGACGCTTGCCTGGGATGCGCCGGCGTCCGCTCCTCCCCGCGGGTATCGGGTGCAGGTGGCGCGCGATGCGGCATTCCAGGTCCTCGTGCTGGACCGGCACGTCGGAAACGTGACACGGCTCGACCTGCCCCCCGGCCTGCCGGCCGGGCGGTATCACTGGCGGGTGGCCGCGGTCGGCCACACCCTGGAGAGCGCCTTCGGCGAGGCGAAGACCGTGGAGTCCGTCCCCGGCCCGGTTCCCACGCCGGCCGCGGGCTACACCCTGGAGCGTGAGGCACCGCGGCTCGCGTGGTCCGCTGTGGCCGGAGCGAGCACGTATCGGGTGGACGTGGCGGACGCCTCGGGTCAGGCGGTGGCTACGCGCCTGACCCGCGAGACCTCTGCCGAGTTCGCCGAGCTCGGCCCCGCACGCTATCGCTGGCGGGTCACCGCGCTGGCAGAGGACGGCACGCCCGGCGAGCCGGGTGCGCAGGCCGACCTGATCGTGGATCCGCCGCCGCTCGGCGCCGTGACACTGCTGGGGCCGGCCGACCGCGAGCGCGTCGAGGCGGGACGCTTCACGGCGCGGTGGCGCGAGCTTCCGGAGGCGACCGGCTATCTCGTGGAGACGTCGGACGACGGCGCGTTCGGCGACGGTGTGCGGGGGCAGCTCGTCGCAGGCGGTGCCGTCGATCTGGAGGTGCCCCGGGGTGTCCGGACGCTCCACTGGCGCGTGATTCCGGTGCGTCACGATGAGCGGGGCCCCGCGAGTCCCGCCCGGGCCGTGGTGCGGCCCCCGCCGCCAGCAGACGTCGTCGCGGTCTTGGCCGATCCGGCAGGTCTCGACGTTCGTCTGTCACCCGCGCCCGCTGCGGGCCGGGGCTGCGTGGAGGTCTCCGCTTCGGACCGCTTCGTGCCTCCCGTCGATCGTCGCTGCGTCCCGGGTACCGACATCCGGCTCGATGGCCTTGCGGCCGGCCGATGGTTCCTGCGCGGTGTCGCCGTCGATGCGGATGGGGTGGAGAGCGCGCCGGGCAGGCCCTTCGAGGCACAGGTGCCCGAGACGCCGCGCGCCGAACGGCCCTGGTGGTGGTGGCTGCTGCCGTTCGGATTCCTGCTGGTGCCGTGAGTCCCGTGCCTTTCCGCATGCGCTGGCGCGAATGGTTGCTGGGTGAGCCCGTGCGGGTCGGGCTGCCGCTGCTCGTGCTGGGTCTCGCGCTCGCGTATTCGGGGGTCGTGCCGTCCCTCGACCGCTGGATGTACGACGCCTATGTGCGTTCGGCCGTGCGCGTGCCGGCCCAGGACGTGGCCATCGTGGCGGTCGATGCGCGGAGCGTCGAGGCCATCGGCCAGTGGCCGTGGTCCCGCGGGGTGCACGCCGACCTCGTGGACCGACTCACGGAAGTGGGGGCACGGGCCGTGGTGTTCGACATTGCCTTCGCCGAGCCCCACGCGACCGACCCGGCCGGAGACCAGCGCTTCGCGGAAGCCATCGCACGAAACGGCAGGGTCGTGCTGCCGGTGGTGCCGGAGCGTCGGGGACCCGTGGGCGGCGTGAAGGAGGTTCCGCCGCTCGGCGAACTGGGCAGTGCCGCCGCCCGACTCGGTCATGCCGACGTGGAGATCGACGAGGACGGCGTGAGCCGGCGGGTCTACCTGAAGGGCGGAGAGTCGCAGCCGCGCTGGCCGCAGCTGGCACTGGCAGCGCTGTCGCTGGCGGAGCCGGAGCGCTGGCGGGCCCTGCCGGGGCTGCGGGCGCCCATCATCGATCCCGCGCTGCGGCCGGTGAGTGCCTGGGAGCGGGATCACGAAGTGCTGGTCGGCTTCGCCGGGCCGCCGGGGCAGTTCCGCTTCGTCTCCTTCATCGACGCCCTCCGCGACGAACGCGAGGCCGCATCGCTGGCGAATGCCTACGTGTTCGTGGGTGTCACGGCCTTCGGGCTGCGTCAGGGGATCGTGACGCCCGTGTCTGCACGCGAGTCGTCCATGTCGGGTGTCGAGTTCAATGCGAACGTGCTCGACGCCTTGCGCGGCAACCACCTGATGGTCCCCACCGGTCCCGCCTCGCAGGCACTGCTCGCGGGACTGTTCTTTCTCCTTCCCGTACTGCTGTTCCCGCGGCTGTCACCGGTGCAGGCGCTGCTCGCCACGGTCGGCATCGGCGTGCGGGAATCGGGCTCAGCTACCTGCTCTTCACCGGCGCAGGGCTGTGGATCGCGCCGGCGTTTCCGCTCGCGCTGCTGGCGCTCGGCTATCCGGTGTGGCTGCTGCGCCGACTCGAGACCACGTCCACGTCGCTCGCCGCCGAACAGGAGCATTCCCGCGCGGCCCTCCAGTCGATCGCGGACGCGGTCGTGACGATCGACAGTCGCGGGGTCGTGCTCCAGATGAACGCGGGGCCGAGCGGATGAGCCGGCTACGAGTCCCACGAGGCCATCGGCCTGCATGTGTGGAGCGTCTTCCAGCCCGCGACCGAGACCGATCAGGCGCTGCTATTCGACAGCGTGCAGGCGTGCATCCAGGATGGCGAGATCAAGCGTCCGCCCGAGCATGTGGACGTACGCGGCCGGGCCGGGCGGCACAGCGTGCGCCTGTCGGTGAGCCCGCTCATCTCCCCCGAGGATCCGGATGCGGACGCGCTCGTCGTGGCGCTGAGCGACATCACCGATACCATCAAGATGTCGGAGCGCATGGCCCATCTGGCCACGCACGACATGCTCACCGGACTGCCCAACCGGGCGCTGTTCACGGACCGGCTCACTCAGGCGACGGCCAGTGCGCGGCTGTACGGCGACATGATCGCCGTGATGTTCATCGACATCGACGCCTTCAAGCGCGTGAACGAATCGCTGGGGCACACCGCCGGGGACGCCATGGTGGGGCAGCTGGCCCAGCGGCTGCACGGCTGCTGCCGTCCCTACGACACGCTGGCGCGCTGGGGCGGCGACGAGTTCGTCGTGATGCTGCAGGGCGTGTCGCGCCGCGAGTCGGTCCTCGCGATCGCGCGGGAGTTCCTTGCGGCCTTCAACGAGCCTTTCCGCCTCTCGCAGCGCGAGATCCGCGCGTCCGCCAGCATTGGCGTGGCGCTCTTCCCGCAGGACGCGGGCGAAGTGGAAACGCTGCTCGCCAATGCCGACAGCGCCATGCACCGCGCGAAGTCGTCGGGGCCCGGCGCCATCACGTTCTACTCCGAGCCCACATCGCGCACGAAGTCGACCACGCTGCCCGTGGAGAGTGCCCTCCGCGGGGCGGTCGTGCGCGGCGAGTTCTCGCTGGTGCTGCAACCGCAGGTCGACACCACGGACGGCCGGCTGAGCGGCATGGAGGCACTGCTGCGCTGGCGTCATCCGCATGATGGCGATCTGCTGCCCGACCGATTCCTGAACGTGGCCGAGGAGCACAACCTCATGCCGGAAATCGGCGAGTGGGTGCTGGAGGAGGTGTGCCGCCTGCTCCCCCGCTGCGATGCGCTGGGCCGCGGGCGGGTGGCCCTCGGCATCAATCTGACACCCCGGCAGGTGACCGATCCGGATTTCCGGGGGCGTTGCGCTTCGCCCTCGATCTGCACCGCGTGGAGCCCGCGCGCATCGTGATCGAGGTCCCGGAACGGGTCTTTCTCGACGGGCCCCAAGCGGACCGGGCCATCACCGCCGCACAGGTTCTCGGCAGTCTCGGCGTGCGGCTCGCCGTCGACGACTTCAGCGGGTCCGCAAACGCGCTCGCGCTGCTGCGGCGGTTCCGCGTGCATCAGATCAAGCTCGGGCAGAGGCTCATCCGCGACCTCGGCACCGACCGCGACGCAACGGAGACCGTGCGAGCCGTCGCGGCCGTCGCGACGGGTCTGGAGATCGATACCGTGGCGGTGGGCGTGGAGACCGAGCGCCAGTTTCTGGCGGCGACACAGTGCGGTTGCCGGTCTGTGCAGGGGTACTTCCGCGGCCGGCCTGCGGCCATCGACGAACTGCAGAACGTGTGGGGGGCTCCCCGGCCGGGTGACGGGTTGAGGCGAGGGTCCTGCCTCAGGCGAGCCGGGCGAGCCGGACCGCGAGGCCGATGTAGGTGCGGGGCTCCAGCGCGGCGAGCCGGGCCTTCTCGGCGTCGGGGATCGGGAGCCCCTGAACGAACGCCTGGAGCGTCTCGCGATCCCATCCCGCGCTTGCCCCGGGTGAGCGCCTTCAACTGCTCGTAGGCTTCGGGCACGCCGTAGCGCCGCATCACGGTCTGGATGGGCTCGGCGAGCACTTCCCAGTTCTTCGCCAGGTCTGCCTCGAGTGCGCTCTCGTTGACCTCCAGCTTGCCCAGACCGCGCAGGCACGATTCCCACGCGAGGAGCGTATGGCCAAGGGCGGTGCCGAGGCAGCGCAGCACGGTGGAGTCCGTGAGACGTGAGACGCGCTGCCAGCGCGACACCGGGAGCTTCGTGGCGAGGTGCTGGAGCAGCGCGTTGGCCACGCCCAGATTGCCCTCCGAATTCTCGAAATCGATCGGGTTCACCTTGTGGGGCATCGTGGACGAACCAACCTCGCCGGGCGCGAGCTTCTGCTTGAAGTAGTCGAGCGACACGTAGCCCCAGATGTCGCGGTCCAGGTCGAGCAGGATGGTGTTCACGCGCACGTAGGCGTCACAGAGCTCGGCGATGCCGTCGTGCGGTTCGATCTGGGTGGTGAGCGGATTGAACGCGAGCCCCCAGCCCTTCGACCATGCGCTGCGCGAAGGCGGGCCAGTCGAGGTCGGGGTAGGCCGACACATGCGCGTTGTAGTTGCCTACGGCGCCGTTGATCTTGCCCGGCACCCGGACTGCCGCGAGGCGCTCGCGTGCGTGACGCAGGCGCGCCACCACGTTCGCGATCTCCTTGCCGAGCGTGGTGGGGGTGGCGGGCTGACCGTGCGTGCGCGACAGCATCGGCAGCTCGGCATTGACGTGGGCCAGGTGCCGCAGGCGCTCGATGATCGCGTCCAGGCAGGCAGCATGACGCGCTCGCGGGAGTCCGTGAGCATGAGCGCGTGGCAGAGGTTGTTGATGTCCTCGGATGTGCAGGCAAAATGGATGAACTGGTTGACGGCGCTCAGCTCGGTGTCGGCGGCGAAACGCTCGCGCAGCCAGTACTCGACCGCCTTCACGTCGTGGTTGGTGCGACCCTCGATGGTCTTCACCGCGGCGGCATCGTCGACCGAGAAGCCGGTTACGCAGCGGTCGAGCAGACGCGCGGCCTCGGGCGACAGCGGCGGGAACCTCCGGGGATGCCCGGTTCCGCCGCGAAGGCCTTCAGCCATTCGACCTCGACACGGACGCGGTAGCGGATGAGCGCGAACTCGCTGAAGTACTCGGCAAGCGGCGAGACCTTGGACCGGTAGCGGCCGTCGAGGGCCGAGACGGCGGTGAGAGGGGACAGGTGCATGGGGCGGATCGCGTCGACAACCGGAATTCTAGCCGCAGTGCCGATGCTGCGGCCATGCTCGCGGAGGACGCACGTGCCTGCCGGCACTGCGCGGCGCATCTGCCGCACGAGCCGCGTCCCGTGCTGCGCATCGATCAGCGTGCCTCCCTGCTGATCATCGGCCAGGCGCCCGGCCGGCGCGTGCACGAGACGGGCATCCCGTGGAACGATCCGCTCGGGCCGGCGACTGCGCGCCTGGATGGACGTCGACGACGCGACGTTCTACGACGGCCAACGCGTCGCGATCGTTCCAATGGGGCTGTGCTATCCGGGAACGGTGGACGGGGCGGATCTTCCGCCGCGGCCCGAATGCGCGCCGCTGTGGCATCCGCGGGTCCGGGCCGTGCTGCCCCGCGTGAAGCTCACGCTGCTGGTGGGCGGCTACGCGCAGGCGTACTACCTGCCGGAGGCCAAGGGGAGACCATGACGGGCCGCGTGCAGGACTTCCGGCGCCATCTGCCGGACTTCCTGCCGCTGCCCCACCCGAGCTGGCGCAACAGCGGGTGGATCCGGCGCCATCCGTGGTTCGAGACGGAGCTCCTGCCGGAACTACGCCGTCGCGTGCACGCGATCCTGGGCTGAGCCGGCGCGGGCTTCGGCCCCCTCGATGATGCCGCCGCCGAGACAGACCTCGCCGTCGTAGAGGACCACCGACTGCCCCGGCGTCACCGCCCATTGGGGTGTGTGGAAACGGACTTCGGCGCGGGTGTCCCCGGGAACGCCCGGGACGAACTCGCACGGGCGTCCGTCTGCCGATAGCGCGTCTTTCCGCCGAGCACACGGGCGGATTGCGGAGACTCGCCCGCGATCCACGACCAGTCGGAGGCGATCAGCGCGTCGGCGAGCAGCGCCGGGTGATCATGTCCCTGCACGACGACGAGCTCGTTGCGCCCCGGATGCTTGTCCGCCACGTACCAGGGTTCGCCCTGGCCCCGATGCCCAGACCCTGACGCTGACCGATGGTGTAGTACATGAGCCCCAGGTGGCGTCCGACGCGGCGTCCGTCGGGCGTGACCATGTCGCCCGGCTCGCGCGGGAGATAGCGGTTGAGGAACTCCCGGAACGGCCGCTCGCCGATGAAGCAGATTGCCGGTGGAATCCTTCTTCGCGTGGTTCGGCAGCCCGATGCGCTCGGCGCAGGCGCGCACGTCGCGCTTCAGCCAGTCGGCAAGCGGGAACAGCGTGCGCGACAGCTGGGCCTGATTCAGGCGGTGCAGGAAATAGCTCTGATCCTTGGAGGCGTCCCGCGCGCGCAGGAGCTGGAAGCGGCCGCGGTGCTCGCGGACGCCGGCGTAGTGGCCAGTGGCGATGTGGTCGGCCCCCATCGCCACCGCGTGGTCGAGGAAGGCCTTGAACTTGATCTCGCTGTTGCACAGGACGTCGGGGTTCGGCGTGCGTCCGGCGCGGTACTCGGCGAGGAAGTGCGCGAACACGCGTTCGCGGTACTCGGCGGCGAAGTTGACGGCCTCGACCTCGATGCCCAGCACCTCGGCGACGGAGACGGCATCGACGAGGTCCTCGCGGCTGGTGCAGTGCTCGTCGGTGTCGTCGTCTTCCCAGTTCTTCATGAAGACGCCGATGACTTCGTACCCGGCTTCCTTGAGGACCCAGGCCGCGACGGCGGAGTCGACGCCACCGGACAGCCCGACGACGACACGCCGGCGGCGCGAAGACGTCATCGGGGCGTCTCGGGGGCGGGGCAGTCCCGCAGAGCGTCGACCGGCACGCGGCGTTCCGCGAGGTAGTCGTCGATGCACGCCAGGACCAGGGGGCTCCGGTGGCGCGGTGCGCATGCGCGGATCTCGTCGGGCGTGAGCCACACCGCGCGCACGATGCCCTCGTCCAGCGGGCGGTCGGGTTCGAATCCGGTGACCCGCGCGGAAAAGGCGAAGCGCAGATACGTGATGCCGGACGGATGCGGCCAGCGGTAGATGCCGACGAGCGCGTCGGGCGCCACATGATGCGCGGTCTCTTCCAGCGTTTCGCGCACGGCGGCGTGCAGAAGACTTTCTCCGGGCTCGAGGTGGCCTGCAGGCTGATTGAAGCGCAGACCGTCTCCGGTCATCTCCTCGACCATCAGGAAACGGCCGTCGCGCTCGACGATGGTGGCGACGGTGACGTGAGGCGCCCAGGTCACGTCAGCCCCCCAGCGCAGGGAACAGTTCCTGAAGCCCGCGTGCGATGAACTCCACGGCCAGAGCCGCGAGCACGAGACCCATCAGACGCGTGACGATGTTCATGCCGGTCGTGCCCAGCCGGTGCGACAGACGCACGCTGACGAGCAGGGTCGCCCAGACAACGGCGGCGATGATCGCTCCGGGAACCAGAAGCTTCAGCTGGTAGCCGAGCCCGGGAACCCGATGACTCGCGATGATCATGGTGCTGATGGCGCCCGGGCCCGCAAGAAGCGGGATCGCCAGCGGGACCACGGCGACGGCATGCTTCGCGGCGGCTTCCTCGGACTCCTGCGGTGTCTGGCGCAGGCCGGACTCGCGAGCCCTGCATCATGGACACCGCAAGCAGCAGGAGCAGGATGCCCCCGCCGACCTGGAACGACGGGATGCTGATGCCGAAGAACTCGAGCACGAGCGCACCGATGAGCGCCGACACGGACAGGACGATGAACACGGTGATGGAGGTGGTACGGGCCACACGCTGGCGCTCGGCTGCCGAGAAGCCCTCGGTGGCGCCGAGAAACACGGGCATGCTCCCGACGGGGTTCACGATGGCGAGGAGGCCGACGGTGGTCTTGAACAGTTCGTTCCACTCGTTCAACGGGCTGGGGTCCGAAAGGAAGTGCGCATGCAAGGCTGCCGATGGTGCCGCAGCGGGAGAACGCGGAGCATACGAAAGGGGCCCGGGAGCGTCAAAGCACACCGTTGCGCCCGGCGGGGCCACCGGCGTGTCGGGCGGGGGAGACGCAGGGGTCGGGGGAGGCCTACAATCCGAGGCGTCGAGGCTTCAATGCTTGAGCCGTCGCCATGAAAACGGTGTCCGCGTCGGGGCGGGCGATGGCCTGTTTGGTGGACCGATGCCCTCCAAGAAGGGAAAAGCAGGCGGCCCCGGCGTCGTCGGGCGGCGACGTCGACCATTCTTACGCGGTGATCAATTGTCCGGCAGCAGAGAGTCATAGACCTCTGTTTAGGAAAAGTATTTTTGTGTGGCGTGATTCGTGCTCGCGGCACGGACCGATACACTCTTCGACCCGAGGTTCATGCCATGATCCAAGTCAGAACGCTCGCTGCCACGCTCGCTCTAGGAGCCTCCGTTTCTCGGTGGCAATGCCTGGGCCTCGCTTTGTGACAGCTCATCGATGTCCCTGGGCGGGTTCACGGCCACGTGCCAGGAACTGACGGGTGCTTCAACCGCCCAGCTCCCCAACCTGTTTCCGGTGCTCAAGGCTTTCGTCCGGCCCCGAACACTGCGTGGCGCTCGCTGATCTACAACGATGGGGGACACTTCGTCAACGAACACGGAGTTCGGACTCACCTGGGGCAACGACGTTTCCTTTCGGGACCCTCGGAGGAGGCAACTGGTCGCTGACCGGGGCGGGCGCTACCGATACCACACCTGTGGACATCCTCGCGTTCATCGTCCTCGATACGGGCAGCGGTCCGGTCCGAGACGAGTATCTTGCGTTCTACATCGCGGGGCCTAGCTGGAGCGCGGCGGTCTCTCAATTGAGTGGACAGGTCGACCTCCTCGACGGCAACACGGAACTCGAGACGAAGGGTGTCTTCATTTACGGAGCCCAGCGCAGGAACGATCCGGGTACTGTTCCCGAACCTGCATCGATCGCGCTTCTCGGGGCCCTGGGCCTCGGATTCATCGGAGCCCGTCGCCTCGGCCGTCGCAACTGACGATCGGGTCGTCTCCGTTCAGACGTCAGGACCCGCCCTCGAGCGGGTCTTGTCGTTTCTGGCTGGCGAAAATGCGGCCGGGGTGAACTCCAGTACCCGGAACTCACCCGGTGCGAGACTCCCCAGGTCCCACGGTCCGACGCGGTGGCGGATCAGACGGAGCGTGGGAAAACCCGTCGCAGCGGTCATGCGTCTGACCTGACGGTTGCGCCCTTCGCGGATCTCGAGATCGAGCCAGGCGGTGGGAATCGCCTTCCGGAACCGGACCGGCGGATCTCGCGGCCAGAGTGCCTCGGGTTTCGGGATCACCTTTGCGCGCGCCGGCGCCGTGACCACATCTGCGTAGCGGACGCCGGTTCGCAACCGTTCCAGCGCGCTGTCGTCCGGCAAGCCTTCCACCTGGACCCAGTACGCCTTCCAGGCCTTGTGTCGGGGATCGGCGATGCGGGCCTGGAGGGCTCCGTCGTCCGTGAGGACCAGAAGCCCTTCACTGTCGGCATCCAGGCGGCCGGCGGGGTAGACACCCGGCACATCCACGAATCCCGCGAGAGTCGGTACCCCGGGTGGCCCGGTGAACTGGCTCAGCACTCCGTAGGGCTTGTTGAGCAGTACGACCCGGGCCACCGACCGGCTCAGCGATGCTCGTGGGCGACGATGTAGTCGTACGCAGGCAGGGTCAGGAACTCGGCGAAGTCCTCCGCCAGGGTGAGCTCCTCGAACATCCTTGCGCCCTCGTCGTACTTGCCGGCAGCAAACTGCGTGTCTCCGAGAATCTCGCGAACCTTCGCCAGTTCCTGCGGCACGAGCGACCGGAAGAGCTCCTTCGTCACCTTCCGCCCATCGTCCAGCACGCCTTTCGGGCTCCGGATCCAGTGCCAGATCTGGGCACGCGAGATCTCAGCAGTGGCGGCATCTTCCATCAGGTTGAAGATCGGCACGCAGCCTGTGCCGGCTAGCCAGGCGCCTACGTACTGGATGCCGATGTTGATGTTCATGCGCAGGCCCTGCTCGGTGATCGGACCCGCGGGACGGAAGTCCAGCAGGTCCTTCGCCGTCACCTCCACGTCGTCCCGCTGGCGGTGGATCTGGTTCGGAGTCTTCATGACCTTGTCGAACGCCTCCCGTGCGATGCCGACGAGACCGGGGTGTGCAACCCATGTGCCGTCGTGGCCGTCGGTGACTTCCCGTTCCTTGTCGGCCCGCACCTTGGCGATGGCTGCATCGTTGGCGGCCGTGTCATTCTTGATCGGGATCTGCGCGGCCATGCCGCCCATCGCGAAGGCGCCACGCTTATGGCAGGTCTTGATCAGGAGCAGGGAGTACGCGCGCATGAACGGGCTCGTCATCGTCACGAGACCACGATCGGCGAGGATGAACTCGGGCTGCTTCTTGAACTTCTTGATGCACGAGAAGATGTAGTCCCAGCGGCCGCAATTGAGGCCCGCCGAATGGTCGCGCAGTTCGTAGAGGATCTCCTCCATCTCGAACGTGGCCATGATCGTCTCGATGAGGACCGTAGCCTTCACCGTGCCGACCGGCAGCCCGAGTTCCTTCTGCGCCAGGACGAACACATCGTTCCACAGCCGGGCTTCCAGATGGCTTTCCATCTTGGGCAGATACAGGTAGATGCCGGAGCCCTGCTTCACGCGTCTCGCCGCGTTGTGGGAAGAAGTACAAGCCGAAGTCGAACAGGCTGCCCGACATCACCTGACCGTCGATGCGCACATGCTTCTCGTCGAGATGCCAGCCGCGTGGCCGGACGAGGAGGGTGGCGTCTTCTCGTTCAGCTTGTATTGCTTGCCCTCCGGGCTGGTGAACGAGATGGACCGGTCGATGGCATCGCGCATGTTGATCTGCCCCTGGACCTGGTTCTCCCAGGTGGGGGTGCTCGAGTCCTCGAAGTCGGCCATGAACATGTTGGCGCCGGAGTTGAGCGCATTGATGACCATCTTGCGATCGGTCGGACCGGTGATCTCGACCCGGCGATCCTGGAGGTCGGCCGGTACGGGGCGACTTTCCAGTCGCCATCGCGAACGGCCTGGGTCTCGGGAAGGAAGTCTGGAAGCTTTCCGGCGTCGAGCTCGGCCTGACGGGCGCGACGGCGTTCCAGGAGTTCGAGGCGGCGCGCGCCGTGAGCGCGCTGCAGCTTTGCCAGGAAGGCGAGCGCCTCAGGGGTCAGGATCTGCGCGAATTCGGGAGAGACGGGGGCCAGCACTTCGATGCCGGGACCGTAGGCGGAAATGGTCATGGACAGGCTCCGTGAACGACGGGTGTTCGAGAAAAATTTCGCATTATGGTAGCAGTTCTTGCAAATTGACACGGGGCAACAAAAAACCCGTGGACGGGCGAGCCGGCCACGGGTGCGTGAGAGCGGCCGGTCAGGCGAACTGTTCTTCTTCGGTGGACCCGGTGAGTGCGGTGACCGAAGACTTCCCGGCCTGAACGACCTGGGTGACTTCGTCGAAGTAGCCGGTGCCGACTTCACGCTGATGCTTGACGGCGGTGAAGCCTCGATCGGCTGCCGCGAATTCCTTCTGCTGCAGTTCGACGAACGCGGTCATGTTGTCGCGGGCGTAGCCATAGGCCAGATCGAACATGCCGTAGTTGAGTGCGTGGAACCCGGCGAGGGTGATGAACTGGTACTTGTAGCCCATGGCCCCAAGCTCGCGCTGGAACTTGGCGATGGTCGCGTCGTCCAGGTTCTTCTTCCAGTTGAAGGACGGCGAGCAGTTGTAGGCGAGCAGCTTGCCCGGGTACTTGCGGTGCATGGCTTCGGCGAACTGCCGGGCGAAACCGAGATCGGGCGTGCCGTCTCGCACCACACCAGATCAGCATAGGGCGCATAGGCGAGCCCGCGGGAGATGGCCTGCTGCAGACCGTTCATGACGCGGTAGTACCCTTCGGAGGTGCGTTCGCCGGTGCAGAACGGCTTGTCGTTCTCGTCGAAGTCGGAGGTGAGCAGGTTGGCCGCCTCGGCGTCGGTGCGGGCGAGGATCAGGGTCGGGGTGCCCATGATGTCGGCAGCCAGACGTGCAGCGACGAGCTTCTGGACGGCTTCCTGCGTGGGCACGAGCACCTTGCCGCCCATGTGGCCGCACTTCTTGGCGGCAGCGAGCTGGTCCTCGAAGTGGACGCCGGCCGCACCGGCTTCGATCATGGCCTTCATGAGTTCGAACGCGTTCAGCACGCCGCCGAAACCGGCCTCGGCATCCGCCACGATCGGTGCGAACCAGTCCGTGGAGTCCTTGCCTTCGGAGTGATAGATCTGATCGGCGCGCATGAGCGCGTTGTTGATCCGGCGGACGACGGCCGGCACGCTGTTGGCGGGATACAGGGACTGGTCGGGATACATTTCGCCCGCGATGTTCGCGTCAGCGGCGACCTGCCAGCCGGACAGGTAGATGGCCTTCAGTCCGGCCTTGACCTGCTGCATGGCCTGGTTGCCGGTCATGGCGCCCAGCGAGTTGATGAAGGGCTCTTCGTGGAGGAGTTTCCAGAGCTTCTCCGCGCCGCGGCGGGCCAGCGAATGCTCGATATCCACGGTACCCCGAAGGCGATCCACGTCCTCGGCGGTGTAGGGACGGGTCACACCCTTCCAGCGAGGGTTCTCGGCCCAGTCCTTCTTCATTTCAGCAATCGAAAGTCTCACGAGTGATTCTCCAGTACGAAAGTCCATGCGCCATCAGGACGGGACGATGCGGGGTGTGGGAGGTCGCATCCGGGGTCCGGATCGGTCGCTGCGCGAAAAGACCGACCGCGGCGCAAGAAACATGCACGCCGCTCCCAGTTCGCACATGGCCGATGGGGATCGGGTCCCTCGGGCCGGGAAGCACACCCGGTTGGTGGTGTCCTTCGAGACGCCGGCTCCCCCCTAAGGAAGACGACGTTGTGATGAGCCGAGTATACGCGCCGATTGGCGCAGCGCAACAAAAACGAAATCCGTACCGTGTACGTAGAGCAATCATGATGTTGCAATGCCGAGAGGCATCCGGATTCCGCATCGTGAGAGCGGCTGCGTGATCGCGGGACTTGAATGTTGTGCCGGAGTAGTCCAATGTCCCAAGGGGGATGGAGGTCGCCTCGCCGTCAGCGGCGGCCCCCGTGACGCGCCGCGGCAGCCCTCGGGGCATCCTCCTCCCGTGTCGTCGCCAAGCCTCCAACGGTCGACTACACTGCCATGCATAAGTCTCCTGTCCCCGTCGGCGGGTCAGGGGCGGTCGGAGCGCCCAGGGGAAGAGTTGGCGCGCCCGGTTCCTCACACAGCCCAGAAAGGTGATCGATGTACAAGCACATTAAGGTCCCCCAGTCCGGTGAAAAGATCTCCGTCAATTCTGACTTCACGCTGACCGTGCCCGATCGGCCGGTCGTCCCCTACATCGAGGGAGACGGCACCGGCGTGGACATCACGCCAGTGATGAAGAACGTCGTCGACGCCGCCGTGAAGAAGGCCTACGGGGGCAAGCGCGAGATCGTCTGGATGGAGATCTTCGCGGGGGAGAAATCCACTCGCGTCTACGGCGAGAACGTGTGGCTCCCGGAAGAGACGCTGGAGGCGGCCAAGGAGTACGTGGTGTCCATCAAGGGCCCGCTGACGACCCCGGTGGGGGGCGGCATCCGTCCATCAACGTGGCACTGCGTCAGGAACTCGACCTCTACGTGTGCCTGCGTCCGGTGCGGTATTTCAGCGGTGTGCCCAGTCCCCTCAAGAACCCCGAGAAGACGGAAATGGTGATCTTCCGGGAGAACTCCGAGGACATCTACGCCGGCATCGAGTGGGCGGCCGAGACCGAAGCCTGCAAGAAGGTCATCGGGTTCCTCACGGGGGAGATGGGGGTCAAGAAGATCCGCTTCCCCGGCACGTCCGGAATCGGGATCAAGCCCGTGTCCCGTGAAGGCACGGAACGGCTTGTGCGCAAGGCCATCCAGTACGCCATTGCGAACGGGCGCAAGTCGGTGACCCTGGTCCACAAGGGCAACATCATGAAGTACACGGAAGGCGCCTTCCGTGACTGGGGCTACGCCCTCGCCCAGAAGGAGTTCGGCGCCGAACTGCTCGACGGCGGCCCGTGGATGAAACTTCCCGGCGGGATCGTGATCAAGGATGTGATCGCCGACGCCTTCCTGCAGCAGATCCTGCTCCGTCCCGACGAGTACGACGTGATCGCGACGCTGAACCTGAACGGCGACTACATTTCGGACGCCCTTGCGGCGCAGGTCGGCGGCATCGGGATCGCCCCGGGTGCAACCTCTCGATTCGGTGGCGATGTTCGAGGCCACCCACGGAACGGCTCCGAAGTACGCCGGAAAGGATTACGTGAACCCCGGATCACTGATCCTGTCGGCAGAGATGATGCTTCGGCACATGGGGTGGATCGAGGCCGCGGACCTGATCATCCGTAGCATGGAGGCGGCCATCTCGGCCCGGACCGTGACGTACGACTTTGCGCGCCTGATGACCGGTGCGACGCAGGTATCGTGCTCCGGTTTCGGGGCTGCGATGATCGCGCACATGTGAGGCGGGAATCGGTGAGAACGGGTGAACGTTCCTCCGGAGCGCCCCTTGTAAAATTCCGGGCAACGCGCACAATAGGCTCGTCGCCCGGAACAGTTCTTGTAACACGTCGGTCGCGGTGAGCGTATGGCAACGGGTCCTCGCGAAAGCGGTGTCCTCGAGGTCGAGAAGCAGAAGGTCAAGCCGCCCCCTCTTTACAAGGTGCTTCTGTTGAACGACGACTACACACCGATGGATTTCGTGGTCGGTGTCCTGCAGAGCTTCTTCGGCATGACGCGGGAGCAGGCGACGCAGGTGATGCTGAAAGTGCATCGCGAGGGCATGGGAGTGTGCGGCGTCTTCCTGAAAGACGTCGCGGCCACGAAGGTCGAGCAGGTGGTGTCCCATGCCCGCCAGCATCAGCATCCGCTTCAGTGTGTGATGGAGGAAACTTGATGATTGCTCAGGAGCTCGAGGTCAGCCTGCACATGGCGTTCATGGAGGCCAGGCAGAAGCGCCATGAGTTCATCACCGTCGAGCATCTGTTGCTTGCGATGCTCGACAATCCCTCCGCCTCCGAAGTGCTCCGTGCCTGCGCCGCGAACATCGAAGAGCTGCGCAAGCAGCTGAGCGACTTCATCAACGAGCACACGCCGGTCGTGACGGGCGACGAGGTCGACACCCAGCCCACGCTTGGCTTTCAGCGTGTCATCCAGCGCGCCATTCTGCACGTCCAGTCTTCCGGCAAGAAGGAAGTCACGGGCGCGAACGTCCTGGTGGCGATCTTCGGGGAGAAGGACTCCCACGCGGTGTATTTTCTGCACCAGGAAGGGCGTGACACGTCTCGACGTGGTCAACTTCATTTCCCACGGGATCAGCAAGGTTCCGCAGAACAACAGCCAGCCTGCCAAGCAGGAGGCGGAAGCCGAGACCGAGCAGGAGCCGGCGTCCGGCGGGGCCCTGGAGGCCTACACGCAGAATCTCAATGCCCTCGCGATCGCCGGCAAGATCGATTCCGCTCATCGGGCGTGACAAGGAAGTGGAGCGTGTCATCCAGACCCTCTGCCGGCGGCGCAAGAACAACCCGCTTCTGGTGGGCGAAGCCGGCGTCGGCAAGACGGCCATCGCGGAAGGGCTCGCCCGCCGCGTCATCGAAGGTCAGGTGCCGGACATCCTGAGCCATTGCGTGGTCTACGCCCTGGACATGGGTGCCCTGCTGGCCGGGACGAAGTAACCGCGGCGACTTCGAGCAAAGGCTCAAGGCGGTTCTGAAACAGCTCACCGACAATCCCAACGCCATACTCTTCATCGACGAGATCCACACGCTCATTGGAGCGGGTGCGGCTTCCGGCGGGACGCTCGACGCATCCAACCTGCTCAAGCCGGCGCTGTCGTCCGGGCAGCTCAAGTGCATCGGCGCCACGACCTACAACGAATTCAGGGGTATCTTCGAGAAGGACCACGCGCTGTCAAGGCGCTTCCAGAAGATCGACGTGACCGAGCCCACCATCGACGAGACGGTGGCGATTCTCCGGGGGCTCAAGACCCGCTTCGAAGCGCACCACGGTGTCCGCTACACGGAAGCGGCGCTGACCTCCGCTGCGGAACTGTCCGCCCGCTTCATCAACGACCGCACCTTCCGGACAAGGCCATCGACGTCATCGACGAAGCAGGTGCCGCCCAGCGGATCCTGCCGAAGTCGAAGCAGCGAAAGGTCATCGGCAAGCACGACATCGAGACATCATCGCGAAGATTGCCCGGATCCCACCGCAGAACGTCTCTTCCACGGACCGCAATGCGCTCAAGACCCTCGATCGCGATCTGAAGGCTGTCGTGTTCGGCCAGGATCGCGCCATCGATGCCCTGGCCGGCGGCCATCAAGATGTCGCGCAGCGGTCTGGGCAACCCGCAAAAGCCGATCGGGTCCTTCCTGTTCTCTGGGCCGACGGGGGTCGGCAAGACTGAAGTCGCGCGCCAGCTCGCCTACATCCTCGGTGTCGAACTGATCCGGTTCGACATGTCTGAATACATGGAGCGTCACGCCGTGTCGCGGCTCATCGGCGCGCCGCCCGGATACGTGGGATTCGACCAGGGGCGGACTGCTTACCGAGGCCATCACCAAGCATCCCTACGCCGTGCTGCTCCTCGACGAGATCGAGAAGGCGCACCCGGATGTGTTCAACATCCTGCTGCAGGTCATGGATCACGGCACGCTGACCGACAATAACGCCGCAAGGCGGACTTCCGAAATGTGGCCATCATCATGACGACCAACGCCGGCGCCGAGACGCTCGCGAAGACTGCGATCGGGTTCACGCTCGGCAAGCAGGCCGGCGACGAGATGGCAGAGATCAAGCGTCTGTTCACGCCGGAGTTCCGGAACCGGCTCGATGCCATCATCTCCTTCTCGCCTCTGGACTACGACATCATCATTTCGCGTCGTCGACAAGTTCCTCATGCAGCTCGAAGAGCAACTGCATGAGAAGAAGGTCGACGTCACGTTCACGCCCGCTCTCAAGGACTATCTCGCGAAGAACGGGTTCGACCCGCTCATGGGAGCGCGTCCGATGGCGCGGCTCATCCAGGACACGATCCGCAAGGCACTCGCCGACGAATTGCTGTTCGGGCGTCTCGTCAACGGTGGCAAAGGTGACCGTGGAGATCGACGCCGACGAGAAGGTGTTCCTCAGCTTTGCGGAGCCGTCGCCCCCGCGCCTCAGGCGACCGAGGAAGAGAACAGCGTTGCCTGAGTGCACGGCGTGCGACTCGGCGGACCGGGCGGTGTGTGAGCGCACCGTTCGGTCCGGATCTCACGGGGCCGATTGTCCTTGCGGCAGTGATGCTGGCAAGATGAAGCGGCCCGTGCCTTCTCCAACAGGGTCTGACTCCGCGTGGGGCATCCGTCGCGCGGTGCTCATGAGTTGCGCCGTTACCATGTTGGGGATCGTCAGCGTCAGGTCGTACGCATCCGACGCCCCGGAGGGCATCTGGCGTGGCCCCTGGTATCTCGGCATGACCAGCGGTACGGCAGAGGCTGCAGATCGAAGGCGGTCCTGGTGGCTATCGGGGATTCCTTCGGATGACCAACAACGAGAGTTTCGGTCCGGAGGCGCGACCTCTTGCCTCCATCGACTCGTCAGACGGCGTCTTGCGATTCAAGGTGGTTGGGGGAGGACGGCAAGCCGCTTGCGGCAGAGCTTCCCATCCAGAGCGGTAAAGGCGCCAGCCTCAAGGGCTTCGCTCGCTACGGCGGGTTCAAGCTTCGTCTGGAACTTGTTCGCGCGCCCGCAAACTGAATTCGGACATGGTGATCTGCGTGCCAACGCTGGTGGTCCGGCATCGCGCAAGACACGGCTGAATCACATCTCCGCTCAGCGAGACCGGTTCACGAAAGGACCGCGCCGAGATACTGACGGTCGACACCTTGCTGCCGGGACGCCTTGCGCGCATTCGAACGCAAGACCTTCACGGCCGATCACCTCCAGAGCCGGCCGATGAGGGTGCACCGCCTCGGTCGGTTGCACCCCGCATCTCGCATCACTCGTTCGGCAGAGCCTTGATGTAGTCGACAAAGGCCTGGATCTGGTCCTTATTGAGCACTTTGCCGAATCCTGGCATCGCACCCGACTTCCCCTTCTCGATGCGCAGATAGACCTGTTCGTGGCTCAGCGTGGTACCGGCCAGCTTGGGTCCCTTGCCGGCGTGCATGCCGTACCCATCATGACACCAGGAGCAGTTCATGGCGAACAGCTTGCGGACATCCACCTTCGGCTTCTCGGGTGCCGGGCTGCTGCCTCCGCCGGTGGCGCATCTTCGGCCGAAGCGTGCGACGAAAGGACCAATGGTGCGGCCAGAGAGACCAGGCACGCGCTCGTGAGCGTGACTGTGCGCCAGAGGCTCTTCGAGACAGGACGATTTCATTACTGCGATCTCCGTGAAATCCGAAAAACGGGCGAGGGTACAGGACCCTCGCCCGCTTCAACGTCTGCTTGACCAGAACGCTGACTCCATCTACGGAGTTCGCGTCCGGTCAGGCGACCCGCTTACGGCAGAGCGAACACGAGCAGCTGACCGGCGTCGGTCGGCATGCTGCAGAAGGGCTCGCCGAACAGCGGGCAGTAGTTGCCGGACACATGGCTGCCCCAGCCGGTCACGACCGCGATGTACTGCTTGCCGTTGGCCGTGTAGCTGATGACACCACCGTGGTGGCCGATACCGTTGTTGTGCTGCCAGAGGGTGGCACCAGTACGCGCGTCAAGCGCCTCGAAGCGGCCATCGGCGCCCGGCACGAACACCAGGTTGCCCTTGGTCGCCAGCAGGCTCGCGAGCGGCGGGTACTTGTACTCCTTCTCCCACTTGACCTTGCCGGAGATCGGATCACGCGCAGACACGTGACCGAACGCCTTGCGGCCCTCCGGATGCACGGACGTCCAGCTCGCGCCGAAGTACGCCTGCCCGGAGAACGCGGGGGGCGGATCCGCCTTCACGACCTCGATGTCGAAGCACCATTCCTGGCCGACCTTGTACAGCAGCCCCGTGTTGGGTTGTAGGCACCGGTGTTCCAAGAGATGGCGCCGTCGATGGCGGGGCACACGTTGGCGTGCTTGCCTTCCGGCAGTTCGCGACGGCCGATCAGCTGACCGGTCTTCGCATCGACACCCTTGATGTAGTTGAAGGTCTTGCCGAGCATGTAAGCATTCTCGACCTTCAGGGGGGCGTTGGAGGGATCGGCGTTGTACACGAAGATGATGCCGCCCTTGTTGGGGTGCAGCATGTAGCGCTTGCCGCCGCGCTCGATCGACATGAACTCGCCCACGGCGCTGTCGAAGTCCCAGGCGTCGTGCGGCATTTCCTGGAACCAGGACTTCAGTTCACCCGTGTCGGCGTTCAGCACGACGACGGAGGAGCTGTACAGGTTGTCGCCAGGACGGGCGCCGGAGGTTTGCCAGGCTTCGCCAGCCCAGTCGTAGTCGGGCGCCGGGTTGGCGGTGCCCCACCAGATGGAGTTGGTCGCTTCGTCGTACGTGCCGGTCATCCAGCCGCCACCACCACCGGTCTTCCAGGAGTCGTTGCCCCAGCTCTTGCGGGAGCGCTCGTCACCGCCGATCGTGTCGAACTGCCAGCGAACCTCGCCGGACTTCGCATCGACCGCGAAGATCGGGCCGCAGCAGCCGGACAACTCACCACCGTTCGAACCGATGACGACCATGTCCTTGACGATCACCGGAGCGCCCGTGAAGCCCTTATTGCCGCCTTCCACGGTCAGGATCATCTTGTCCCACACACCTTGCCGGTGTTCTGGTCCAGGGCAATCATCCGGCCGTCGGTCGTGCCGATGTAAACGTGCCCGTAACGATGGCGAGACCGCGGTTGTAGGGGTTGTAGAAGGTGCCTTCGGACCGCTCCTGATCCAGCTTCGCGGTGTACTTCCACTTCACTTCACCGGTAGCGCCGTCGAGGGCCCACACCTGTCCCGAAGCGCTCCGTGTAGTACAGAACGCCATCGACCGCGAGGGGAAGGACTGCACGCCCCCGCTTGCTCGCGCTCGGGTGTGCACCCAGGCCACGCGAAGGCTCTTCACGTGTTGGTGTTGACCTGGCCCAGATCGCTGTAGTGCCAGGACTTGAAGGAGCCGTGGTACATCATCCAGTTGTTCGGATCCTTGTCGGCGTTGCGCAGTCTGTCGAAATCGACAGCGCCCGCCGAGGTCGCGGCGGCGAACATCGCCACTGCCGAAGCGGCCACCAGTCCGCTTCCCAGCTTGGTGCTCCATGCCTTCATGACTCTCTCCCAATTTATGCTCGGGTTTAACAGGTAGGACTCGATCCCGTCTCCGGTGGCGAAGACTGCAACAGAACGTTGCAGGGCCATACCCCGGAACTCGCCGGAATTTAGTCGAGTTCCTCGGATTGGCAAGGATGAATAATTCCTTCTGTCCGACGTTCGTGCAGCACGATTGCACGACCCGGGGCAAGGCCCGACAGCCGTGCGCCTCACGCTGGCGCCGGCACCGCCCGCCTCCAACTCGCGTTGCTGCGAAGCACAATCCGTTTCCTTGCTCTTTGAGAAGACAGAAACTCATGCATGGTGTGGCGTTGCAGCATGGCTCACCGTGCGATGGTCGCGAGCCCGCGGGCACCGCGTACGCCTCGCAGAACCTCGACAGTCGCGCCCGTCATCCCGGGATGATTTGTCCACCCCTGCCGGAATTCCCGGCGCTATGGCCAGGAGTCCTTCCGAAGCCGTGGCGCTTCGGGCGCGCCGGAGTTCGAGGTTTTCGTCTGCCCGGGCGATCAGACCCAGCGCTTGCGCACGAAGTACGCGGCGAGCAGGCCGCCCAGCACGAACATGCCGAGGACAGTGCCCTGGAAGCCCCACTCCCACTCGAGAGGGGCATGTTGCGGAAGTTCATCCCGAAGATGCCCGTGATGAAGGTCAGCGGCATGAACACGGCCGAGAAGACTGCCAGCACCTTCATGATCGTGTTGGTGCGGTTGCTCTGCGTGGAAAGGTAGGTGGCAAGCGTGTCGGCGAGCAGGGTCTGATAGGTGGCGACGCCCTCGCTGACCTGCTCGATGTGGTCCTGAAGATCGCGCAGGTAGGGCTGCATGGCCTCCCGAAATCAGCGGCGAATCCAGATGCCGCAGGCTGGTGATGACCTCCTTCACCGGCCAGACGGCCTTGCGCATGTAGACCAGCTCGCGCTTGAGCGCGTGGATCTCCGGGAGCGTCTGCGGGCGCGGGCGCGTCATCACGGCATCCTCGACACGTTCGATGCGCTCGCCGAGTTTCTCGAGCACGATGAAATAGTGATCGAGCGTGAGATCGAGCAGGCAATACGCGAGATAGTCGGGGCCGAGCTTGCGCACGCGTCCCGCGTTCTGGCGGATCCGGTCGCGCAGCGGATCGAAGAAATCACCCGCGCGCTCCTGGAACGACAGCACGTAGTTCGCGCCCAGCACGAGGGAGAGCTGCTCCACGTCCATCGCTTCGCGCTTTCCGTCCCAGTCGAGCATCTTGAGGGCGATGTAGAGGTGCTCGCCGTGGTCCTCCATCTTGATCCGCTGGTCGGTGTTGAGGATGTCCTCCTGCATCAGCGGGTGGCAGTGCAGTGCCGCACCCAGGCCCGCGACGATGCCCGGCTCGCTCAGTTCGTCGATGTTCATCCACGTCACCGTGTCTGCGGACTCGAACTGTCCGCACTGGCTCGTGTCCCGCAGGGCCGTCTCTCGTACCGCGTCGGCGGTGTAGTCCATCACCGTGATGCGGGACGCGCTCGTGCGCGGCTCGCCCACGTAGACCAGCGACCCCGGCGGCAGCCCCGCCTTCGCGGAGCGCTTCTTCATCATGCGGCTCATGTCATCGTCTCCTGTGAGGGGCGAGGCGGTCGAGCAGGTCGATAGACGGGATCGTTCCATGGGCGAGAGCTCCGAGGCGATGACGCGCTCGTGCGGCCTCGACCGCGGATTTCGCTGCCGCGAGCAGCGGGCGCGCCTCGTCCGTCAGCCACAGTCCGTTGGAGCGGCGGTCGTCCGGAGCGGCACGCCGCTCCACCAGGCCGCGCGCTTCGAGCTTGTCCAGCGCCGGGACGAGGGTCGACCGGTCTAGGTGGGCAGCCCGGGCCAGATGTGTCTGTCGAAGCCCGGATTCGCCTCGATGATGACCAGCAGGGCGAACAGCCCGGGGACAGCCGCCAGTGGGCGAGGGCCTCGTCGAAGTCCCGCGAAGATGGCGATCTGCGCGAGACGGACGTGATAGCCGATCAGGTCGGGAAGCATCCCAGCGAGGTCTCGACCTCGTGCGGGACGGGGTCGCTGGCGACGTCGGCCCGGGAACGCCGACGGGAAATCCGCGTCATAGGGTTTGTTTGACATCCAACAATCTCGCGAGATACTAACCGACGCCACTGGCCTGGTGGCGATGCGCCCGCGTTCGAAAGCACTTCCAACCTCATGTCCCACACCATACGCATCGAGGGGTCCGGCACCGTCGTGGATGCCGAGCCCGGCGATACCGTCCTGGACGCACTGCTCATGGCCGGCGTCGGCTTTGCCTACAGTTGCCAGGCCGGCAACTGCGGCACCTGCCGCTGCGAGCTCGTCGAGGGCGACGTGCTCGACCTGGAGTATTCCGAGCACGCCCTGGCCGCCGCCGACCGCGCCCGGGGCATCGTGCTCGCCTGCCGCACGCAGATCTGGAGCGACGTTGTGATCCGGCGCCTCGACGACGAGGAGTTCGTGCTGCATCCGTCACGCATCCTGGATTGCACCGTGGCCTCGCTGGACCGCCTGACGCACGACATCTGGCGCCTGCGCCTGGACATCCGTGCCGGCGGGCCTTTCTCCTTCAGTGCGGGCCAGTATGCGTCCGTCACCTTCGGCTTTGCCCCCGACCGCCCGCGTGACTATTCCATGGGGAACGCGCCGCACGAGACGGGACTGGAATTCCACATCCGCGAAATGCCCGCCGGCTCCGTCAGCGCCGGTCTCGGACGCGCCTGCATACCGGGGATGCGGTGCGCGTGTCGGGGCCTTCGGTTCGGCGCATCTGCGCGAGAAGCAGCGGGACCGGTCCTCGCCATCGCGGCGGAAGCGGTCTCGCCCCGATCCGGTCCATCCTGCTTGCGCTCGACCGGCTCGGAAACAACCCAGCCCGTTCACGTCTACGTAGGCGCGCGGCGGGAGGAAGATCTCTACGGTGAGCCGAGCTCATGGACCTCGCCGCGCGACGGCCGCATTGGCGGGTGCACCGGGTCCTGTCGGAGCCTGCGGCGCCTCTCCGCGGGCCGGGCGCCGCTCGGGCCTCGTGACGGAGGCGGTCGCGGCAGACTCCCCGACCTCGAAGGCTTTCAAGGCCTATCTCGCCGGACCGCCGGCAATGGTGGAGGCTGCGGCCGAACTGCTGCGTACGCGAGGCCTCGCCGTCCGTGATCTGCACGCCGACGCCTTCTACCCGGCCGACCGGTCCGCCGCCGGCTGATCTCCGGAGACCCAGCTCATGACCCCAGGATTGCTCGAAGCCGCGTCGCGCTCGTGACCCGGCGGCGCGCGCGGCATCGGATTCGAAGTCGCCCGCCACATTCGTGTCGCTCGGCGCCCACGTCCTCGTCGCCGATTCCGGCACGACCGTGGACGGAACGGCCACGGAGCCGGGCTGCGTGGCTTCCGCCGTGGCACGTCTGGGACCGAAGGCCTGGGCGTTCGAACAGGACCTCACGAGCCGAACGCCCCCGAAGGTGCCGTGGCTGCGGCGCTCGGTCACTTCGGCCATCTGGACATCGTCGTCAACAATGCCGCGATCCTTCGCGACGCCTTCATCTTCAAGGCGAAGCGCGGCCGACTGGGAGAAGGTGCTGCAGACGAACCTGCACGTCCCGATGGGCATCCTGGCCGCCGCCACGCCCATCCTGCGCGAGTTCGCGAAGCAGGGGCGGCCACCCGGGCGCATCGTGAACGTCGTCTCCACGGCGGGCATCGTCGGGAACCTGGGTCAGAGCGCTTACGCAGCCGCGAAGGCCGGGCCTGATCGGTCTCACCCGCGTGGTCGCGATGGACCTCGCCCGGTCGGAGATCTCCTGCAATGCCGTCGCACCCTTCGCGGCCACGCGCGTCACGCAGCTGATCCAGCCGGCCAACGACGCGCAGGCGCTCTACAAGGACCGCGCGCAGCGGATCCCCGCGAGCTACGTCGCGCGCCTGCTGGCCTTCCTGTGCTCGGGCGCCACACCTTCACCGGTCAGCTGTTCGGCGTGCGCGGGCGCGAGGTGTTCCTGTTCGACCAGGCGCGGACCGGCCCGAGGGTCGTGAGCGACACCGTCGAGCGGCAGGATGCCCTGGCGCTCGGCGGCCTGCTCGAAGCCGAATTCGCGGGGCGGACGACGAGCCTCGCCACCGATCTCGAACTCTTCAACACCGAACCCCTTCTCTAGAGGATCGCCGCCATGTCCGTAGTCGCCGTCCCCTGACGTCAAGACCGCCGCCGAGCTGAAGGAACCAGCCCGAGGAGTACCGCATTGCGGTCGAGAAGATCGTCATCAGCCATGCCGTGAACGAGCTGCACGGCGCGCGCGTGTTCGACGAGCCGGCGATCGCGCTTGCGCCGACCCCCTATGCGAAGTGGCTCACCTGTCGCGTGGCGATGGAGGAGTATCACCACCACGTTCGCTTCCGTGCTCTCGCCGACGAGATCGGCGTCTCGGCGGAGCGGATGGATCCGACCGTCAAGCGGCCCCTGTCGATCTTCGAGTTCGAGCTGAAGACCTGGCCGGAGTTCTGCGTCATCAAGGCGGTGGCGGACTACGCCGAGATCCTCCAGGTCGAGGACCTGCTGCACTGCTCGTTCCATCCGGTTGGCAATCTGGCGCGCATCACGATGCCCGAGGAGAAGTTCCACGCGAAGTTCGGCAAGGACTTCTGCCTCGAGCTGATCCAGGCGGGACGCGGAAGCGAGGTGCAGGACGCCCTGAACCGGTACTTCCCGATGACGCCCGCGTTCTTCGGCTCCGCCCAGTCGAAGAACAACGAGATGTTCCGGCGCCTCGGCCTCAAACAGCGCTCGAACGAGGAGATGCGCCAGGACTTCCTCGGTCGCGTCACCGAACTCATCGAGAAGGATTTCGGTCTCGAGGTGCCGGTCCTGCACTGACCGGCGTTTCCGGAGGGAGCCACGATGAACCGTCCCGTTGCAGCCGCGGCCGATACCCGGCCGGCCCGTGCCGAGTACTACAGCCGCATCGCCGCCCACGGACTCACCCCGTTGTGGGAAGCCATGTCCGCGCTCGTTCCCGAGGCCCCGCGGCCTGCGTGCGTGCCGCACCTGTGGCGCTATCGCGACATCCGGACCCCGCTGCTGGAGTCGGGCACGCTCATCACGGCCCGCGAGGCCGTCCGGCGCGTGCTGATCCTGGAGAACCCGGGGCTGCCGGGATCTTCCGCGATCACGCAGGCTCTCTACGCGGGGCTGCAGCTGATCCTCCCGGGGGAAGTGGCGCCCAGCCACCGCCACACGCAGACGGCACTGCGTCTTATCGTGGAAGGGGAGGGCGCCTATACGGCCGTGGACGGCGAGCGTGTCACCATGCACGAGGGCGACTTCATCATCACGCCGTCCTGGACTTGGCATGACCACGGCAATCCGGCCGGTGATCCGGTCGTCTGGCTCGACGGGCTCGACATCCCGCTGGTGCGATTCCTCGACTGTGGCTTCGCCGAGAACTACCCCGAGGACACGCAGCCTGTGCTGCGTCCGGAGGGGGATGCGCTGGCCCGTTACGGCACGAATCTCCTTCCGGTGGATTTCCGGCCCTCGCACGGCGCCTCTCCGATCTTCGCGTATCCGTTTTCCCGCAGTGCCGAGGCGCTCAGGCGCCTCGAGGCGGCAGGGCCGCCCGACGCCTGTCACGGCTACAAGATGCAGTTCGTGAACCCCACGACGGGCGGGTCCGCGATGCCGACGATGGGCGCGTGGATCCAGCGGCTGCCCAAGGGATTCGGCGGCCGCGACTACCGGAGCACCGACGGCACCGTGGTCCACGTCATCGAAGGCGAGGGCTGCGCCGTCATCGGCGGTCGCCGCTTCGACTTCGTCGCCAAGGACACCTTCGTTGTGCCGTCGTGGCAGTCCTGGCGTCTGGAGACGCCGGCGTCCGACACCTACCTGTTCAGCTATTCGGATCGCCCGGTGCAGCAGGCGCTGCACCTGTGGCGCGAGGAGCGTTCCGCATGAACATGAATGACCGATTGCACGGCCTGTCCGCGGTGGGCTGGTTCACCGCCTGCGGCCTGCCGCTCGAAGCCTCGGACCTGAGCGAGGCCCGCGCCTATCTCTCCGCGCTGCAGATGCATTCGTCGGTGCGCATCGAGGTGGCGGCATCGTGGACGCACGCCGAGCGCATCATCCGCAGCCCCGTCTGGGACATGTCGTGGTGGGAGCGCGAGGAATCCGAGCGGCGGCGGCTCACGGCACTGTGCGTCCAGCGTCTCGGCGAAGCTGCGGTGCACGATGCGCTCGATCTCGCCATCGGCCAGGAGCACGAGATTCTCCACGGCGCGGCGACGCTGGCCGCGGCGCGGCTGGGCGTGACGGACGAGGCGCTGGTCCGTGCGGCCGCGGGTGCGGCGGGGATGGCGGCGCACGGACGCGCGCTGGCGCTGCTCGCGCAGGCGGGGGACGACCACATCTTCATGCGAAAATACGCCCTCTTCGCCGGGGGGCGCTGGCCGCTGGGACTCGTGGGCGGCGCGTTCCACATCTTCTAGTACAACTCACCACACGGACTCTCCCATGCCGTTCCTGTTCGAGCCGCCTGCTCCCACTGCCGTCCCCGTCGCCGGTTCCGATGCGCGGTTCCCCGTGCGCCGTGTCTATTGCGTGGGCCGCAACTACGCCGCCCACGCGCGCGAGATGGGACGGGACCCGGACAAGGAGCCGCCGTTCTTCTTCATGAAGCCCGCGGACGGCGTCGTCACGGGCGCCGGCCCGCTCTCCGTCCACTATCCGCCGGGCACGTCCAACTACCACCACGAACTCGAACTCGTGGTGGCGCTCTCCGGCGGCGGACGGCACGTGCCCGTGGACCGGGCGCTGGAACTCGTCTTCGGCTATGCCATCGGCCTCGACATGACGCGGCGGGATCTGCAGCTGGCTGCTCGCGATCTGGGGCGACCCTGGGATTTCGGCAAGGCTTTCGACGAGTCGGCGCCGCTGGGACCCCTCCATCCGGTTGCGGCCGTGGGACATCCGGACCGCGGCACCATCGTTCTGGAGGTGAACGGAAAGGAGCGGCAGAAGGCGGATCTGGCCGATCTCATCTGGTCGGTGCCCGAGACCATCAGCTTCCTGTCCGAGTACTACACGTTGTGTCCCGGCGATCTCATCTTCACGGGGACGCCGGCCGGCGTGGCTGCCGTGGTTGCCGGCGACCGTCTCGTGGGCCGCATCGACGGGCTCGGGACGCTGGACGTCACGATCCTCCCGCCGGTCGGCTGAGCGCCGCCGGACGCGAGAAGCCTGCCCGGCACCGGGGCGTCGCACGTGCCCCGGGCCCGTTCATTCGAAGAGAGCCCGCCATGGACACCGAAGACCCCCCCGCAAGACCTGGATCGAAGTCGCACTGAACGGCCCCTGGGGCCCGAAGCGCCAGCCCAGGGCCCCGCATACCAACGCGTCGATCATCGCGGAGGCGCTCGCCTGCGCGCAGGCGGGTGCCTCCATCATCCACGTGCACGTGTATGACGAGGTCACCGGCCGCCAGCGTGACGACTGGGAAGGCTACGCGCCCGTCATCGCCGGCATCCGCGAGAAGGCGGACGTCATCGTCTACCCCACGATTCCCTTCGGCGAGGCGGCCACGGCCCCGAAGGGCGCCGAACGCTTCCGGCATCTCGAGGAACTCGGCAAGCGCGGACTGCTGGAGATGGCCGCGATCGACCCGGGCTCCACGAACATCACGCACTGGGATCAGATCCAGGCGGACCAGCCGGGCTTCGTGTACGCCAACCCCGAGCCGGAGATCCGTCACGCCCTCGGCTCGCGCGCCAGTACGTGTTCCATCCCGCCTACGCCATCTACGAACCCGGGTTCCTGCGCCTGGGCGCATCCCTGCACTGGCGCTGCGCGTGTCCGTCGCCCGTCTACCGGTTCATGTTCACGTCCGACTACAGCTTCGGCTTTCGCCGGAGGACTTTGCCGTCACTGCCTACCTGCATCTCCTCGACCGGCTCGCGCCCGGTGCGCAGTGGATGCTGGGTGGCCTCGGTGTGGACGTCCTGCCGCTGATCCGCGCGCCGTCATGGAAGGCGGCCATGTGCGGGTGGGGCTGGAGGACATGCCCTTCGGCACGGAGCGTTCGAATGTCGAACTCGTGGAGGACGCCGCGGGCCGGATCACGCGCATGGGTGCAGAGATCGCGTCGGCTGCCGACGTTCGCGCCACACTGAAACCCCGGGACTAGGAACCTCGCGAGTATAATCGCGCCCTTTTTCGCGGAATCATCGAGGCTACGCATGTCTGGTACTGCCATGCTGGGAATCACCCTGGGCGATCCTTCCGGCGTCGGCCCCGAGATCACGGTGAAGGCGCTCGCCGACATGAGTCCCGCGGGATCGCTCGCGCTGCGCCGTGATCGGCAACCTTAGGCTGCTCGAACGCGCGAATGCCGTATGCAACACGGGACTGATGTTCGGGACCACACTCCAGCCGACGAAGGATGGTGTGGTGCCCGTGGTGCACGTTCCGACGGCGGGCGAGGAAACGCTGCAGGACGGCAAGCTGAGCGCCGCCGGCGGGGAGGCGGCCTACCGCTACGTGGAGAAGGCGGTCCGACTCGCCCAGTCCGGCGACATCGCCGTCATCGTCACCGCGCCGCTCAACAAGGCGGCGCTGCATGCGGCCGGGCATCATTTCGACGGCCACACCGAACTGCTCGCGCACCTCACGGACACAAAGTCCTCATTCATGCTCCTGGCCTCCTCGAAGCTGGCGGCCATCCACGTGTCCACCCACACGAGCCTGCGCAACGCCACCGAGCGGGCAACCACGCAGCGCGTGCTCGACACGATCCGCGCGGGGTACCGTCACTACAAGGCGCTCGGCTACGACAATCCGCGCATCGCGGTCGCGGGGCTCAATCCTCACTGCGGCGAAGGCGGCATCTTCGGCCGCGAGGAGATCGACCAGATCGAAGGCGCCGTGAAGCTCGCGAAGGCGGAGGGCATCCTCGCCTCCGGGCCCATCTCGGGAGACACCGTGTTCTACCGCGCGATGAAGGGCGAGTTCGATCTCGTCGTCGCGCAGTATCACGACCAGGGCCACATTCCCACCAAGCTCATCGCCTTCGACGAGACGGTGAACATCACCCTGGGTCTGCCCATCCGGCGGACCTCCGTGGACCACGGCACGGCCTTCGACATCGCCTGGACCGGCAAGGCCGACCACACGAACATGCGCGCGGCGATCGCCTACGCCCGCATGATGGCGGAGCGGATGACGCGTTGACCCGGCGGCGCACCGCGCAGCCCGACTTCCGCCAGCACAGCATGACCGAACTCCCCCGGGTACTCATCCTCGCGGACGACCTCACCGGCGCCATGGACGCCGCGGGTCCGTTCGCGTCGCGCGGGCTCGCCACCACGGTGGTCGCCCTTCCTGAGGAGTGCGACGCCTCCCGGATAGCCCGATCCTCCGTAGTCGCCATCAACAGCGAATCCCGCCATCTCGGTCCCGAGGAGGCCGCGGAGCGCGTGGCGCGTCTGTTCCGCCAGGTGGGCGGCGAATCGTTCGGGCTGGTGGTGAAGAAGGTCGACTCCACCTTGCGTGGCAACGTGATCGCCGAGACCGCGAGCCTGCGCACGGCAGCCCAGCGTCCCCTCGTACTGGGCACGCCGGCCTTCCCTGCGCAGGGGCGCATCGTCCGGGGCGGCCGAGTGTTCGTCCACAGTACCCCCCTGTCCGAGACTGCGTTCGCCCGGGATGCCCTGTCTCCCGCGCTGACGGACGCCATGCACGAGGCCTTCGCCCGGACTACCGGCGAGGCCGGAGCCGCCTGTACGCCGGCGCAGCTGGAGTCCTGTCCGGCAGCCGGGCTGTGCCTGGTCGATGCGCAGAACGACGAAGATCTCGATCGACTCGCCCGGCACGCGCTGACCCGTCCTGCCGGGCTGCTGCTGTTCGGGTCGGCCGGTCTCACTTCCGCGCTCGCGCGCTGTCTGCCCGTGTCCGAGGGCCGCGCCGAACCTCCCGCGGTCCTCGGTCGCATCGTCTACGTGATCGGGTCGCGCGCACAGGCGTCGCGCGACCAGGCTGCCGCGCTCGTCAACGACGGTGCCCGTCTCGTGGAAGCCGTGAACGGCCGGCTGCACAAGGAGCCCGTGCTGGCGCCGGGCGCCGACGTGGTGCTGATGGCTGTCCCGGACAAGAAGGGCAACGAGGGCGATGCGCAGGCTGTCGCCACGATGCTCGCCAGGCACGCGATCCGCCTCGCGGGTCCGGGCAATGCGCAGGCCGTCGTCGCCACGGGCGGCGATACGGCACTTGCCTTCCTGCGCACGAGCGGCAATGCCGTGCTCAACGTTGGGGGGGAACTCATGCCCGGGATCGCATACGCGCGATTCATGATGGGGTCCCGGCCGGTGTGGCTGGTGACGAAGGCCGGTGGTTTCGGCGATGCGGACGCGCTGAAGGCCATCGGGCAGCGCCTGCGCGACGGCGTTCCCCAACTGTCATGACCGCGCCCGGCATTTCATTCTCGCCCGAACGGCTCGACGCATTCCTCCGTCCGCGTTCGTTGGCGGTCGTCGGGGCGGGCGAGCGGCCGACCAGCAGCGGCGGGGCCGTGCTTCGCAACATCGATGCCGCGCGGTGGCCCGGGCGAGTGATTCCGGTGAATCCCAAGGGCGGCGTGATCTTCGGGCGTCCCGCCGCGCGTTCGTTGCGCGAAGTCTCGCCGCCTGCGGACCTCGTTGCGATCCTCGTGAAGCCCGACAGCATCCTCGACGTGGTGCGCGAGGCCATCGACACCGGGCATCGTCAGCTGCTCATCCTGCCGGGCGGATTCACCGAGGCCGGAGAAAGCGGTCGCGACCGCGCCCGTGAACTCGATTCGCTCGCTCGCGAACACGACCTGCTGATCGGCGGCCCCAATTGCGCCGGCACGATCAATCTGCTGGACGCGGGCAATCCCTTCGCGGCCACGTTCTTCCGCGACATGCCGCGCGGCGGGCCCGTCGCCTTCGTCTCGCAATCCGGCGCCATCGTCGAGGAACTCATCGCGGCGAGCCACGACATGTGCATTCCGCTCGGCGCGGTCGTGTCGATCGGCAACGCGATGCATCTCGACCTCACCGCATATCTCGAGGCGCTCGGTCGCGATCCCGATTGCGGCGTCGTGCTCCTGTACGCGGAGTCCTTCGGCGACACGGAGCGTTTTCGTGCCGTCGCGCGCGAGGTGACGCGGCGCAAGCCGGTGGTCGCACTGATCGGCGGGCGCACGCCATCCGGCCGCGACGCGGCGCACCGCCACACGGGGTCCGTCGCGATGACGGACGAGGCCGCCGAGGCCTTCTGCCGGGACTGCGGCATCCTGCGCGTTCGCAGCCTCCGCGAACTGAAGATCGCAGCGAAAGTGCTCGCGCTGTACCCCCGGGGCGCAGGCCGGCGCGTGCTGGTGCTGTCGAATTCCGGCGGCCCCGGTGTGCTGACGACCGATGCGGCGATGGTCGCGGGCCTGGAGCTCGCAGCGCTGCCGGAGAGCTTCGCCGCACCGTTGCGCGCAGCCCTGCCGGCGGAGGCCGCCGTCGCCAATCCGATGGACCTCCTCGCGGATGCGCGGGAAGACCGCTTCGGACTGTGCTTCGAAGCCGCGCTCGCCCATGCGCCCGCCGCGTTCGATCAGATCCTCATGCTTCACGTCGTCCCGTTCATGGTCGATGCCGCACCGGTCGTCGCGCAGCTCGCGGCGCTGAAGAAGGGGAACCCGATGCCGGTGATGCACGCGATGATGGGCACGCTCGGCGACCGGGACGGCTGGTTCGACACCCTGGAGGCCGCCGGTGTCCCCGCGTTCGGCGACGGCGAGGACATGGCATGTGCGGCGGCCTGTCTCGCCAGGCTCGCAGAACTCGAGGCCCATCGCGGGGAGGCATGATCGGATGAAGCTCTACAACTACTTCCGCAGTTCGGCCGCTTATCGTGTGCGCATCGCGCTTGCGATGAAGGGGCTGCCGTTCGAGTACCTCCCGATCCACATCGGGAAGGGGAGGCAGTTCGAGCCGGCCTTCGGTGAGGTCAGCCCGCAGAACCTGGTGCCGGTGCTGGAACTCGACGACGGGGAGCGGCTGGTGCAGTCGCTCGCGATCATCGAGTACCTCGAGGAAACGCACCCCGAGCCGTCGCTGCTGCCGGCAACTCCGGCGGCGCGTGCGCGCGTGAGGTCCCTCGCCCTCGCCATCGCGTGCGAAATTCACCCCGTCAACAACCTTCGCGTGCTCGGGTACCTCACGAAGACATTGGGTGTCACCGACGAGCAGCGCGTCGCGTGGTACCGGCATTGGGTGGACACCGGATTTCGTGCGCTCGAAGCACGGCTCGCGTCCGAAGCAGCCACGGGCGAGTTCTGTCACGGTGACACCCCGGGATTCGCCGACGTCTGCCTCGTCCCGCAGGTCGCGAACGCGCGCCGCTTCGACGTGGACCTGACGCCGTACCCGACCATCAGCCGGATCGACGCGCGATGCCGGACGCTGCCCGCGTTCCAGCAGGCCGCACCCGACCGTCAGCCCGATGCCGAGTAGGGCGCGGCCTCGAAAGCCCCTGCCGGATGGAACCAAACGGTCGCCGGGCGTTCCGAGTTGCGTCTATACTGCGCTGCAGTACGGCACCCCTCCCGATGCGTAGTCCAGCCGGGTCCGTACCCGCAGCGGCTCCAACTCTCACTTCAGGAAGGCTCCCATGACTGCTTCACCCCGTCTCGCCGGTCTCGGGCTCGCGCTCGCGCTGGCCACCCTCGCGGGTCCCGCCCTCAGCGGCGAGAAGGACCTGCCCGCTGCGTCCAACCAGCTCGAACGGATGCACCTGAAGAACGCCAAGTGTGTCTGGACGCAGGAGATCGGCAACTACATCTACCAGTGCCTCAAGGAGAACTTCGGCATGAACGCCCACTGGTGCCACAACGAGGCGATGGAAGTGCTTTGCCCGAAGCAGCTCGAGTCTGCCGCGGCCGCGGAGAAGGGCGCTTCCGAGGCCAAGTAGGCGGTCATCGAAGACCGCCATGGGAAGGCCGGCAATGCCGGCCTTCTTCGTTTTCGGGCCCGCCGGGCTGCCCTTGTGCGGCGGCGGATGGCGAAGAGGGGCCCCTGTTCGTGCGAGGGGCATCGCTCCGGGGGCGGCGAGTGCACGCCGCCCGCAGCGGGTCCCGCGGCCTGCGGGGGCGGCGCGAATCACGCCAAGTGTCTGATCTGGCATCGCGGCGGGCGGCCGTCTCCCAGACGGGATCGGCATGACTTCAGGATCCCTCGCAACCCGCATCAGGGGTCATCTAAAATCTAACGAAATGTGAGGATGTGGCACGACGAGTGCGCGGCGAACGGGATCCTTTGCTGTCGTCCGGAGACCTGTCATGTCTGCCTCATCCTTCCGCCGTCTGGCCCTGGCCGCCGGCTTCGTCGCGTCCTTCGCCATTGCCTCCCAATCCCACGCGTACGTCGTGGACGGGTCCGTCGCCGACTGGGGTCTCCAGCGGACAGGCAACGTCACCGACTGGACGCCGTTCCCGGGCGTGAAGGCCTGGGGCGTCGAGGACCAGACGGGCTCGCCGTCGGTGTTTCTCAATCCCGGCTACGGTGGCCAGCGCTACGATGCGGAGGCGCTGTACCTTGACTGGGACGCCACCTATCTCTACATCCTCGTCGTCACCGGCCTGCCGTCCAACAATCTGCACAACCCTGCCGCGAACTCCTATGGTGCCGGCGACATCCTCATCGACTTCGGCCGCAACGGCAGCTTCGACTACGGACTCGTGGTGAAGAACTACGCCGGTCTCACGCCGGGCGCGGTCGTCCGGACCGGCACCCTGAACTACGGCATCTGGAGTTCTCCCGGCGTGCCCGGCACGCCGAGCCCGTACCCGGTCGCGGTGGCCAGCGGGACGACCGTCGGCACTGCGCAGCTGGCGTACTCCACGACTGGCATCAACAATCTCGGGCAGTACCGATCCGACTTGCACTACGCCATCGAGGCCGCGATTCCCCTGACTGCGTTCGGCACCGACTGGGGGGTGAACGGCCCCAACAAGGCCTTCGACGTCCAGTGGACCATGTACTGCGCGAACGATCTCATCATCGTCGATCCGGCACCGGCCAGCGTGCCGGAGCCCGACACGCTGGCGCTGCTCGCGCTCGCAGGCCTCTCGGTGCTCGTGCCCCTGCGCCGCCACCGCCGCCGGACGAAGTAGCCCGGCCGACCTCCGGACCGCGCGAGGCCCGCGCGGTCCTCCCCCTGCCATGCGGCCCCAGCGGCCGCTATCATCCGCGGTCGTTCGCGGCCGCGGCCGTGCGCCCCGATCCCGGGTTGTCCGGACGCATCGGCGCACCCCTCGCGTTCCGCAGTTGCGGTCCGACGCCGGTCGGACCCTCGATCCCGTCCTTCAAGCTGGAGTTATTCGCATGCGCCCGCTCGCGCGCTGGCCGCTGTTCGTTCCGTTCCTCCTCGGACTCGTCCTCGCGCTCCCGGCTGCCGCGCACGTCACCAAGCTGTCCAGCGCACGCCTCGATGTGCGCGGGCCGCTCGTCCAGGCCGCGCTGGAAGTGGACCCGGCCGATCTGCGTGCAGCGCTGGAGGCCGCACGAGGGACGATGGAGGCGGACTATCTCCTGGCCCACGCGGTCGTCACCCAGGCGGGCGCCCCGTGCGAGGGCGCCGTGACGGGGCAGGCCGAGAAGGGCGAGCACCGGGTGTTCGACATGCGCTGGCGGTGCCCGCCCGGGGGTGGTGTGCTGCGCTACGAGGCGTCGCTGTTCCAGGAGATCGACCCGGCGAGCAAGCACATGGTCACGGCAGCGGGAGACGTCTCGCGCTTCGCTCTGCTCTCCGTTCAGCAGCGCACCGTCGAACTCGGTGCGCTTCCCACCGACTGGGTCGCGGTGCTGGCGCGCTACTTCCTCTCGGGGGTCGAGCACATTCTCATCGGCTTCGATCACATCGCGTTCATCATCGCGGCCGTGGTGTGGGGACGCAGGCTCTGGCCGCTCGTGCGGGTCGTGACGGCGTTCACGATCGCCCACTCGATCACGCTGGCGCTCGCCGCACTGGACGTCGTTGCGTTGCCGTCCGCCTGGGTGGAGGCGGCCATCGCGGCCAGCATCGTGTACGTCGCCGTCGAGAACTTCCGTATCCGCAACCTCGGGCATCGCGGCTGGATTACCTTCGCTTTCGGGCTCGTGCACGGCTTCGGTTTCGCTTCCGTCCTGCGCGACTACGGTCTGCCCGAGGACGCGCTGGTCCCCGCGCTCGCAGCCTTCAACATCGGCGTCGAGGCCGGGCAGATCGCGGTCGTCGCAGTCGCGCTGGGCGTGCTCATCGCCGTGGAGCGGAAGATCCTCCGCCGGCCCGCGTCGGATGCCGCAGACTCGCGCGTGGTGAAGGCCGTGTCCGCAGTCATCGCGCTGCTGGGCCTGATCTGGTTCGTGGAGCGGCTGAGCGCCTTCTGAGTCGGGTGCGCCGCGAGTTGGTGCATCTTGGACTGTCATGTCACTCGGTTGTGCATCCGATTGACAGGGAGGTCTCACGTGGCATTATTTCGCTGCCCTGGGGTGTCGGGGTGTCATATAAATTCTAGGAATTTCATACTCTTTGGGAGATAACCCGTGAAAGTGCGCTTTGCCGCTCTCAGCGCCGCGCTGTTCGGCGCGACACTCTGTACACCCGCCGTCGCCGATACCACCGATGTCAAGACCCAGTCGTGGGTCTACGTGAAGAAGAAGGGCACCCACTGCAACGACGACCCGAATTGCATGAACCGCTACCACCCGGCCATCAAGCCGGTGGCGCGTGCGAAGCCCGGGCAACTGATCCTGTTCGAGACGCGCGACGCGCTCGACAGCGAGTTCACCGCGACCTCCGAGCCGAAGGACATCGGTGCCGTCGACCTGAATCTCGTCCACCCGATCACCGGTCCGGTCTACATCGAGGGCGCGAAGCGCGGAGACGTGCTGGCGGTCACCCTCGTCGACGTGGAGCCGGACGAATACGGCTACACCACGGTCGTGCCGGGGTTCGGTTTCCTGCGTGACATCTTCACCAAGCCCTTCATCGCCAACTGGCGCCTGAACCGGCTCGAGGCCGTCGCGCCCGAGATTCCCGGCGTTGCGATCCCGTTCAACGGCTTCATGGGCACGGTGGGTGTTCTGCCCGGTGCGCCCGAGGTCAAGGATATCCTTAAGCGCGAGAAGGACCTCGGTGCCGCAGGCGGCATCGCGCTGCCTCCCCAGCCGACCGGTGCCATGCCGAAGGACGTCTGCGGTCCCGTGGGCTCCCACAAGGACGAGTGCCTGCGCACGATCCCCCCGCGCGAGAACGGCGGCAACATGGACGTCAAGCAGATGGTCGTCGGCACCACGCTGCTTTTGCCGTGTTTCGTCGACGGCTGCGGTCTGTTCGTGGGCGACGTGCACTACGCGCAGGGCGACGGCGAGGTGGCCGGTACGGCCATCGAGATGGGTGCCAAGGTCACGGTGAGAACCGAGATCCGCAAGGGCATGGCGTCGCTGATGAAGCATGGTCCGCACTTCGAGGGCGGCTCGCAGCTGAAGAAGCTCGAACCCGACGCGTTCTACGCCACCGTCGGCTATCCGCTCAAGAAAGCCGGTGAAATCCCGCCGTACTCCAGCTACATCGACGGCAAGATCATGGGGCCCCTCACGAACCTGTCCGAAGACCTCTCGCTCGCCGCGCGCAGCTCGCTCATGAGCATGATCGACTGGCTGGTGCAGACCAAGGGTTACACGCCGGAGCAGGCATACGTCATCACCAGCGTCGCGTGCGATCTGCGCATCGGCAACGTGGTGGACGTCCCCAACTACGCCGTGTCGACCATCTGCCCGCTGGAGATCTTCAAGGGCAAGAAGTAAGCGCAGTTCCGTCGTGCACCGGAACGGCCCCGTGCGGGGCCGTTCCGCTTTTCGCAGGAGTGATTCCATGATCCGTCCGACCCGCCGCCTCATGTTGGCAGGCCTGGGCGCCGCCGCGGCGAGCGTTCTCCTGGCGGGCCACACGCCCTACCGGCAATGGGCCGTGCTGCGTCAGCGGTTCCTGCTCATCCACACCAACCGCGAGGACCTCGGGACCGACACCCTCGGCGAGCGGATCGCAGCCGTGCTGGCCGAACGTCTTCCCTCCAGCCGTGCGCGCGTGGTGCGCGGCCCGGACAACTACCGCATCGGCGGTCTCGTCGCCACCGAGCAGGCCGACGTCGCGGTGTTCTCGCGCCCGGTCGCGCTGGCGCTCGCGCGCCGCGAACCGCCCTTCGAGGAGCTTCCGCTGACCGAAGTGCGCGTCCTCGCGGAGTCCGCGCAGTACCAGCTCGTGTGCCGAGAGTCCTTTCCGCGGCACCACGGCTATCTCATCGCGGAGGCGCTCGCGGGCGATGCCGCCGCATTGGGCATTGTGATCCCGGAACGTGCGGAGGGCACCTCCGATCCGGCGGCCACCCTGCCGACCCACGCCGGCGCGCTCGCGTTCCTGCGTGGCGAGCCGCTGGAGCCCCCCGCGTGACGGGGCGCGGGCCCCGTCGTCTGCGAGCCTTCCTGGGAGCGCTTTGGCTGGCCTGTGCCGGCGCAACCGTCGACGCTCACGACCTGATCACTGCCGAGGCTGCTGAACGCTACCTCGCCCGGGCCACCGCCGATCTCGAACGGTCGCGCAGCCGTGAGCCCGCGGCCCGGCGGGCGGAAGCACTCTACGACCTGGGCCGGCTGGTCGACGAGCTGCGCGAGCTGCTCAACCGCGATATCGCAACGCACGGCAAGGTGCAGGGACTGCCTTCCAACGTGCTGGTGAAGGAACTGCGGGGCCGTTCCGTGGCGCTCGAACCTGCGCCGGACTCGGGTCGATTCGGCTCGGGTGCGGGCTACTACCGGGCCGCGGTGGAGCTCGACCCGCAGGTGGCCGGCGGCGACGGTCAGTACCGGCTGCTCGCGGCGGAGTTCTACGACGGCTTCGACGCCGACCCGCTGGTGACGCGATGGCCGTACGCGCGCATCGTCGAACAGATACGCCTCGCCGAGCGTCTGCGGTCGCGGCAGCCGCCGCATTCCGAGGCCGAGGAGATTCACTTCATCCAGGTGGTGGCGTGCGTCCAGGCCGCACGCACGGCACCCGATCGCGATCGTGCGAAGACGTGGCGCGAGCGCGCCGCCCGGGAAGCCGCGGGCTTCCGCACCCGCCACCCCGACAGCCTGCGTGTCGCCGCGCTCGATGTCCTGCTGAACCCCTGATCCGACCCGTCGTGACGGGTGAGTTCCGCGCGTTTCCGCGTGCTATTCTCGCCGCCAAGAGATGTCGTCCGCGCAGGGTGTCCGGCGCAGGGCGGCCACCAAGGGAGGTGAGCGTGTTTCGAATCCTGGCTGCCGTTCTGGCGCTCGGGCTTGCGCTGCCGGCGCACGCGGTCGACGAGGCCGCGGTCGGCATCAAGGTCCGCAAGCAGAGCGGCATCAACTACGTCACGGGCGGCATCGGCGAAGAGGCGGAAGCCTTCGCCGAGATCTCCGGCCGCTATCCCATTCGCCTGCGCTTCACGGTCGACGGTCGCAACGTGGAAGCCCGCGGTGCGAAGGTCAAGGTGCTCGACGCGCGGGGCGAGAGCGTCGTGGAGGCCACGGCCGAGGGGCCGCTGTTCTACGTGAGCCCCCCTTCGGGCCGGTGGACCTTCGAGGTCGAGTGGCAGGGCCAGACCCAGTCGCAGACCAAGGATCTCACCGGCCGCCGCTACCTCGACATGATCTTCGACTTCAAGCCTGCGCCCTGAGCGCGGTCCTATCGCACGGCCGGCCCGCGCGTCCGGGCCGGCACCTAATCGAGCAGGGGAGGAAAACACGATGATGTTGCGTCGACTCGGTGTGGCGGCCGCGCTGGCCGCCGCGATGATCGCGGGTGCCGCGCAGGCCGCGACCCTGAACATCCGCTTCGGTACGCCCTTCGTCACCGGCAGCAATCTGCACAAGGGCATGGAGAAGTTCGCCGAGGTCGTGGCCGCCGAATCGAAGGGGGCCATCAAGGTGCAGGTCTACGCCGACAGCCAGATCGGCGACATCCAGCAGCTGATCGCCGGCATGCAGCTCGGCACCGTCGACATGGCCTACCTGGGCGTCGGCAACTCCGGACAGCTCAAGGGATGCGGTGCGCTCAACGTGTCCTACCTGCCCTATCTCTTCAAGAGCAAGCGCGCCGCCGAGGAGACGCTGAACGGTCCCATCTTCGAACCGCTGTACGAGCAGTGCGCCCAGTCGGCCGGCGTGCGCATCTTCGCGGTGGGCGGTGACCGCAGTCCCCGGGCGATCGTCACGACTAAGGGCCCCATCCGCAAGCCGGAGGATCTCAACGGCATGCGACTGCGCATTCCGCCCATCCCCATCTTCCGCGACACCTTCGAGGTGCTCGGCGTGAAGGTCGTGCCGCTGGGGCTCAACGAGGTGTACATGGCGCTTTCGCGCGGCCAGGTGGAAGGACAGGACAACGGCTTCGATCTCACGCTGTCGTTCCGCTTCCACGAGGTGTCCAAGTACTGGTCCGCGACCGATCACGTGTATGACATGGGCGCCTTCTATGTGTCGGAGCGCAAGTGGAAGTCCTTCACGCCCGAGCAGAAGGCGATCTTCCGGAAAGCCGCGGAGGAAGGGGGAAAGCTCGCCACGCAGCTCGGCGAGGAACTCGACCGCAACGGCCTCGAGGAACTGAAGAAGGCGGGCGTCAGCTACGTGGTGCCGGATCGCGCGGCGTTCGCCAGGGCGTGGGCCGACATCCACAAGAACTACGAAGGCAAGGTTTGGCCTGCCGGACTGGTTCAGCGCATCCGCGATTCCCAGAAGTAACGTCACAGGCGCGGGAGCTCCCATGCTGAACCGGATCGAGGCGCTGTTCCGCCTCGTCGAGAGGCTGCTCGACCTGCTGATCGCCGCGCTCGTGCTGGCGCTGGTGGCCATCGTCTCCTCGCAGCTGATCGACCGTCACGTGGTCACCCTGCCGATGGCCGCTCCCGATCAGTACGCGCGGGTCTTCCTCGTGTGGCTGACGTTCCTGGGCTTCTCGATTGCCATCCGCAACGGCACGAACATCCGCGTCGATCTCATCGATGCGCGGCTGCCGCGCGTCGTGCGCCGGGTCCTCGAGGTCGCCTTCGACGCGCTGATGCTCGTGCTCATCGTGCTCTTCGCGTGGTACGGCTGGCCGCTGTACGAGGTGGGCCTGGATCAGGAGCGCCTGGGTACCGTCTTCAGCGAGGCGTGGCCCACCGCCGCGCTGCTCGTGAGCGCGGTGTTCATGGCGCTGTTCCTCGCGATGCGCATCGCGCTCGCCCTCTCCGGCCGGCCGGTGCCCCGCGCCGAGCACGCGGAATAGTCGCCATGCTGATCCTGCTGTTCGTCGCTTTCATCCTGGCCCTGCTCATCGGGCTCGACGTCGGCTTTTCCATGCTGTTCTCCGCGTGGCTGGGAGTCGTGACGCGGGGCGAGGACGTGAACCCCGCGATGATCCCGCAGTTCATGATCGCGGGCGTCGACACCTACGCGCTGGTGCAGGTGCCGCTCTTCATCCTCGCCGGCGAGCTCATGAACCGCGGCGGACTGACGCTGCGGCTCATCGACTGGGCGCAGGCGCTCGTGGGACGCATCCGGGGCAGTCTCGGTCACGTGTCGATTCTCACGAACCTCGTCATGGCGGGGGTGTCGGGCTCCGCGGTGGCCGACGCCGTGGCCACCGGCAAGCCGCTGATCCCGGCGATGCGCAAGGCAGGCTACGGGGACGGCTTCGCCGGCGCCGTGATTGCCGCGGGCGCGCTTCTGGGGCCGATCATTCCGCCGTCCATCCCGATGGTGGTGTACGCCCAGCTGTCGAGCCAGTCGGTCGTGAAGCTGTTCATGGCGGGCGTGATCCCGGGCCTGATGCTGGCCGGCGGGTTCCTCGTCCTGTGCACGATCATCGCGAAGATCAAGGGTTTTCCGATGGCGCAGCCCGTGCCCGTGCGCGAGAAGTTCCGCGCCACGGGACGCGCCGGCTGGGCGCTGATGATGCCGGTCATCATCATCGGCGGCATCCGGTTCGGTCTCACCACCGACACCGAGGCTGCCGCCGTCGCGGTGCTGTACTCGCTGATCGTGAGCCTGTTCATCTACCGCGGCATCCGTCTCCGCGAACTGCCCAGGCTGCTGGCGGAGGCGGGCCGGTCCACCGCGATCATCCTGTTCCTGCTCGCCGCCGCCGGACCGTTCTCGTGGCTGGTCGCCGAGAGCCAGATCAGCCAGACCGTGGTCGACACCATTCAGGCGTGGTCCACCAATCCGGTCCTCGTGCTGCTCATCATCAACGGATTCCTGCTGCTGATCGGGTGCATCATCGAGCCGCTTCCGGCGATGATCATCTTCCTGCCGGTGCTCATCCCGCTCGGCGCGGAACTCGGCATCGATCCGGTCCAGTTCGGCGCCGTGGTGGTGCTGAACCTGATGATCGGGCTCATGCACCCGCCCATCGGCCTGCTGCTGTTCGTCGTGTCCAGCGTCGGGAAGATCCGCATCGCTCCGGTCATGTGGCAGAGCCTGCCGTTCCTGGCCTGGGCGATCGTGGTGCTCATCCTCACCATCGTGTTCCCGCCGATCACCACGTGGCTCCCGGGTCACGTGCAGTGAGGCCCGGTGTCCGGCCATTGCCCGGCTTCGCTTTCGCCGTCGCGATCTGCTCGGCATTCTCCGCCGCGGCGGAATCCCCGGAGGTACGCGTTCTGCGGCCCGACGACGTGCCCTGGGAAGTCGTGCGCCGCGAACCTCCCCTGGCCCGGGCGATGATCCACGGCGACCAGGCGAAGCCCGGCCCCTTCACCTTCCGCGTTCGGGCCGCGGCGGGTCACCGTCTCCTGCCGCACACGCATCCCGACGAGAGGACCATCACGGTGCTGCAGGGCACGTACTGGTCCGCCGTCGGCGAGACGTGGGACGACGCGCAACTCGTGGCGTACCCGGCGGGCACGTTCTATGTCGTGCCCGCGGGCGTGCCGCACTACAGCGCGGTGCTGGACGGCGAGACCGTGTTCCAGGAGAGCGGCGTCGGCCCGAGCCGCAACGACATGATTCCTCAGAACCGGTAGTCGATCCCGAGCGTGACCGTGCCGAGATCCGACCGGGGCGTGGCGGCGGAGTCGCGCAGTTCGAAGTAGTCCACGTCCAGCCGCATGCCCCAGTGTTGTCCGACCGCGTAACGGACGCCGGCCCCCAGGGCGATGGGCGTTTCCGAGCATCGGTACCGGCGCGAGGAGCCGTAGCGGTTGTACCGGACGCAGGTCCCTCCCGTTTCGTACGTCGCGTTCACGACGAATCCGAGGCGGGCATTGAGTTCCCACCGCTCGCCCAGAGGCAGGAAGCCGACGAAGGAGATCGGCACGGCGCTGTGGGCAGAGCGCTCGTCGAACGGATCGCCGTTCGACGAGCGGCCGGCGAAGCCTGTGGCGCCGATGCGCATGTAGGCGATCTCCACGCCCAGATACTTGGACCGGATGCCCGCATAGACCTTGCCTGCGAGGGACTGCCGGTCGGCCTGGAGCACCGTGTCGCCGGGTTCCGCATAGTTTCCGCGGTCGTGGGTGAGCCCCAGTGCGCCGCCGACGTAGGGCCGGATGTCCAGAGGCGAGGCGGACGACCCGTCGGCATGGGCCGGGCGGATGAGACTGCAGAGGATCAGGGCGGACAGCACGGGGGCGAACGACGGACGCAGGCGCATGGGCAGACCTCCACGAGGGGCGACGAAGGCGCTCAACGTCCGGACGCTGCACGCCGCCGACACGATAAACGCCTTCAGTGTCTGCGCAAACGCGAAATGCGCTCGTCCGTGGCGGGGTGCGTCGACAGATACCCGGGGAGACGCCCCGCATCCTTGCGGTCGCCGTCGTCACTGCGGATCTGCCGATGCGCTCCTTCGAGACGGCCGAGCATCGCGACGAGAAGCTCCGGGCTCATGGCGTTCTCCCGAAGCATGCGGGCGGCGAAGTCGTCGGCCTCGCGCTCGAGATCGCGCGAGTAGCGCGCTTCCAGCAGCGCGGCCGGAACGGTCGTGAGCAGGCTCGACACGTCGCCGAGATACCACGTGACGAACAGTCCCACGGCCGAGCTCTGCAGGACCTGCCGCACGCCGTGGCGCCGTGCCACGTGTCCCAGTTCATGCGCGAGCACGGCAAGCACCTCGTCGTCGCGGTCCGTCAGGTCGAGCAGATCGTCGGTCACGATGATGGTCCCGGAGGGCAGGGCGAAAGCATTCGGGCCGATCGCGGGAGCCGACCGGAAGAGCACTCGATGCGCAATGCGCGCACCTTCGGGCACATGCATGCGGCGGAAAGCTCGTGCCAGGGCGTCCGCGCGGGTCGGGTCGGCGCGGCTGGGCTGCATCACCCGCTCCTCCAGCAGGGCGAGGGTCTTGTCGGACATGGCATCGATGGCGGCCTGGGGCACGTGTACCGAGGCCTTGTCCGCCGCCCAGGGCAGCACGAAGACATAGCCCAGCACAGCGACCGCGGCGCACAGAGCAAGTGCGAGCGCGGCCGTACGCCAGCGGCTCTGCAGCCGCACGACGAGGGACGGACGGTGTCCGGTGGCCTCCAGCAGGCGGTCGAGCGAGTCGTGGTCGTGGACCTCGCAGAAGGCGCCGTCGGAGAAGCTCACCATCCGTGCCGCGCCGCCCATGCGCTCGGACACGTGCACCGTCGACAGCGGCTCCAGGCGGTGCACGCCGTCGCCGTCCACGATGGCGTGGCCGTCCTTGACGCGCAGCGTGACCGGACGCCGCCGCGACGACACGCCGTCCAGGTAGTCGCAGCGGACGGCAGGCGCGTCCGTCACAATGCGATGTCGAAGTCGAGGAACTCGCTCACTTCCTCACCGATCGCGTCCACGTCCTCGCCGCGGCGCCCGAGGAAGGTCTCGAGCGATTCACCGGGGAGGAGCGTCACCGCCTCGATCCGGCAGCGGGCCGCGCGCACAGCTGCGAACGGCCGGAACAGCCCGAGCGTGAGCAGGGTGAGCAGCAGGTTCCCCAGGGTGACGCCGATGAGGCGCAGAGGCCTCAGTTCCGAGCGGAAACGGTGCGGTCCGAGCGTCGTGCGGTTCCATGTCAGGTTCTGGACGCGCGCGATGAGATAGGGGCTCACCGACAGCATGACGAGATAGAACAGCATGGCGACGAACACGAACACCCAGAACGTCTCGACCGGGGGCAACTCGCCCGACCCCAGCGCGGTGGACAGGGAGAGCACCGTCAGGACGATCGGTACCGCCACGACCAGCAGCCCGGCCGTCAGGTAGATGCGATAGAACTCGCCGTAGCGGGCACCGAGCGACGCCCTTGCCCCGCCGAAATGCACGTTGTTGCGCAGGTAGGCCGAGATCTGGCGATGCGCGAAGGGCACCAGCAGGCCGAGGGTGACCACGGCGCAGATCGGCCACAGGAGAAAGACCTTGTAGCCTTCGGCCACGGAACCGCGGAACTCGAACCGGAGCCCGCGCCAGCTCGTGTTGCGCATCCGGAAGGCGAGGGAACGCACGAGCAGCCAGGGCAGCACCACCCCGATCAGCAGGAACAGCCCGCCGCCCACCGCGGAGTCGAATTCCATCGCGGCATTGGCGAGGCCGAACAGGCCGAAGGTGAGGATGCGCCCCTTGAGGATCGCGGACGGCTTGCCGTGGTAGTCGAAGCCCGATCCGGCGAGCTGGGTGTTGCGATAGAAGTTGAAGTATTGGAGGCGGCGCACCTTGGCCCAGGCGGAGTAGATGCCGAAGGTCACGATCGTGAGCGCGAGGTTCACGATCCAGATGCGGAAGTACTCGCCGCCGTTGCCCGTGAACTTCAGCGGTACCGGTACCGGTGCCGGCGGGGCGGGCGCGGGGGGCGCAGGGCTGTCGAAGGTCACGGTCGCGTGCGCGCGGAGCAGATGCCGGCGAATCTACACTGCGACCGCAGGCTCTGCACAGTCGCGCGATCCCGCGTTGCACCTGCGTCGGTCGCGAAACCAGTGAGGGGTGTGCAGGTCACGCGACGATCCAGGCTTCGGTGACGCGGCCTCCGCAGAACCTGGTGGTGAGCGTGGCGAGCCGGTCGAGCGCAGCTTCCAGCGTCGAGGCCTCCGTGCTGGCATTGCCCTGGAGAATGTAGAAGCCCGCCGTCGTCCCGGGCGTCACCTTCGTCTCCTCGCACTGGCGGTGTTCGAGCCGGCACAGGATGCGGTCGGCCTCGTCCATGTACGCGTACTCACCAGCCCCGACTGGTTCCGGGACGGTTGCCCCGAGCGGCAGGAAAGGTTCGAGGCCTGTCGTCAGCCGCAGGGTGATCCCGCCGCGTACCTGGGCCAGGTCGTGCGCGCCGAGCGACAGGCGAGTCTCCAGCGAAACGCCGTTGTAGAGATCCACCAGCGGATTGATCGCGGGCACGACGCCCTTGCGCAGGAACAGCGACACGAGGGCCTCGGCTGACGCGGGAAAGCGCCGGTTCGACCGGCCGACGCGATCGTGCAGGGTGCGGAATCCGGCAAGCACCGGATCGCGCGCGATGAAGTCCGCATCGATCTCGCCGCGCAGGCGGTCGAGGAGTTCGGCCCGGTAGTCGTCGAGCACCGAGGACGGCACGCGGTTGTCGAGGCCCTCCAGCACGGCGAATGCGCCGCGCACGCCCAGCGCAAGCACGGCGGGATCGATGGCGAACCGCGGTGCGGCAGGGGTGCTCCGGGGACGGTCGCCCGTCATCGCGGTGGTACTCTCGGGCGTTGCCATGACGGAAGGATCATAGGAGCGAACATGGACTTGCGGAAGCGGCGGAGCCTCGGATTCATCCTGGCGGCCGGCGTCGCGGTACTCGCGACCGGCTGTGCGAACCTCTCCGGCGACATGCCGGTGTCGGTGAACGTCTCCGATCTGCGCATGGGCGCGGCGGGCGTGTTCGAGCAGCAGTACTTCGTGAAGCTGCGCATCCAGAACCCCACCGACCGCGACCTTTCGGTGAAGGGGGTGGCCTTCGATCTGGAACTGAACGGCAAGGCCTTCGCGCGCGGCACCTCGGGTCAGGCGGTCGTCGTGCCGCGCTTCGGTTCGGCCCTGGTGGATGCCGAGATGCTCAGCACGCTGACGGGGGTGCTGCGGCAGCTCAATACCGTGACCGGGGGAGGAGAGGGCCGCAAGAACTTCGATTACCGGATCCAGGGGCGCCTCTACCGGTCCACCGGGGGAACGGTCGCGTTCAGCGACCAGGGCGAACTGCAGCTGGGGGCGCCTCCGGAAGCCGGGCCTGGACCTGAAGGGCCAGCGAAGTGACACGCCTGTGTTGCGATGCGTCAAGACCCTACTTACGAAATTTCACTGAACAGTCGAGAAAAACTTGACAACTCTCTGATCAAACAATTAAAAGCGCGATTCGGGCCCGGGGCAACCCGCGTCACCGGAGACAGGCAGGACAGATGGCCAGAATCGCGGTCTTCAATCAGAAGGGGGGTGTCGGCAAGACCACGACCTCGCTCAACCTGTCGGCCGCGCTCGCCCGCCGTGGACGGCGCCCCCTCAGCATCGACCTCGACCCGCAGGCCCATCTTTCGTACATCAGCGGCACGACGGTCGACGAGGCCGACCACAGCGTCTTCGCCTATTACGAGAAGTCGACCCGCTCTCCGAACTGATCCGCATCGGCACCGGCGGCTGGGAGGTGATCCCGGCGCACGTGGAACTCTCCAAGGTGGATTCGCAGTTCGGCAAGGGTCCCAGCGCGCTGAACCGCCTCAATTCCGGGATCGCCAAGGAAAACCTGAACACGGGGCGCCCGGTGCTCATCGACTGCTGTCCGCTGCTGGGCGTGCTCTCGCTGAACGCCATCTTCGCGGCCGACCGCGTGCTCGTGCCGGTCTCGGCGGACTACCTCGCCGTGAAGGGGGTGCTGCAGGTGGAGAAGACGCTGAAGGCACTGGAGCACGTGCTGAAGAAGCGCATCGAGCGCCGCTACGTCATGACGCGCTTCGATACGCGGCGCAACATGTCGTGGCAGATCTACCGGACCATCGCGGAGCGTTTCGGCGCGGACATGTGCGAGACGCGCATTTCTGAATCCGTGAGCGTGGCGGAAAGCCCCGCCGCGAATCAGGACGTCTTCACGCACGCCCCCGGGAGCCGCGGCGCCAAGGACTACGACGCCCTCCTGGACGAACTCCTCGCCACGGGCTTCGTAGACTGAGGTCCCGCGGCCGAAGACTCACTCCTGACGGGAGATGAGCGAGATGATGCCGCCCACGTCGAGAGGTTCCTCCCTCCCGGGGGAGACCGCCGATTCCGTGCAGTCGAGCACGGCACAGCCCACGTACATCTGGAACAGCTTCCGTTCGGCGTCCTCGCGGTCCTGCCCCTGGATCACGACGGCCTCCACCACCGTGCCGTTGCGCGCCTTCACCTTGAACTGATACCTGCGCATTGCCCGATCTCCTCTCTTCGGGCGAGCATACTCCGCCGCGCGAGGGCCCGGCTACGGGCGGCGCCGGCCGGCGTGGTCAGGCCTGGAGAATCGGCTGGCTCGCGTGCAGGAACCAGTTCTGGATGACCACGTTGCGGGTGAACCAGCGGCTGCCGAGCAGGCGCGTAGCGAGGAAGCGCTTGAGATTCTCGGGCAGGCGGTCGGTGAGGGACTGGCTCTGGCGCGGGCCGAAGCGCTCGAGCATGCCCCGCTGATAGGCCTGGAGCTGAGCGGCACGGTAATCGCCGTGGGCCGCGATGATGGTGTCTGCCGCGAGCACCGCGGACTCGACAGCAGGTCGGATGCCTTCGCCGCTCTGCGGGTAGGCGAGACCGGCGGCATCGCCGACGAGCAGCGCCGCATCGTCCACGAAGGGGCGCGGCGCGTGGTTGTAGAGCAGGTAGGCGTGCCCGGCGAACTTCTCCGGCATGTCCTGAGGCACGCGGCCGCGCGCCTTCAGCCACTGCGCGAAGGCCTGCACGTGCTCGGACAGGCGGTGATTGTCCTCGCGGCCGAGTCCCACGTTGAGGTAGTCGCCCTTGCGGAAGACCCAGCCGTAGCCCTTGAGGTCTTCGCAGAAATAGAGCTCCGGAATCTCGCCCTCGGCCCGGGCCGCCCGCGCCTGATCCGGGGTCATGGGGAACTCGATCTCCTGGGCGGCCACAATCTGCTCGGCCTGGCCCAGCTGGGCCCCCAGATGCCGCGCGACCGGACAGAAGTGGCCGCCGGCACCGACGACCAGCTTCGCGCGGATGATGTCATTGGCCACCCAGCCCGATCCCTCGCGTTCGAGCGACTTCAGCGGTGCGGGGGCCGCCTGGCGGACGCCCGCGCGCGCAAGCAGGTAGGCGTCGAACTCGAAGCGCCGGATACCGTAGCTCACAGGGTCGCGGAAGTCTGTCTCCACGTCGTCCCCGCCGATGATGCCGGTGCGGAAGCCGGTGATCGGCTGAAGCGTGCGGCCCTCGCGGCGGTAGTCCTCGAGGTCCACCTGGAGGGTGTCCAGCACCGCGGGCGTGACCCAGCCCGCACAGACCTTGTCCCGGGGGAAGGACTTCCTGTCGAGCACGAGGGCGTCGATTCCCGCGCGCTGCAGCTTCCACGCGCAGGTGGAGCCGGACGGTCCACCCCCCACGATGAGCACTTCGCACGACGTCATGGTTCAGATCCGGTAGAGGTGCTCGCGCGACATGGGCACGGTGTTGTCGCGTCCGCGGGCGAAGACGATCTGGAACAGTTGCAGGGCGCCCACGAGGAACGATGCCTTGGAACCCGCGAGGTACAGCCGCCACATGCGCACGAACCGCTCGTCGTACATGCGGCGCACGTCGTCGGCGTGCTCCTCGAAGCGGTCGAGCCATTGCTGGAGGGTCTGCGCGTAGTGCAGGCGGATGTTCTCGACGTCCAGCACGGAGAAGTTGGCGTCCTCGAAGATGCGCATCATCTCGGCGAGCGTCGCCGGGTAGGCGCCCGGGAAGATCCGCTTCTCGATCCAGGCGTTCATCGGAGCGGCACGGTTGCGGCCGATGGAGTGGATGAGGCCGCGTCCGCGGGGCTTCAGCACCCGGTGGATCACATCGCCGAGCGTCGGGTAGTTCTCGACGCCCACGTGTTCGAGCATGCCCACCGAGACGAACTTGTCGCACTCGCCCGACATGTTGCGGTAGTCGTCCAGCACGTACTCGACGCGGCCGTCCAGGCCCTGGCGCTTCGCCTCCTCGCGCGCGTAGCGCACCTGTTCCTCGGAGATGTTGAAGGCCCGCACCTTGGCGACGCGGTAGTGTTTCGCGAAGTGCCGGGCGAGCCCGCCCCAGCCGCAGCCCGCCTCGTACACGACGTCTCCGGGCTTCAGTTCGAGCTTGCGCGCCACGTGATCGAGCTTGGCCCGCTGGGACTGCTCGATGGTGAGATCCGGCCGCGGGTAGTAGGCACAGGTGTACTGCATCGCCTCGCGGTCGAGCCAGAGCTGGTAGAAGTCGTTGCCGAGGTCGTAGTGGTGATGGATGTTGGCGCGGGAGCCCGTGAGCGAGTTCTGGCGCGGCCGGTTCATCCAGCGCAGGAAGCGAGCCTTGAGCGACTTCTCGGGCAGGTCGTCGAGACCGCGGAAGATGTGTTCGAGACACGCGACGAACTCACCCTCGATCTCGACCCGGCCGTTGCTGTAGTCGTCCCCGGTGTAGAGCTCGGGGTTCACGAGCATGCGCATCAGGGCGCCGCGGTCGCGGATGACGATGCGGGCGATGGGCGGGACCCGGGGATCGCCTAGGACCTCCTCGCCGTTCCACAGGACGATAGCCAGGGGAGGGTGCTTGCAGGCCTCCAGCAGGCCGAGCAGCATGCGTCGTTCGAAGGCCGACGGGCCCGGGTCACGATCAGCGCGCGACGCGGTCTCGGTCAGTTGGAGATGTCCTTCCTTCTGATCCATGGTCTACTCCATGCGGAACGCATTCCATCCGATTCTCGCGCATCCCGGCGGTCTCGCCAATCGCCGGGATGCATGGGCTTCGGGCGCAATCCACGGCTTCCGATCTCCGCCGATGCACAGTCGTCGGGCGGCGACACGCCGTTTCGGTGCGGCCCGGACCGTGCGAACGGTGCGCATCCCGGGCCTGCGGCGTCACGCAAGTGCCTGACCGGCGGCCCATCAGAAGCCGACGTTGTTGCCGCCCTTCAGCTTGAGAATGCGGCGGGCATCGTCGGGTGTTGCAACCTCCAGGCCCAGTTCTTCCAGGATGCGCTTGATCTTCGCGACCTGGTCCGCGTTGGTCTTCGCGAGCTGGCCCTTGCCGATCCCTCAGGCTGTCCTCCAGACCCACACGCACGTTGCCGCCCATCACCGCGGACTGCACGCCGATGTACATCTGGTTGCGGCCGGCGCCGAGCACGGACCAGTGGTACTGGTCGCCGAACAGGCGGTCGGCGGTGCGGCGCATGTGCATCACGTCCTCGGGATGCGGACCGATGCCGCCGCGCAGACCGAACACCGACTGGATGAACAACGGCGCCTTCACGAGGCCGCGATCGAGGAAGTGCGCAGCCGTGTAGAGGTGGCCGATGTCGTAGCACTCGATCTCGAAGCGCGTGTTGTTCTCGCTGCACGACTCCAGGATGTAGGCGATGTCCTTGAACGTGTTCTTGAAGATGCGGTCGTGCGAGCCGTCGAGGTAGGGGAGTTCCCCAGTCGTGCTTCCACTCCTTGTACCGCGGGATCATCTCGTAGAGCCCGAAGTTCATGGAGCCCATGTTGAGCGAGGCGACCTCCGGCTTCAGCTGCAGCGCGGGCTGCAGACGTTCCTCGACACCCATCGTGGGCGCGCCGCCGGTGGTGAGGTTGATGACGACGTTGGATGACGACTTGATACGCGGCAGGAATTCGCGGAACAGCGCGGGGTCCTGCGTGGGACGGCCGTTGACGGGGTCGCGCGCGTGCAGGTGCACGATGGCCGCGCCGGCCTCGGCGGCACCGATGGCGGCGTCCGCGATCTCCGCCGGGGTGATCGGCAGGTACGGCGACATGGTGGGGGTGTGGATGGCGCCGGTGACGGCGCAGGTGATGATCACCTTGCGGGATTCGGCCATGTGCATTCCTCCTTATCGGTGTTCCTTGTCCATGGCCCGCTTGTGGGCCACGAGTGCCATGAGTCTGCGATCGCGCCAGGCTTCGCGCGTCGCGTGATCGTCCTGGTCCAGCCGTTCGCGCCGCTCCTGCTCGACACGCTTTACCAGGTCGCCCTCCAGGGCGGCTCGTCACGCCCTGCATCATGCGGTACAGGTGCGGGCCATAGCGCTGCGCATAGTCCGCCACGCCACCGGGCGCGTTGAGGTCGATGGTCTCGAACGGCCCCATGAAGGCCCAGCGCAGGCCGAGGCCGTCCCGGATGGTCTTGTCGAGGTCCTCCACGCTCACGTAGCCCTCGTCCACGAGGCGCCACGACTCGATGAGGAGTGCGGCCTGCAGCCGGTTGAGGATGAAGCCCTCCACTTCCTTGCGCACGAGGATGGGCACCTGGCCGACGCGGTCGTGCAGGGCCGTGGCGCGATCCACCACGTCCTGAGCGGTGAAGGGCGCGGGCGAGATCTCGACGATCGGCACCACGTGCGGCGGGTTCACCGGGTGGGCCACGAGGCAGCGATGACGGCCGGCCACGTGCGCCGCGAAGCGCGAGGTCTGGATGGTGGAAGTGGAACTCGCGAGGATGCAGTGGGGCGGCGCCGCGGCATCCAGCTTCGAGAACACGTCCTTTTTGACGTCCTCGCGCTCGGACGTGTTCTCCTGCACGTAGTCGGCCGTGCCGACGGCATCCTCGAGGCAGGACGCCACCGAGATGCGCGCGACGATGGTGTCCGGATGCTCGTCGATGAGCCCGAAGCTGCGGCTTTCCATCAGCGCATCCCTGATCAGGCCGAGCGCTCTGGCGGCCGCGTCGGGCATCTGGTCATACAGCCGGACCGGGTGGCCGGCGCGGGCGAAGACCATCGCCCAGGCCCGGCCGATGAGGCCGGTGCCGATGATCGCTATGTTTTCCATGGATGAGGCCTGAAGAGGAGGGGAACGGGCTCAGGCGAGGGTCTCGACGTTGCCGCAGACGGAAAGCGCCTGGCCGCTGATGTGCCGGCCGGCGTCGGAGGCGAGGAACAGCGCCATGTTGGCGATGTCCTGCGCGCTCACCATGGTGCGCATGGAGACCTTCTCCACCATGCGCTGCTTCATCTCCTCGGTGGTGATGCCGAAGGCCTCGGCCTTCGCGGCGGCGACACGGTCGATGCGGTCCCCCGCCACCACGCCCGGCTGGATGCAATTCACGCGCACGCCGTCTTCGCCCGCCTCGATGGCAAGGCTGGCGGTGAAACCCACCACGCCCCACTTGGCCGCCGCGTAGGGCGAGCGCAGCGGGAAGCCCAGGCGTCCTGCGGCGGACGACAGGCTGATGATGCTGCCGCCACCCGCGGCCTTGATCATCGGCATCGCAAGGCGCGTGCAGTAGAACAGGCTGTTCAGGTCGATCGCGATGCAGCGCTCCCAGTCCTCGACCTTGATGTCCTCGATGCGTCCCGTCGGGCCCGCGATGCCCGCATTGTTCACGAGCACGTCGAGGCCGCCGAGGACGCGGCGCACGTCGTCGAACAGCCGGTCCACGTCGGCGAGGTTCGAGACGTCGGCGTAGGTCGCGGTGATGTCGGGCCGCTCGGCGGCGAGGCTCGCGAGCGCGTCGCGGTCCACGTCGCAGATGTGCACCTTTGCACCGGCGTCGGCGAAGGTGGTCGCTATGGCGCGACCGATGCCGCCGGCACCGGCAGTGACGAGAACGCGCTTTCCCGGGACGGCGAGGTCCGGCTTCATCCTGATCTTCCCCCTGTGATGACGGACCCGGGCGCCTGGTCGACGTCGTGGCGGCTCCGTGTCCCACATGTGCACTTCGACGGTGATGTGATAGAGATCGGGCAGGGCCTCGATCTGGCGCTTGTAGTGGCTCGCGGACCGGGGGCGGCGCGCGACGATCGTCACGATCGCGGCACGAGCCGTTCCGCCGAGACTCCAGACCCGGACATCGGCCACCCGGGTGTCCGGATCCGTTTCGAGGATGGCCGCGATCTCCGCGCGCATGTCGCTGTAGTCCTCGGCATCGAGCAGCACGCGGCTACTGCTCCGGAGCAGGCCGAGCGCCCAGTACGCGATGAGCAGTGCGGCCGCGAAGGCCACGAGCGGGTCGAGCCAGCGCCAGCCCAGCCAGGCGCCGGCCATGAGCGCCGCGATCGCGAGCACGGACGTCAGGGCGTCTGCGACGACGTGCAGGTATGCCGCGCGCAGGTTGTGATCGTGCCCGTCGTCGGCGAGGCGCGCGTGGCGGTGTCCCGCGTCGTGCTCGTGGCCCTGTCCGGGGCCGTGATCGTGCCCCGGGCCGTGCGCATGCGCGTGAGCCTGTCCGTGATCGTGACCGCCAGGGTGGTCGTGACCGGAGGCGTGCTCGTGCGGGTGGTCGTGCTCGTGGTCGTGCGGGTGATCATGGCCGTGCGGGTGGTCGTGCGCCGCCTGTGCCCGGGTCTTTCGAGGCGCGGCGCGCGCGCCGTGATCGTGCCCGTGCCCGTGATGATGATGATGGTGTCCGCCGCCGGCCAGGACGAAGGCGCTCGTGAGGTTCACCACGAGACCGATCACCGCCACGATCAGGGCGTCGCCGAAGTCCACGTCGGTGGGTTCGATGAGCCTTTCGACCGATTCGGTTGCCACCAGGAAGGCCACCACGCCGAGGAGCAGCGCACTCGAGTATCCCGCCAGCGCGCTCACCTTGCCGGTGCCGAAGGAGAAGCGGTCGTTGGTGGCGTTGCGCTTCGCGTAGACGTACGCGAACGTGGTGATGCCCAGGGCGGCCGCGTGCGAACCCATGTGCCAGCCGTCGGCCATCAGCGCGAGCGATCCGGTGACGTAGCCGGCGATCAGTTCGGCCACCATCGTGACCAGCGTGAGCGCCAGGACGATGCGCGCACGGCGCTCCGCGGCTGCGTAGGTGACCGGCACCGGGACTTTCGTCTGCCGCCAGCGTTCGAGGACCGGTGCGTCACCGGCGACAGGAGGAGGGGGGCTCATCGGCCCGGATTATACGGGGCGGTCGCCGCTGCGGCCCCGGAAACACACACCGGGGCCGGCATGGAAGGGGGCGCGGTCAGGCGCTGACGGCCCGGCGTCGTGCGCGCGGTTTCGCGACCTTGTGCTTCCGGGGGTCGTGGGTGTGGTTGTCCGGGAGCACTCGGCGCACAGACCCTTGATGGTGAGGTCGATCTCCTGGGGCATGAAGCCGGCCGGCAGGGCCGGGGTCCAGCCCCGTCCCAGGTCGTCCAGGCAGATCACGCGATTGCAGCAGTTGCACTTGAAGTGCGCGTGCTTGTGCTCGTGCCCCGCCGCGGCCACGTTGAACCGCCACACGCGGTCGTCACCGGAGATCTTGTGCGCGAGTTTCTGCTCGGTCAGCCAGTCGAGCACGCGGTAGACGGTGACGCGGTCGATGCCCGAGGCCTGCGCGAGGCGGGCCTCGATCTCGCCGTGGGTCAGGGCGCCCTCGGCCTTGAGGAGGGTCGCGAGTATCTCGATACGGGCATTGGTCACCCGCTCGCCCGTGGTCCGGATCATCTCCTCGGCGGTGACTCTGTAGTTGACTGCCATGCTGGTTCCCTCCCTGGTTGGTGCGCCGTCTGCCGGGCCCGAGGTGCCGACCCCGGTGCCGTCTGCCGGGGTGCTAACGCTTGAAGCGGCTCCGGATCCAGTCGAGGCTCTTCACGCCGTCGGGCGGGCTGATCTGTTCCGGAGAGTAGTACTTCACGTTCGTGAGTGTCGGTTTGCCGTCGATCATGCGGATGGTGCCATAAGGGACGGACTTTACCGCCTGATGGCCCCTGCCGCGCAATCTGTCGACGATTCCGGCCACGGATTCGAACTTCACATGCTCGAAGATCGCGATGACCTCGTCCTGTGTCGGCGCGGCATTCTTCGCCTTCTGCGCCTTCTCGCAGGAGGCCTTGGCGCCGAGGAATGCGGTGGGCACCCTGTCGAAGTTCTGGCGGTTCACGAGATTGCGGTACTCGGTCACGCCCTCGGTGGGGCCCCCGGCCTCGTAGACCGGCACCCGTTCGACGGGTTGTCCGCCGAAGCCCTTCTGCTCGTTTGCGGCCACCACGCCACCCTTGTCGGGAGCCTCGGCCAGCAGGTCTGCCGCATTCCCGGCGGGCACGCCGAAGGGCCCGGCTGCCGGACCCGAGAGCAAGGTGATGACGCCGATCCGAATCGGTCCGGGGTCCTCCGCGTGCGAGTCCGGCGGGGCGAGGGCCCAAGCGGCCACCGCCACGGAGGCGGCGAAAGCGAGGCGACGGATCACGGCATGCTCCGGAATCTGAGTGGACCCGCCGGGAGGGTGGCTCCATGACGGTCCCGGATTATACAAAGGGCGACCCTCGGGACCGCCTCCGATACAATCGGTTTGCCGATCCACGGGATCCGCGCGTGCCGTCGGGCGCCCGCGTCCCGCCGACGCGCGGGTCGCCGTTCCCGCCGACCCGGCCCGATTCCACCGTCCGCCTTGAACATCCTCGCGCTCGACTGTTCCTCCGAGTACTGTTCCGCCGCCGTCCTGCTCGGCGGCGAGTGTCTCCAGCGGCTGGAGCACGCGGGACACCGTCATTCCGATCTCCTGCTGCCCATGGTCTCGGGACTGCTGGCGGAGAGCGGGTTCGCGCTCGCCCGACTCGACGGTATCGCCGTCGCGGTGGGGCCGGGCTCGTTCACGAGCCTGCGTATCGTCCACGTCGGTCGCCCAGGGCCTTGCGTTCGGCGCGGACCTGCCGGTCGCTGCCGTGGGCTCGCTCGACGCGCTCGCTTTCGGGACGGGCGCACCCCGGGTCGTGGTGTGTGTCGACGCCCGCATGCAGGAGGTCTACACGGCGCGATTCGGCGCTGCGGGAGCCGGGCTTCCGCCTGCGGTGCTGCCGCCGGATCGCGTGCCCGTCCCGGATTCGTCCGGCTGGGTCGGGGCGGGGGACGGCTTCCGCGTGCATGAGTCCGCGCTGCGGACCCGGCTCGGCGGGCACGTGAACGAGTTCCTGCCGGACGCCCGGTCCGAGGCGAGGCATGTCGCCGCCGTAGCGCACGCCGCGCATCCGGACGGTTTCACGGCCTCTCCCGATGCGCTGGTTCCTCTCTACGTGCGCGACAAGGTCGCGCTCACACTTGCCGAGCGATGACTCCGGAGCCCGCCGCCGCCCCGCGCCCCGTCCCGGGCGAGCACTATCGCCCCATGCGCGAAGCCGACCTCGACGCGGTGGCCGCCATCGAGCGCGACGTGTACTCGCATCCGTGGACGCGCGGCAACTTCGCGGACTCCCTCGTCGCGGGCCATTCCTGCTGGGTGGTGGACCACGCCGGCGGTATTGCTGCATACGGTGTCCTGATGGTGGGCGTCGGCGAATCGCATCTGCTCAACCTGAGCGTCGCGCGCGATGCCCAGGGGCAGGGTCTCGGCGGCCGCCTGCTGGAGTTCTTCGAGGGGCGCTCGCGCGAGTTCGGCGCGGCGGCGATGCTGCTGGAGGTGCGGCGCTCGAACGAGCCCGCGCGGCGGCTCTATCTCCGGGCAGGGTTCCACGAACTGGCGGTGCGCCGCAACTACTATCCGGCCCACGAGGGGCGGGAGGACGCCATTCTCATGGGGAAGGATCTGGTGTGAGCCGTCGTGACGAACTGCTGGAGGAACTGGGTCTCGGACCGCGCTGGGTACGCCGCGATGCTGTGCCCGGGCCAGCTGCCGAGCCCGACCCGCCACGCGCGGCGATCGAGTCGCCGGTCGCGCCCGCCGTGGCGAACGCGCGGACGGGAGCGTTCACCACCACGCGTCCGTCGGCCGCCGCAAAGCCGTCCGGGGAAGCCGCTTCCGACGCGGCGGCGGGCGAACGCGCCGACGCCATCCTCCGCATGGACTGGCCGGCCCTGGAGGCCGAGGTGTCCGGCTGCCAGGCCTGCGGGCTGTGCGCCCGGCGCAACAAGACCGTGTTCGGCGTGGGCGACCGCGAGGCCGACTGGCTGTTCGTGGGCGAGGGTCCCGGCGCGGACGAGGACGCGAAGGGCGAGCCCTTCGTCGGGCAGGCGGGCAAGCTCCTGGACAACATGCTGGCGGCCATCGGGCTCGTGCGCGGGCAGGACGTCTATATCGCCAACATCGTGAAGTGCCGCCCGCCGGGCAACCGCAATCCCGAGCCTGGCGAGGCTCGGCAGTGCATGCCCTACCTGCAGCGGCAGGTGGAACTCATCCGGCCCCGTCTCATCGTGGCGCTGGGCAAGGTCGCCGCCACCAACCTGCTCGGGGCCGAGGAGCCCATCACCCGGCTCCGCGGGCGCGTGCTCGACTACCGCGGCGTCCCGCTCCTCGTCACCTATCATCCAGCCTACCTGCTGCGGTCGCTCGCCGAGAAGGCGAAGGCCTGGGAGGACCTCTGCTTCGCCCGCGAGACGATGGCGCGGCTGCGATCCGGGGACGGCACCCCTGGAGATTCCCCGGATCGCCCATAGATACTTCTGGGAGTCGAGTTCACTTTTCGGAGGACGTACACCATGTGGCGACGCGTGCGGGTTTGGCTGGCGGTGATGGCGATGACCGGTTTCCTCACCGGCTGCGGCTACAACACCATCCAGTCCCAGGACGAGGAAGTGAAGGCGGCGTGGAGCGAGGTGGTCAACCAGTACCAGCGCCGGGCGGACCTCATCCCCAACCTCGTCAACACGGTGAAGGGCTATGCCGAGCAGGAGAAGGAAATCCTTCTCGGCGTCACCGAGGCGCGGTCCAAGGTGGGCGGCATCCAGGCGACGCCGGAACTCGTCAACGACCCGGCGGCGCTCGACCGCTTCATGAAGGCGCAGGGCGAGATGACGTCCGCCCTGTCGCGGCTGCTGGTGGTGGCGGAGAACTACCCGCAATTGAAGTCGGACCAGAACTTCCGTGACCTGCAGGCGCAGCTCGAAGGCACGGAGAACCGCATCACGGTGGCGCGCAACCGTTATATCAAGTCGGTGCAGACCTACAACACGCACATCCGCCAGTTCCCGGTGAACCTCACGGCCATGATCTTCAGCTACAAGGAGAAGGCCAATTTCACCGTCGAGAACGAGGCGGCCATCGCGAAGCCGCCCACGGTGGACTTCGGCAAGTCCGAACCGGCGAAGTGACGGGGTGACCGTGGCCGCCATCGCCTCGCGCTGGCTCGCGGGGTTCCTGATTCTGCTGGGCCTGGCCGCCGGGGCTTTCGCCGAGGTCGAGGTACCGCCGCTGAAGGCGCGCGTCACCGATCTCACGGGCTCCCTGACGGCCGCGCAGGTCTCGGCACTGGAAGCCAAGCTCGCAGCCTTCGAGACCCGCAAGGGCTCGCAGATCTTCGTGCTTATCGTGCCGACGACCCGGCCGGAGACCATCGAGCAGTACGCGATCCGGGTGGCCGACACCTGGAAGCCCGGCCGCAAGGGCATCGACGACGGCGCACTGCTGCTCGTGGCCAAGGATGACCGCACCCTGCGCATCGACACCCGCTACGGACTGGAAGGCGTGCTGCCGGATGCCGTCGCCAAGCGCATCGTCGACGACCTCATCGTGCCGCGCTTTCGCGCCGGCGACTTCGCGGGCGGCCTCGATGCCGGCGTCGACGCGATGATCGGCCTCGTGGACGGTGAACCGCTGCCCGCCCCGACGCCGCGCGCGGTCTCGCCGGGCGACGGCGGCACCCTCGAATCGCTGTTCGTCATCGGGACCGTGCTCGTCGTCGTGGTGGGCGGCATCCTGCGCCGGATCATCGGTCGGGTACCGGCCGCGACTGTGGTCGGCGGCCTCGCCGGCGGTGCCGCGTGGCTCGTCGCCGGCGCCATCGCGGTGGGGGTCGTGGCGGCCGTCATCGCCTTCGTGTTCACGCTCGCCGGCGGGGTGAGCGGTCTGCCCATGCGGGGCGGGCGGCGCGGCGGATGGAGCGGCGGCTTCCCCGGCGGTGGCGGCGGCTGGAGCAGTGGCGGAGGCGGCTTCGGCGGGGGCGGTGGCGGTCTGGGCGGAGGCGGCGGCGCCTCCGGCCGGTGGTGAGACCGCGATGACGCGCTGGCTGCGGCATCTGTTCACCGACCGGTCGGCCGTGCAGCGCCGGTTCCCCGAGTCGACCCTGGCGGCCATCGAGCGTGCCGTGAAGGCCGCCGAGGCGACGCATGCCGGACAGATCCGCGTGGTGATCGAAGCCTCGCTCGACGGTCCGCGGCTATGGGCACGGGAGACCGCGGCCGAACGGGCACTGGAGGTCTTCTCGCTGCTGCGCGTGTGGGACACCGAACACAACAACGGTGTGCTCATCTATCTGCTGCTGGCGGACCGCGACGTGGAGATCGTGGCCGACCGGGGCATTCACGCCCGGTGCGGGCAGGCCACGTGGGAGGCCGTGTGCCGGGAGATGGAGACCGCCTTCCGGGCCGGCCAGTTCGAGGCGGGCGTGCTCGCGGGGGTGGCGACGGTCGGCGCGCATCTCGCCCGGCATTTCCCGCGCACAGCGGACTCGCCGGTCAACGAACTGCCCGACGCCCCTGTCGTCCTCTGACCGGACTCAGGTCTCGCCGGAATCCTGATCGTGCCCGTGGCGCCGGTACAGCCAGCCCATGGTCCCGGCGATGAACAGGCCGAACAGGATGACGATGACGGTGTAGGAGTAGGACGCGCCGATCATCCAGGCGTAGCAGCCCTGCATCAGCAGGATGCTGAGGTTCTCGTTGAAGTTCTGGACCGCGATGGAGTGCCCGGCACCCATGAGCAGGTGGCCGCGGTGCTGGAGCAGGGCGTTCATCGGCACCACGAAGAACCCTGCCATGCCGCCGGCGACGATGAGCAGCGCCATGGCGATGCGCCAGTCGTGGACCAGCACCATGCTCATGACGATCAGCCCCATCGCGATACCGACGGGCAGCACGCGCACCGCGCGCTCCAGCAGGACGAAGCGCGCCGCGAGGATGGACCCCACCGCGATGCCCACCGCCACGACCGCCGTGAGCTGGGTGGCCTGCTGCATCGTGAAGCCCAGCCACTTTTCCGCCCAGACCAGCACGATGAGGCGCAAGGTTGCGCCCGCGCCCCAGAACAGCGTGGTGACCGCGAGCGACACCTGTCCCAGCTTGTCGCGCCAGAGCTTCCAGAAGCTCTCCCAGAAGTCCTGCATGAGGTAGAGGGGATCGCGCCGAGCCGGCTTGTGATCGATGGCGAGCTTGGGGATGTACAGGTTGGCCAGCGCGGCGATGCCATAGAGCAGCAGCAGGACCACGATGGCCACCTCGGGCGCGGAGTCCAGGTGCGGGAAGTCCGACAGGAACGCGAACTCGTCGTGCATGTAGCCGGAGAAGTGGTCGCCCACGAGATAGCCGCCGATGATCGCGCCCAGGATGATCGAGGCCACCGTGAGCCCCTCCATCCAGCCGTTCGCCGGGACCAGTTTCTCGGGCGGCAGCAGTTCGGTGAGGATGCCGTACTTGGCCGGCGAGTACATCGCGGCGCCCACGCCGACGATGCCGTACGCGATGAGCGGGTGCGAGCCCACAAGCATCGCGAGGCAGCCCACGATCTTCACCGCATTCGCGACGAACATCACGCGACCCTTCGGCAGGGCGTCGGCGAACGGACCGACGAAGGGCGCGAGCACGATGTACGAGAAGACGAAGAACATCTGCAGGACCGGCGTCTGCCATTCGGGCGCGTGCACCTCCCGCAGCAGCGCGATCGCCGCGAACAGCAGCGCATTGTCGGCGAGGGCCGAGAAGAACTGCGCGAGGAGGATGGTGTAGAAGCCGCGATTCATGGGGCGCTGGGGCGGACCGGGGTGCCGGCGTGCATTCGACCTGCGCCGCGATGCCCCTTCGGGCGGTACGGCTGCGTCCTGCGGCGGGACGGCCGAGAACGGGCGAAGCGGCGGGCGCCGGTCGGCGCCTGTTCGTGTCGGACAGGCCTTTGCCGTGGTTCTTCGAGTGGTGTGCCCTCGGATGCGAGCGCGAGGCCCGACGGCCGCGCGGGCGGTTTATACCATGATTCCCCGTGCCGGCCCGTGACGTCACGCACTCGCGCGCCGCGGTTGCCGGACGGCCCGGCCGCGCACGACTCGGCGCGCATCCGGCGGTCCGCATGACGGCCGAGTGCCCTTACACTTGCGATTTGCGTCTCCGCCGGCCCCGATCCGGCGCCCCATGTCCCGTCCCGTCCTCGCCACCATCGACCTGCCGGCGCTGCGCCGGAATCTCGCGCGGGTTTGCGCCCTGGCCGGCCCGTCCCGCGTCTTCGCCGTGGCCAAGGCCGATGCCTACGGTCACGGCCTGCTTCGCGTCCTGCCCGCCCTGACCGGCGCCGACGGGCTCGCCCTGCTCGACATCGCCGATGCCGAGCGCGCCCGGGGCGCCGGCTTCGGCGGCCGCATCCTGCTGCTGGAAGGCGCGTTCGACCGGGACGACTGGGTCACCGCCGTGCGCCTCGGCCTCGACGTGGTGGTTCACTGCGACGAGCAGCTGGCCGCCCTCGATGCGCTGCCGGCGGGTCTGCGCGTCGGGGTCTTTCTCAAGCTGAACAGCGGCATGAACCGGCTGGGCTTTCGCGAAGCCGCCTTCCGGCGGGCCCGCGAACGGGTGGAGGGGCACCGTGCGGTGGCCTCCCTCGCGCTCATGACCCATTTCGCGGGCGCCGACGAGTCCCTCGGGGTCGAGGCGCAGCACGCCTGCTTCGCGCGGGCCGCGGAGGGCTTTCGAGGCGAGACCTCGCTCGCCAATTCCGCGGCGCTCGTCGCGCATCCGGAGACCCGCGGCGACTGGGTGCGTCCGGGCATCGTCCTCTACGGCGCCACGCCGTTCGCGGATCGCAGCGCCGCCGCACTCGGATTCGCCCCGGTGATGACGCTTGCGAGCCGCATCATCGCGGTCCAGCCGGTGGAGGCGGGTGAGCACGTGGGTTACGGACAGGGGTTCACTGCCGACCGGGCCATGCGGGTCGGCGTGGTGGCGTGCGGATACGCCGACGGCTACCCGCGGCATGCGCCGACCGGCACCCCCGTGGTCGTGGACGGCGTGCGCACGCGCACGGTCGGGCGGGTCTCGATGGACATGATCACCGTGGACCTCACGCCATGCCCGGCGGCCGGGGTCGGCGCGCCGGTGGAGCTCTGGGGCGCGCGCCTGCCCGTGGACGAGGTGGCGGTGCGCGCCGGTACCGTGGGCTATGAACTGCTCTGCGCGCTGGCGCCGCGCGTGCCGGTGGTGGTGTCGGACGTTCCGTCCGGGGCGGACTGAGGCTTCGCGCCCCGTCCGCGGGAAGGCGGGCCGGCGAGCTGGGTGAGCAGGTGGGACTCGCGCTTGTAGAAGCCTTCCGTGTGGAATGTCTCCTCCAGCCCGAAGTGCTCGTAGTCCAGGTGGTGGCAGAACTCGTGGAGGACCGTGCGCAGGAACGTGCGCGGCGCCACCACGCGCTGATGGCGCACCGTGCGCATCCAGACTTCCACGCGCGCCGCAGTGCCGTCCTCGGCAGGCAGGTAGAGACCGTGCAGTTCCCCCCAGTCGCCATTCGGTCGCACGGCGAACACGCGGACCTTCAGGGGCGGCACCGAGAAGGCGCTCACCAGTGCGTCCAGCAGGCGCGTGCAGGCCTTCTGCACCGGGGCCTCGCGCTCCGCCTCCAGCGCTGCGGTGACGGCGGCGGCCTCGACGGTGACGTCGAGGCCCTCAGGCAGCGGCAGCGTCACGATGGCGTCGCTGCGGTCGTAGATGCGGCGGCGGGCGGGACTGAGGCGGTCGTAGTAGGCGAACGGCACCGGGAAGATCACTCCGATGGAACCACACGGCGGATGATCGGTCCGTCGCGCCGATGTGTCGAGCGGACGGGGCGGGATTTGCATCCCCAGGTGCCACCGCGATATATTCTCGACGACATAACGAATAGGCAGGCTGGCGCATCGATGGGACGCCCTCGCACCGTGGTCCGGACGCCGGACGCGTCGCTCGCAAGCGGACTCGAGGTCGCGGGTCCGGACCCGTCGATCCAGGTGAGCTTCAAGCACGCTCTCTCGTTCGGGCCCGGGAAACTGCGCCTGCTCGAGGAGATCGAGAGCACGGGTTCGATCTCGGCGTCGGCGCGGCGCATGGGCATGTCCTACAAGCGGGCCTGGGACCTGGCCGCCGGGATGAACGCCGCGTTTCGTGTGCCGCTCATCGCGACGCAGTCCGACGGTCGGCGTCTGGGCGGGGCCATGCTGACCGACCACGGGCGTCACGTCATGGAACAGTACCGACGCATCCGGGCCGCCGCGCTGATCGCGATCTCGGAGGAGTTCGAGGCCTTTCGCGGCCTGCTCGCCCACGAGGGCGGCGCAGAGGACGCGGACGGGTGAATGCGATGAAGGCGCGCGGCAGGGGCGGCCGGCGCCGGGAGCCTCGATCGCCCTGAGCTTGTGGCATCCTCGACCCCTTCCCCGAGGGCCCCGCGGATGGCGAAGAGCAAGACGGTCTACACCTGCACGGAATGCGGCGGCGAGTCGCCCAAGTGGACGGGCCAGTGCCCGCACTGTCAGGCCTGGAACACGCTGGTCGAGAGCTTGCCGGAGCGTCCCGCGTCGCGGTACCAGGGGCTCGCGGACACCAGTCGCGTCGCCACGCTCGCGGACGTGGAGGCACAGGAGGCGCCGCGCCGATCCACGGGCGTCGACGAACTGGACCGCGTGCTGGGCGGCGGACTCGTCCGCGGGGCGGTGGTGCTGCTCGGAGGTGACCCGGGCATCGGCAAGTCGACGCTGCTTCTCCAGGCGCTCGCGCGGCTCTCGGCCGACGCGCCGGTGCTCTACGTGAGCGGAGAGGAGTCCGCGCAGCAGGTGGCGCTGCGCGCGCGGCGCCTGGGCCTCGAAGGCGGCGGGGTGTCCCTGCTTGCCGAGATCCAGCTCGAACGCATTCTGGCCACGCTCGAGGCGCGCAAGCCCGAGGTGGCAGTCATCGATTCGATCCAGACCGTCTACTCCGAGGCGCTGCAGTCCGCGCCGGGCAGCGTCGCGCAGGTGCGCGAGTGCGCGGCCCAGCTCACCCGCTTCGCGAAGACGAGCGGCTGCGCGCTTGTGATGGTGGGGCACGTCACCAAGGAGGGCGCGCTGGCCGGTCCGCGCGTGCTGGAGCACATGGTGGACTGCGTCCTGTACTTCGAGGGCGACACGCACTCGAGCTTCCGGCTCGTGCGCGCCATCAAGAACCGCTTCGGCGCGGTGAACGAACTGGGCGTGTTCGCCATGACGGAGAAGGGACTGCGCGGCGTGTCGAATCCGTCCGCACTTTTTCTGTCCCAGCACGGCGATCCGGTGCCCGGGGCGTGCGTGATGGTCACGCAGGAGGGTACCCGCCCCCTGCTCGTGGAAGTGCAGGCGCTCGTGGACGACGCCCACGCGCCCAATCCGCGCCGCCTCTCCGTCGGCCTGGAGCAGAACCGTCTCGCGCTGCTGCTCGCGGTGCTCCACCGGCACGCGGGCGTGGCGTGCTTCGATCAGGACGTGTTCGTGAACGCCGTCGGCGGGGTGAAGATCGACGAGCCCGCCGCCGACCTGCCGGTGCTGCTCGCGATCGTGTCCTCCCTGCGCAACCGCCCGTTGCCCGCGAAGCTCGTGGCCTTCGGTGAGGTCGGGCTCGCCGGCGAGGTGCGTCCGGTGCAGCGCGGTCAGGAACGGCTGAAGGAAGCCGCGAAGCTCGGGTTCACGAAGGCCATCGTGCCGAAGGCCAACCGGCCGAAGCAGCCGATCGACGGTCTGGAGGTGATCGGGGTGGAGCGCATCGGCGACGCCGTCGCGGCAGTCCGCGAGGGCTGACCCGCCCGGCTCAGTCGAACAGCCGGTAGACCGCGACGGCCGCCGCGAGCCCCGCGATGCCCCACAGCCAGGGTGCGGCGCGCTGGAGGAGGTTCGGAATCGTGCCCGGCGACGGTTCGGAGTCCGCGGGTGCGGCGCGGTCGGCGAAGGGTGCGGATGCCGCCCCCTCGTGCGTCGCGTCCGAGGAGAGCGCGAGCAGGCGCGACGTGGCCGCGCGCGAGTCGAAGGCACCGGACACCGCCACCGCCATGGATTCCGGGAGCACGACCGTGGCCGGCGTCGCGTCGATCGGCGACGGCTCGGGCACCGCCTGGGTGGCCGGGGCCGGCACCGGCACCGGTGCGCTGCCCACCGGACGCACGGAGATCACGGGCAGGCCCACCGCTTCGCGCATGTCGGTCGCGAAGTCCGCGGCCGTGCGGTAGCGGTGTGACGCCTCCTTCGCGATGGCCTTCGCGACCACGAAGTCCAGGATCCGGGGCACGGCGGGGTTGATGCCGCTGGGCGGCACCGGCTTCGCGTTCAGCGCCTGGTACATGACGCCCTGCACGGTATCGGCCTGGAACGGCGGGCGGCCCGTCAGCAGTTCGTAGAGGACGATGCCCAGCGAGAAGATATCGGTCCGGCCGTCGAGCGTGCCACCGACCACCTGCTCGGGCGACATGTAGCGCGGCGAGCCGAGCACGACACCCGCCATCGTCTTGAGCTCGGAACTGCGGATGCGCGCGATGCCGAAGTCCGCGATCTTCGCGAGGCCCTCGGGCGTCACGATGATGTTCGTGGGCTTGATGTCGCGGTGGATCACGCCCCGGGCATGCGCGTACTGGAGCCCGTCGGCCACCTGACCGCAGACCCGCACGGCATCCTCGGGGGTGAAGGGGGAGTGTTCCTGCAGGAGTTCGCGCAGTTCCTTGCCCTGCACGTACTCCATGACCATGTATGCGAGCCGTTCGGTCTTGCCGATGTCGTGGATCGTGACGAGGTTGGGATGGCTCAGGCCGCCCGCGGCACGGGCTTCCTGGTAGAAGCGGCCCTCGTAGTCCTTCCGGTCCTCCTTGGGCATGTCGAGCGCGATGGTCTTGATGGCGACGGTGCGGTCGAGCACCGGATCGTGCCCGCGGTACACCATGCCCATGGCGCCGCTGCCCAGGCGCTCTCGCACCTCGTAGCGGCCGAGCAGGAAGCTGCCCGGCGGTGCCCCCGGGGACAGGCCCTCCGTCATGCCGCGCCCCGCGTTTTCAGGCTCCTGAACACGGGGCCCCAGAGAGGATGACCCGCCTCGGACGGTGTCAGCTGGAACTTCGGGTCGATCTCCAGCGCGCGGCGGAAGGCGTCCCGGCAGAGGACCTCTTGGCGGGTCGCGCAGTAGATGAAGGCGAGATGCTTGTGTGCGGTGACGCGGTCCGCCCGGTTGCGCAGGCCGTCCTCCAGGGCGTCGCGCAGCTGACGCTGTGCGACCGGATACCGGCCGTCTTCGTAGGCACGCAGCGCCTCCGCGAGGACCGATTCCGCCGTGGACGGCGCGGGCGCGCGCGACGGCGTCCCGGCGGCGGTTGCGGGTGCCGGCGTCGGGGCGGGGGGCAGGGCGTGCATCTCGGCGCAGGCCGAAAGAACAAGCGAGAGAACGGCCGCCGCCGCGCGCCGGCGGCCCGGGAGGATCTCGGTGAGCGGCGCCTGGGGCATGGGGACGGACGTTATCAGAAGCGGTGCCGGACGCGTACTTCCTCACCGGGCGCGAGCTGCAGGGTCTCGCGGTAGGGCGGGGCGTCGCCGTTGCGCACCTCCACCGTGACCTTTCCGGCGATCACGTCGATGGTCGTCAGCGGCGGGCTCACGCCGGCGCGCCGGCCGTTCACGAACACCTCGCCCCAGGGGCTCACGGCGAGGCCGATGATGGCCCTGGCGGGAGCACTGACGGATCCGCGGGGGGATTCTGCACGGGCGGCGGGTGCACGGGCGGGCTCGGGACGCGCGGTGGATGTCCGCACGGGCTGCGAGGGCGATACCCGTGCGGCCGGCCGTTCCGGCGGTGCCGGGACGGCCGACGGCGCGGGTGCTGATGCGACGTTCTTCACCGCAGGCGGTTCGGGCAGTTCGGCGGGTGCGGCCTGGGAGGCGGGGGAGGGAGGGGAGGCTGGGGGCGGGGACGCCGGCGCGGATGCCGCACTCGTGACCGGGGTCGGGGCCACGGCCGGTCTGGTCATCGGGGCAGGAGAGCGGTCGGGGGCGAGGAGCGCGGCAAGGAGTCCGGCGACGGTGACCACAGCGGCTGCCGCGGCCAGCGGGCCCGTGCGCCGGATGCCTGCTGCGGCAGGCACCGTCACCGCAGGGACGCGGGCGGGCAGCGCCGATGCGCCGTCAGGGAGGAGTTCGAAGACCTCGTGCGCGCGCAGCTGGGTGTCGGTCCGGCTGCCCAGGGCCCGGAACGCGCGCTCCCGCACCCGGCCCGGGGCCGCGGCATCGGTGAAGGCCCGGCTCGCCAGGATCTGCCCGGCGGTCGCGAAGCCGGCCATGCGCTCCGCCACTACCACGCCGTCGCCGATCAGACGCGGCACCGAGTCGGTCTCCGTGAGGACCGCGACGGGGCCGTGGGACAGGCCGAGCGCGAGGGGCGGTGCGGTGCCGTCTTCCGTCGGGGCCAGAAGGGCGCCGGCCGCGCGCGCGGCCACGGGCGGTCCCCCGAGGAAACACACGGCGAGGCCCAGGTCGGTTTCGAGGACGATACGGTCTTCAGGGGGCACGCCGTCCAGCGCGCGCGCGGCGGCACGGTGCAGGGCTTCGCGCTGGTCCACCTGGGTGCGCACGTCGGCCTCCGCGTAGGCGGTGAGAGTGGCCCAGAGCACTGCGCAGTCGACGCGGCGGTCCGGCGGGGCGGCCGCGGGCGGCATGGGCTGCGTGGCGGCGATGGGGTCCGGGCCGGGGGTGGGGGCCGTGGCAGTCACGGCAGGCGGGGGGCGCGCAGGCGCATGGGGGGACTCGTAAGGCCGGCCGGCGGCCGGAACATTGCAATATCATCCGATGCCTGCCCGGAACGCAACTGCCCGTGCGCAGCGGCCGCCGAAGTGGCTGCCGATTTCCTCCGAATACCCATGATGCCCACGACACCCAGCCATCCGTACGACCTGCATCTCGACAAGAATGCGGCCAACTTCGCGGAGCTCACGCCCGTGTCCTTTCTCGCGCGGGCCGCGGAGGTCTATCCGGACCGCACGGCCGTGATCCACGGCGAATGGCGCCTCACGTGGCGCGACGTGTACGCGCGGTCCCGCGCGCTCGCCTCCGCACTGGCCCGGCGCGGCATCGGGCACGGCGACACCGTCGCGGTGATGGCATCCAACACGCCGCACATGGTCGAGGCGCACTTCGGCGTGCCGATGCTGGGTGCCGTGCTCAACGCCCTCAATACGCGGCTCGACGCCGACGCGCTCGCGTTCATGCTGGAGCACGGCGGCGCCAAGGTGCTTCTGACCGATCGCGAGTTCTCCCCCGTGATCTCGGCCGCGCTCGGGCGGCTCGCGGCGCGCCCGGTCGTGATCGACATCGACGATCCGCTGGCGCCGGGCGGCGAACTCATCGGCGAGATGGACTATGAGGCCTTCCTCGCCACCGGCGACCGCGATTTCGCGTGGACCGGCCCGAAGGATGAATGGGATGCCATCGCGCTCTCGTACACGTCGGGCACCACCGGCGATCCGAAGGGCGTGGTCACGCATCACCGCGGGGCCTACCTCAACGCGGTGGGCAACGCGGTCACCTGGGCCATGCCGCACTTCCCGGTGTACCTGTGGACGCTGCCCATGTTCCACTGCAACGGCTGGTGCTTCCCCTGGACCATCGCGCTCATGGCCGGTACGCACGTGTGCCTGCGGCGCGTCGAGGCGAAGGCCATCCTGGATGCGATCCGGACCCACAAGGTCACCCACTACTGCGGCGCGCCCATCGTCCACCGCATGCTGATCGACGCGCCCGCCGCGTGGCGCGAAGGTATCGACCACAAGGTATCGGGCCTCGTGGCCGCGGCTGCGCCGCCGGCGTCGATGATCGAAGGCATGGCCCGCCTTGGCTTCGACATCACGCATGTGTACGGGCTGACCGAGGTGTACGGTCCGGCCAGCGTGTGTGCCAAGCACCCCGAGTGGGAGGCCCTGCCGCTGGATGCGCAGGCCGAGCGCAACAGCCGGCAGGGGGTGCGGTACCCGCTGCAGGAAGGCATGGACGTGTTCGACCCCGAGACGCTGCAGCCGGTGCCGCGGGACGGTCAGACCATGGGCGAGATCTTCTTCCGCGGCAACATCACGATGAAGGGCTACCTGAAGAACCCCGAGGCCACGCGCAAGGCGTTCGAGGGCGGGTGGTACCACACGGGCGATCTCGCCGTGATCGACGCCGAGGGCTACGTGAAGATCAAGGACCGCTCGAAGGACATCATCATCTCGGGCGGCGAGAACATCTCGTCCATCGAGGTGGAGGACGTGCTTTACCGGCATCCGGCCGTGGCCGATGCCGCGGTGGTGGCCAAGCCCGACGACAAGTGGGGCGAGACGCCGTGCGCCTTCGTCACCCTGCGGGAAGGCGCCACGGTGACCGAGGCGGAACTCGTCGCCTTCTGCCGTGAGCGGCTGGCGCACTACAAGGCGCCGCGGAGCGTGGTGTTCGGGCCGCTGCCCAAGACCTCCACCGGCAAGATCCAGAAGAATGTTCTGCGCGACCGCTTCCGCGCGGCCTGAACAGAACGCCTTGACGGGCGTGACGGCGCCGTGTTGCGCTGCGGTAGAATCGCGCCCTTTCCTAGTGCCTGAGAACCCAGGGTGATCCCATGAAGATCCTCGTGCCCGTGAAGCGGGTCGTCGACTACAACGTGAAGGTCCGCGTGAAGGCGGATGGCAGCGGTGTCGAGACCGCCAACGTGAAGATGTCCATGAACCCCTTCGACGAGATCGCCGTCGAGGAGGCCGTCCGTCTCAAGGAAGCCGGGGTCGCCACCGAGATCGTGGCGGTGTCCATCGGTGTCGCCCAGTGCCAGGAGACGCTCCGCACGGCGCTCGCGATCGGCGCGGACCGCGCGATCCTCGTGGAGACCGCGGCCGAGACCCAGCCCCTGGGTGTGGCCAAGGCGCTCAAGGCGCTGGTGGACAAGGAGCAGCCCGGGCTCGTCATCCTCGGCAAGCAGGCCATCGACGACGATGCCAACCAGACGGGTCAGATGCTCGCCGCGCTGCTGGGCTGGTCCCAGGCCACCTTCGCGTCGAAGGTCAAGATCGAGGGCGGGGCCGCACAGGTCACCCGCGAGATCGACGGCGGTCTGGAGACCCTGTCCATCAAGCTGCCCGCCGTCGTGACGACGGACCTCCGCCTGAACGAGCCGCGCTACGTGACGCTGCCGAACATCATGAAGGCGAAGAAGAAGACCCTCGACACGGTCACGCCCGAGAGCTTGGGCGTGGACATGACGCCGCGTCTCACGACACTCAAGGTGGCCGAACCCGCCAAGCGCGGTGCGGGCAAGCAAGTGGGCAGCGTGGCCGAACTGGTCGAGAAGCTGCGCAACGAAGCGAAGGTGATCTGACCATGGCCATTCTCGTCATTGCCGAACACGACAACAGCCAGCTCAAGGCGGCGACCCTCAACACCGTGGCGGCCGCCGCGAAGATCGGCGGCGACATCCACGTGCTCGTGGCCGGTCAGGGCTGCGGTGCCGTCGCCGCCGCCGCGGCGCAGATCGCCGGAGTGAGCAAGGTGCTCGCCGCCGATGCCGAACCGTACCGCACGGGCGGCGCCGAGAACGTTGCGTCGCTGGTGCTTTCGGTCGCCCGCAACTACTCGCACATCCTCGCGCCGGCCACGGCCTTCGGAAAGAACATGCTGCCCCGCGTCGCGGCACTGCTCGACGTGGCCCAGATCTCCGAGATCGTCTCGGTGGAATCCCCCGACACCTTCGTGCGCCCCATCTACGCCGGCAACGCGATGGCCACCGTGAAGTCCGCCGACCCCATCAAGGTGATCACCGTGCGCGCCACGGGCTTCGATGCGGTCCCCGCCACGGGCGGCAGCGCGGCAGTGGAAGCCGTGGGTGCCACGGCGGACACGGGTCTGTCGACGCTCGTCGGGCAGGAACTCACCAAGTCGGCCCGTCCCGAACTCACCGCTGCGCGCGTCATCGTGTCGGGCGGTCGCGGGATGGGCAGCGGCGAGAACTTCAGGATTCTCGAGGCGCTCGCGGACAAGCTCGGTGCCGCGGTCGGCGCCTCCCGCGCCGCGGTGGACGCCGGGTTCGTGCCCAACGACTACCAGGTCGGGCAGACCGGCAAGATCGTCGCGCCCGAACTCTATGTGGCCATCGGCATCTCCGGCGCCATTCAGCACCTGGCAGGCATGAAGGACAGCAAGGTCATCGTCGCCATCAACAAGGACCCGGAAGCGCCCATCACGCAGGTGGCCAACTACTGGCTGGTGGCCGACCTGTTCGAGGCGGTGCCGGAACTCACACAGGCGCTGGGCTGAGCCCCGCGATCCGTCAGGAGGAATCAACATGTCCACGTACAACGCGCCCATCCGCGACATGCGGTTCGTGCTCGAGGAACTGGTCGATCTGAAGGCCATCGCCGCGCTCCCGGGCTGCGAGGAAGTGTCCCCGGATCTGGTGTCTGCGGTCCTGGAGGAGGCCTCCAAGTTCGCCGCCGGAGTGCTGGACCCGCTCAACAAGCCGGGGGACCGGATCGGCGCGCAGTGGTCCGAGTCGGGTGTGACGAGCGTCCCGGGCTTCAAGGAGGCGTACCGTCAGTTCGTCGAGGCCGGCTGGGCCGCGGTGGGCGGGGACCCCGAGTACGGCGGGCAGGGTCTGCCCCACGTGCTCTCGCAGCAGCTCTCGGAGATGTGGAACTCCGCAAACATGTCCTTCTGCCTGTGCCCGATGCTGACCAGCGGCGCGATGCTCGCCATCAAGCGCCACGGCAGCGACGCGCAGCGCGCGATGTACGTGCCCAAGCTGGTCTCCGGAGAGTGGACCGGCACCATGAACCTCACCGAGCCGCAGGCCGGCTCGGACCTCTCGGCGGTGCGCACGCGCGCGGTGCCCGAGGGCGATCACTACCGCATCAAGGGCACGAAGATCTTCATCACCTGGGGTGAGCACGACATGGCGGAGAACATCATCCACCTCGTGCTCGCGCGCCTGCCGGACGCGCCCGAGGGGGTGAAGGGCATCTCGCTGTTCATCGTGCCCAAGTTCCTCGTCAACGCCGACGGCTCCCCCGGCGCCCGCAACGACGTGAAGTGCGTGTCCATCGAGCACAAGCTGGGCATCCACGGCAGCCCGACGGCGGTGATGGCCTACGGCGACGGCGAGGGTGCCATCGGCTATCTGGTCGGCGAGGCCAACCGCGGCCTGGAATACATGTTCACGATGATGAACTTCGCCCGGCTGGAAGTGGGCGTCGAAGGCATCGCGATGGCCGAGCGCGCGTACCAGCATGCGCTGGAGTACGCGAAGAACCGCGTGCAGGGCCGCGAGATCGGCGTGAAGGCCGGTGAGCGTGTCTCGATCATCCGGCATCCCGATGTGCGCCGGATGCTCATGACCATGAAGGCGCAGACAGAAGCCATGCGCGCACTGGCGGCCGCCGCGGCCGAGGCACTGGATCACGCGCTGGCCAGTCCCGATCCGGACGCGAAGCGCCGTGGCCAGGCCGTCTTCGATCTCCTCACGCCGGTCGTGAAGGGCTGGTGCACCGAGCAGAGCATCGAGATCGCCTCGACGGGGGTGCAGATCCACGGGGGCATGGGCTTCGTGGAAGAGACCGGCGCGGCGCAGTACCTGCGGGATGCCCGCATCACCGCCATCTACGAGGGCACGACAGGCATCCAGGCCAATGACCTTGTGGGCCGCAAGCTGGCCTTCGAGAAGGGCATGACCGCCAAGGCCGTCATCGGTGCGATGCGGGCCTTCGACGCCGAACTCGCCCCGTTCTCGGACCATCCTGCGCTCGGCGTGATCCGCAAGGCGCTGGGGCAGGGCGTGGCCGCGCTGGATGAAGCCACTGACTGGCTCCTCGGCGCCTACGCGCAGGATCCCAGGACTGCCGTCGCGGGCGCCGTGCCCTATCTCAAGCTGTGGGGCGTGGTGGCCGGCGGCTGGCAGATGGCGCGGGCCGCGCTCGTGGCCAAGGGACGGCTGGACGCGGGTTCCGAAGACGCGGACTTCTACCGCGGCAAGCTCGCGACCGCGCGGTTCTACGCCCAACACATCCTGCCGCTCGCGCACGCGTATGCCCCCTCCATCGTCCACGGTGCCACAAGCACCCTGGCCCTGGAGGAAGCGATGTTCTGACGGTTCCGGCGCCGTCCGACCCGTGCGCCGGCCTGCACCGGCGCACCCCGACACCCCCCGAGGCGCGAACCGCGGGGGGTGTCTTCGTTTCCGGGGCCTGCATTCTCGCGTCATGCCGTGCTTGACCCCGGAGTCACGGCTGCGGCAATATTCAAACGTCCGTTTGAATCTATCGTTTGATGCCGCCCGTGCGCTGCTGGAGCCGTCGTGCCAACCGCCCGTCGTGAAGGTCCCCGTCCCGGTGTCGAAACGCGGGAACGCCTGCTTGCGACCGCCGAGGCGCTGTTCATGGAGCAGGGCTTCCGATCCACGTCCCTGCGCGAGATCACGGCGCGGGCCAAGGTGAACCTCGCGGCGGTGAACTACCACTTCGGCACGAAGGACGAACTGGTGCGCGAGGTCCTGCGGCGCCGGCTCGGGCCGCTCAATGCGGCGCGGGTCCAGTACCTCGACCGGCTGGAAGCCGAGAGCGAGGGAGCCCTGCCGGTGGAGCGGATCCTCGAAGCGCTGCTCGTCCCGGCGCTGCGCATCACCCGCAGTCCGCTGGAACAGGGCGCCACGGTGCTCCGGCTGCTGGGGCGGGCCTTCTCGGAGCCCGGGGACTACATGAAGGATTTCCTTCCCGACCAGTACCGCGAGGCCGCCCGCCGCTTCCAGGCGGCACTCGCCCGGGCCCTGCCGCATCTGCCGGAGGCCGAACTCGTGTGGCGCATGCACTTCACGTTCGGAGCCATCGCGTACGTGATGGCCGGCGACGACGCGCTGAAGCTCGTCGCGCAGTGCGAGGCCGAGGCCTCCGACGATCCCGAGGCGATCGTGCAGCGGCTCGTACCGTTTCTCGCGGCGGGCTTCCGCGCGCCGCTGAGTCCGCCGGCGGACCGGTCCTCCGACCGGGCGGCCGCATGAAGTCCGCGAAGCACTCGCCCGCCGGGGATGACAGCCCGGCCGGGCCGGGAGAACCGACATGACCACACTTTTCGTGACGATCGCCGCCGTGGCCCTCGCTGCCTTCCTCGCGATCCGCCGCACGGCGGGCCTCGCCTGGGCCGGGGGGTTCGCAGCCCTTCTGGCCGTGGCGCAGTCCGCCGGCGCGCTCGGCCCGGTGGCCGGCACGGTCGCCTGGATCGTTCTCGCTGTGCCGTCGGTCCTGCTGCTGGTGCCGCCGCTGCGCCGCGCGCTGGTCAGCGAGCCGCTGCTCGGCTGGTTCCGGAAGGTGATGCCGCCGGTGTCGCAGACGGAACAGGAAGCGCTCGATGCCGGGACGGTGTGGTGGGACGGCGAACTGTTCAGCGGCCGGCCGGACTGGTCGAAGCTGCTTGCCTATCCGGTCCCCCGGCTGAGCGCGGAGGAACAGGCCTTTCTCGACGGACCCGTCGAGACGCTCTGCGCGATGCTGGACGACTGGCAGATCACGCACGAGCTGAACGATCTCCCGCCCGAGGTCTGGGCGTTCATCAAGGAACACGGGTTCTTCGGGATGATCATTCCGAAGGAGTACGGAGGCCTCGGCTTCTCGGCGCTGGCGCACAGCGAGGTGGTGGCCAAGCTGGCCACCCGCAGCGCGACGGCAACGGTGACCGTGATGGTCCCCAACTCCCTCGGCCCGGCGGAACTGCTGCTGCACTACGGGACCGGCGAGCAGAAGCGCCACTACCTGCCGAGGCTCGCGCGTGGCGAGGAGATTCCCTGCTTCGCGCTGACGGGGCCGGATGCCGGATCGGACGCCGGCGCCATTCCCGATGTGGGCGTGGTGTGCCGCGGCTGGCACGACGGCCGCGAGGTCCTGGGGCTGCGACTCACCTGGGAGAAGCGCTACATCACACTCGGGCCGGTCGCCACGCTGCTGGGCCTTGCATTCAAGCTGCGCGATCCCGAGGGTCTGCTGGGCGGCGAGGTGGAGCGCGGCATCACGCTCGCGCTCATTCCCACGTCCCATCCCGGCGTCGTGATCGGCCGCCGGCACTTCCCGCTGAACGGGTCCTTCATGAACGGTCCGAATTCCGGAAAGGACGTGTTCATTCCCCTCGACTGGGTCATCGGCGGCGTCGATCGCGTGGGGCAGGGCTGGCGGATGCTCATGGAATGCCTGGCCGCGGGCCGCTCCATCTCGCTCCCGTCGTCGTGCGCCGGGATGATGAAGATCGCCGCGCGCACCACCGGTGCCTACGCGCGGGTCCGCGCGCAGTTCAAGACGCCCATCGCCCGTTTCGAGGGCGTCGACGAGGCCATCGCGCGGATCGCAGGCAACACCTACGTGGTGGACGCCGCGCGCGTGATGACCGGGGGCGCCATCGATCTGGGCGAGAAGCCCTCGGTGATCTCCGCGATCGTGAAGTACCACGCCACCGAGCGCGGGCGCGCGGCGGTGAACGACGCAATGGACGTGCACGGCGGCAAGGGCATCTGCCTCGGACCGGGCAACTACCTGGGGCGTGCCTACCAGCAGGTGCCCATCGCCATCACCGTCGAGGGCGCCAACATCCTGACCCGCAGCATGATCATTTTCGGCCAGGGCGCGATCCGCTGTCATCCCTACGTGCTTGCCGAGATCGGCGCCACCCGGCTCGACGACCGCGCGACAGCCTTACGCGCGTTCGACGCCGCCTTCTGGGGCCACGTGCGCTTCGTGCTGGGCAACTTCGCGGCGGGCCTGTGGCACGGTGTGACGGGCGGGCGCTTCGCCCGTGCCGGTGGCGATGCCCGCGTGGCACCGTACTTCCGCGAGATGTCGCGGCTCGCCGCCGGATTCGCGTTCGCCGCGGACCTCGCGATGCTCGTGCTCGGCGGGTCCCTCAAGCGGCGGGAGAAGCTCTCCGCGCGCCTCGGCGACGTCCTGAGCCAGATGTACCTCGCGAGCGCCGCGCTCAAGCGCTTCCACGACGACGGGTGTCCCGCGGAAGACCTTCCGCTCGTGCGCTGGGGCGTTCAGGACGCGCTGCACCGTGCCGAGCAGGCGCTCGCGGGCGTCGTGCAGAACTTCCCCGGCCGGCTGGGGCGGCTCTTCATCCGTCTCGCGGCGTTCCCGCTCGGTCCGCGGCTGGAGGCGCCGTCCGACCGGCTCGGCACCGAGGTCGTCCGACTGGTGACCGAGTCCACACCCACGCGCGATCGGCTGACGCGAGGCATGTTCCTTCAGCGGTCCGCCGAGGACCCCGTCGGCCGGCTCGAACTGGCGCTCGAGCGCGTCGCGACCGTCGAGGCCCTGGAGACGAAGCTGCGCGCCGCGGCCCGGGAAGGCGCGATCCACGGCAGCACCGACGCCGAGCGGCGGGCGAGCGCGCTTTCCCAGGGACTGCTCTCGGCGGACGAGGCCGCGCTGCTGGACCACTATCGGCAACTGCATCGCGCGTGCATCATGGTGGACGACTTCCCGCGGGACATCGGCCGGCATCCCGCGGCGCAGCCGGGCGACGCCCCCGGCGCGGACGCCTGGGCGGAAGACCGCCTCGCGCGCAGGACGGCCTGAGGAGTCTCCATGGGACATGCGCTTGCAGGCAGGACCGTCTTCATCACCGGAGCGTCCCGCGGCATCGGGCGCGCGATCGCGCTGCGCTGTGCGCGCGACGGCGCGAACGTGGTGATCGCGGCGAAGAGCGTGGAGGCGCACCCGCGCCTGCCCGGCACCATCTTTTCCGTTGCGGACGAGGTGCGCGCGGCGGGCGGGCAGGCGCTCGCGATCCCGCTCGACATCCGCAACGAGGAGGCCGTGCGTGAAGCCATGGCGGAGGCCGTGCAGCAGTTCGGCGGGCTCGACGTGCTGGTGAACAACGCCAGTGCCATCAACCTGTCGGCGACGCTGGCCACCGCGATGCGGCGCTTCGACCTGATGCACGGGGTGAACACGCGCGGCACGTTCGCCTGCGCCCAGGCGGCGATCCCTTACCTGCGGGAGTCGGAGAATCCGCACATCCTGACGCTTTCCCCGCCGCTCAACCTGGATCCCCGCTGGTTCGCGCCCCACCTCGCCTACACGATGGCCAAGTACGGCATGAGCCTGTGCACGCTGGGGCTCGCGGAGGAATTCCGGGAGGACGGCATCGCCGTCAATTCGCTGTGGCCGCGCACCACGATCCTCACCTCCGCGGTCGAGACGTTCTTTCCCGAGGCCGCACGCGGCAGCCGCCGGCCCGAGATCGTGGCCGACGCGGCGCACTGCATCGTGGCCGGGCCGAGCCGCGCTCGCACCGGACAGTTTCTTCTCGACGAGGACGTGCTGCGCGAGGCCGGCGTGACGGATTTCTCCGTCTACGCGGTGGATCCGGCCGAGTCGCTCGTCCCCGATCTCTTCCTCGACTGACCCGCCGACCATGAGCGACACCGAACCGGATGCCCCGATCCAGCTGCCCCCCGACCGCGACCCGGTACTGCGCGTCGTGCCCATGCCGTCGGACGTGAATTCCACCGGAGACATCTTCGGCGGGTGGATCATGGCGCAGGTGGACATCGCCGGCAGCATCCCTGCATTCCGCCTCGCGCGCGGCCGCGTTGCCACCATCGCGGTGAACTCCTTCCTGTTCAAGCAGCCTGTCATGGTCGGCGACCTCGTGAGCTTCTACGCCGAGGTGGCGCGGGTGGGACGCACGTCCATCACGGTCAACGTGGAGGTGTACGCCGAACGCGGCGTGATGCAGGAGACGGTCAAGGTGACGGAAGCCACCCTGACCTACGTGGCGGTCGGACCGGACCGGAGACCCCGGCCGGTGCGGCCCGAGTGAAGCACGGACGGACGGAACACCGGGTTCATGGCCACCTGGGCCCAGGGAGTTTCCGTCCACGGACCATTCTCGGAGGATGAACCGATGAAACGAATCTCGATGAAGGCGCTCGCCGCCTCGCTTTGTGCCGCAGGGGTATGCGGTCTGTCCGGGCAGGCTGGCGCGGCTGCGTTCTTCCTGCCGTACCAGGGTGCTGCGGCCGTCGGCAATTCCCTCGCGGGGGCCGCGGCGCTTGGCGAAGATGCGAGTACCGTCTACTTCAACCCGGCCGGCATGTCGCGTCTGAAGACGGGACAGGTGACCATCGCCGGCCACTACATCGATCCATCCTTCAAGTACACGGACACCGGCTCCACGGGGCCCGGGGCCTTCACAGGCGGCAACGGTGGAGACTTCGTCCCGAACACTGCGTTGCCGGCGCTCTTCGCGGTCCTTCCGGTGGGCGCCTGGCGCTTCGGCCTCGGGATCAGCGCACCGTTCGGCAGCAAGACCGACTACGAGGCGGGCTGGCGCGGACGCTTCCAGGCCGACTTCACCGAGGTGAAGGTCCTCAACGTCAATCCTTCGGTCTCGTACCAGTTCGCGGACTGGATTTCGGCCGGCGTCGGGTTGAACTACGTGAAGGCCGAGGCCGAGATCGAGCGCTCGCAACAGATAGCCGGGCCGGCCGAGGCGCGCGTCCGCCTCACCGGCAAGGACAGCACGTTCGCGTACAACATCGGCGTGCTCATCAACGCAACGCCGGCAACGCGCGTGGGCATCAGCTACCGGTCGCGCGTCGACCTCGACCTGAGCGGGCGGCAGACGCTCACGCTTCTGAACGGCACCGTGGTCCCTTTGCAGACCTTCGACATCCGCGCCGATCTGTCCCTGCCCGCCATGACGGCGCTCAGCGTCGTGCACGACCTGAACGACCGCTGGGCGCTTCTCGGAGACATCACGTACTACCAGTGGAGCACGATCCAGCAGCTGGTGCCGCGCAACGCGTCGACGGGTTTGGCGAGCCCCCCCCTCGACCTCAACTTCCGTGACACGAAGCGGATCTCTGCCGCGGTGAACTACCGCCTCAACGACGCATGGCTGCTGCGAGGCGGTCTGGCCTGGGACCAGGCGCCCGTCGGCAGCGCGGAGACCCGCACCGCCAACCAGCCGGATTCCGATCGCACCTGGATCTCGGCGGGGGCGCGTTGGGACGTCAGCGCGGCGCACCGGCTGGACTTCGCCTACGCCTACGTGATCCTCGCCGCGGCCTCGATCAACCACACCGTCGCGAACGCCGGGACGCTGCGCGGCAACTACGACAACTCCGCGCACATCTTCGCGGCCCAGTACACGTTCTCGTGGTGATGTTCCCAGCAGGAGCGCGTCCATGACCTCCGCCGAAACCTCCTTCTTCGTCCGCAAGGCTGCCGTTCTGGGCGCGGGTGTCATGGGCGCGCAGATCGCCGCGCATTTCGCCAACGCCGGCATCGAGTGCCTGCTCTACGAACTGCCCGCCAAGGACGGCGACCGGAGCGGGCTGGCGGCGAAGGCGGTCGCCGGGCTCGCGAAGATCGATCCCGCGCCGCTCGCCTCGCCCGCGCTCGCAGCAGCGATCACGCCGGTCAATTACGAGGACCATCTCTCGCGCCTCGCGGAGTGTGATCTGGTCGTCGAGGCCATCGCCGAACGGATGGACTGGAAGCGCGATCTCTACGCAAGAGTGGAACCCCATCTCGCGGCGGACGCGGTGTTCGCCACCAACACGTCCGGTCTGTCCGTCGGTGAACTTGCGGAAGCGCTTCCGGCCTCGCGCCGGGCGCGCTTCTGCGGCGTGCACTTCTTCAATCCGCCGAGGTACATGCACCTCGTGGAGCTGATCTCCCTGCCGCAGACCGATCTGGCGCTCATGGACGCGCTGGAGGCCTTCCTGGTCACCGCGCTGGGCAAGGGTGTCATCCGCGCGAAGGACACGCCGAACTTCATCGCCAACCGGGTCGGCGTCTTCTCGATCCTCGCTGTCATGCACCACACCGCCCGGCTGAACCTGGGCTTCGACGAGGTGGACGCGCTCACGGGCACCCGGCTGGGACGTCCCAAGAGCGCCACGTACCGCACTGCGGACGTGGTGGGGTTGGACACCCTTGCGCATGTCATCGGCACCATGGAGCGCACCCTCCCGGACGATCCGTGGCACCGGTTCTTCCGCGCGCCCGACTGGCTGCAGAAGCTCGTGGCCGACGGGGCCCTGGGCCAGAAATCGAAGCGGGGCATCTACCGCAAGGACGGCCGCGAGATCCAGGTGATGGACCCGGCCGGCATGCAGTACCGGGCCTCGGACCGCGAACTCGCGCCCGAGGTGGCGGAGATCCTGAAGGACCGCGACCCGGCGACCCGCCTCGCCGCGCTGCGCGCAAGCGGCCACCCGCAGGCGCAGTTCCTCTGGGCCACGCTGCGCGACACGTTCCATTACTGCGCATCCACGTTGGAGTCCATTGCCGACAACGCCCGTGATCTCGATCTGGCGATCCGCTGGGGCTTCGGATGGACCCAGGGTCCGTTCGAACTGTGGCAGGCGGCGGGCTGGCAGACCGTGGCCGCCTGGATCGCCGAGGACATCGCTGCGGGACGCGCCATGGCGGCCGTGCCGCTGCCGGGATGGGTCACCGAAGCGGGGCGCACCGGTGTGCACGACGCGCACGGGGCCTGGAGCCCGGCGGCCCGCACAATGCGTGCCCGTCCCGCGCTGCCGGTGTACCGCAGGCAGCCTTTTCCCGACGCGACGATCGCGGAGCAGCCCGTCTACGGCACGACCCTGTTCGAGACCGACGCCGTGCGGTTCTGGACGACCGGCGACGACCTCGGCGTGCTGTCGTTCAAGAGCAAGATGCACGCGATCGGCGAGGACGTGCTGGATGGCGTCGCCGAGGCGATCTCGCTGGCGGAGCGCTCACTTGCGGGTGTGGTGATCTGGCAGACCGAACCGCCGTTCTCGGTGGGCGCCAATCTCTCCGGTCCTTCCGCGCCGCGCGGCGACCGGCCGAAGCCCTCGGCGTTCGGTTCGATGATGAAGAAGTTCCGCCGCGAGGCGGAGTCCGCGATCCTCAAGGCCGCACGCAAGCTCAACGTCGCCGACGCCCTGATGGCGGGCCGGCTGGAGAAGGTGGAGGGCATCGTCACGCAGTTCCAGCTCACGTCGCAGCTGCTGCGCTACTGTCGGGTGCCCACCGTTGCCGCCGTCGACGGGCTCGCGCTGGGCGGGGGCTGCGAGTTCGTCATGCACTGCGACCGCGCGGTCGCGACGCTGGAGAGCTACATCGGGCTGGTGGAGGTGGGCGTGGGCCTGATTCCGGGCGGCGGCGGCTGCAAGGAGCTCGCGATGCGCGCCGCGGCGGACGCGAAGGGCGGAGATCTCCTGCCGTTCCTGCGTCCGTCCTTCCAGGCCGCGGCGACCGCGCAGGTGAGCCGCAGCGCGCTGCAAGCCCGGGAACTGGGCTTCCTGCGCCCGTCCGACCCGATCGTCATGCACCGCTTCGAACTGCTGCATGTGGCCAAGGCCGAGGCGAGGGCGCTGGCGGACCGCGGCTACCGGCCGCCGCTGCCGCAGCGCGCGATTCCCGTCGGGGGCCGCACCGTGCTCGGCAGCGTGAAGGCGCAGCTCGCGAATCTGCTCGCCGGCCAGTTCATCAGCGAGCACGACCATCTCATCGCGACGAAGCTTGCCTACGTGGTCTGCGGCGGCGATCTGGATCCCGGCGCGACCGTCGACGAGCAGTGGCTGCTCGACCTGGAGCGCGAAGCCTTCATGGAACTGCTCGCTACAGAGAAAACCCAGGCGCGCATCGAGCACATGCTGAAGTCCGGCAAGCCGCTCAGGAACTAGGAGACACCCATGAAACAGGTTCAGGACGCCTACATCGTCGCCGCGGTGCGCTCGCCGGTGGGCAAGGCACCGCGCGGCATGTTCCGCACCGTGCGGCCGGACGATCTCCTGGCGCACGCGCTGAAGGCCGCCCTCGCACGCACGCCCGGCCTCGATCCGAAGGCGATCGACGACGTGATCGTCGGTTGCGCGATTCCCGAGGCGGAGCAGGGCATGAACGTGGCGCGTATCGGGCTGCTGCTCGCCGGACTCCCGCAGTCCGTGGCGGGCGTCACCGTGAACCGCTTCTGCGCGTCCGGGTTGCAGGCCGTTGCAATGGCCGCCGACCGCATCCGCCTCGGCGAGGCGGACGTCATGATCGGCGCGGGCACCGAGAGCATGAGCCTCATCCCGATGGGTGGACACAAGCTGGCCATCAACGATGCCGTGTTCGTACGCGACGAGAACGTGGGCATCGCCTACGGCATGGGCATGACCGCCGAGAAGGTGGCCGCGCAGTGGCAGGTGACGCGCGAGGCGCAGGACGCCTTCGCGGTGGAGAGTCATCGCAAGGCGCTCGCCGGGATCGCCTCGGGCGAGTTTGCCGAGGAGATCGCGCCCTACGAGATCGCATCCCGGACCGTCGATCTCGCCACGCATGCCTATCGAGACGAACGCAGGACGGTGTCCGACGACGAGGGACCGCGGCCCGGCACCACGGCGGAGGTGCTCGCGAAGCTTCCGGCCGTGTTCGCCGCGAAGGGCTCGGTGACCGCGGGCAACAGTTCGCAGACCTCGGACGGTGCGGGCGCCGTCATTCTGGCGAGCGAGGCTGCGATCCAGCGCTTCGGACTCACGCCGCTCGCGCGGTTCGTGGGCTTTGCCGTCGCGGGCGTGCCCCCCGAGGTGATGGGCATCGGGCCCATCGAGGCGATTCCGAAGGTGCTGCGCCAGACGGGGATCCGGCAGGCCGACCTCGACTGGATCGAACTCAACGAGGCCTTCGCGGCGCAGTCCCTCGCCGTGATCCGCGAGCTGGATCTCGACGGGACCCGCGTCAATCCGCTCGGCGGCGCAATCGCGCTCGGGCATCCGCTCGGTGCGACCGGTGCGGTCCGTACCGCGACACTCGTGCATGGCCTGCGCCGGCGCCGCCAGCGGTACGGCATGGTCACCATGTGCGTCGGAACCGGCATGGGCGCCGCGGGCGTGTTCGAAGCGGTCTGACTGCGCGGCGCGCCGGGACTCGCCGGACACGGACCACGGGGGGCAGTCATGACAAAGATCGAGTCGGTGGAAGTCCGGCGGATGAATCGCACCGCCACGACTGGCCGGGGCAGTATGCGGCAGCTCCGAATGCGCCCCGGGTGGAGCACTTTCTGCCCCTCCGCCCGGTCACTTGCAAACGCATGAGGATCGAGAAGGGCTGCGCCCGTCCGGACACGTATCCCGGGCTGGGGATCGACTGGGACTGGACAGCGATCGAAAAGCTGCGGGTCGGTCCCGTGGCGCGGATCGGCTGAAACGGCAACACACATGGAGGACAAGGTATGAAACGCTGGATCATCGGAACCGCCCTTGCGCTCGGCTGCGCGCTCAACGCGTCCGCGGGGCCGGGCGACAGCCCCGCCGGGCTGTGGAAGACCATCGACGACAAGACCAAGCAGCCGCGCTCGCTGGTGCGCATCGTCGAGAAGGACGGCGTGTTCGAGGGCCGGGTGGAGCAGCTGCTGAACCGCCAGCCGGACGATGATCCGGACGGCCTGTGCCGCAAGTGCCCAGGCGACCGCAAGGACAAGCCCATCGTCGGGATGAGCATCCTCTGGGGGCTCAAGCGCGACGGTGACGCGTACAAGGGCGGCGAGATCCTTGACCCCAAGAACGGCAAGACCTACAGCTGCAAGATGACCCTCGTCGACGGCGGGCAGAAGCTCGACGTGCGGGGCTTCATCGGCGTCTCGCTGATCGGCCGCACGCAGACCTGGGTGCGCGAGGAGTAGTGCGGCGGACGCCGGGCCCGCGGGCCCGGCGCGTGCGTCAGCGGTGGCCGCTCCAGCCCGGCTGCTCGCGGTCGAGGATCCGCTTCAGCGCCTCGAAGTGCAGCACCGACTGCTGGCGTTCGCTCTCGATCTGGCGGGCGGCCTGTTCCACGAGATGCTGCGGGGCGTGCCTCAGCTTGCGGCCCGAGCTCATCGCGATGATCTGGACCATGCACGAGCGTTCCAGGTAGTAGAGATCGTCGAACGCGTACGCCGCGTTCTCGCCGCAGACCAGCACACCATGGTGCGCGAGGAAGGCGATGTCGCCGTTGCCGAGCGCGTTGCAAATGCGATCGCCCTCGGCGTTGTCGAGGGCGACGCCGCCGTACTCGCCGTCGTAGCGGATGCGGTTCCAGAAGCGCATGGCGTTCTGGTTGGCCATGCAGTCCAGTTCGCCGCCTTCCAGCAGGCACAGAGCCGTCGCGTAGGGCATGTGCGTGTGGAGCACGCACTTCTTCCGCTTGCCGAGGTGGATGCGGCCGTGGATGAAGAATGCGGTCGGCTCCACCTTGTGCTTGCCCTCCACCACGATGCCCTTCTCGTCCACGACCATCAGGTCGGCGGGGGTCAGCTCCGACCAGTGGAGCCCCTGCGGATTGATGAGGAAACGGTCCGGCTGCCCGGGCACCTCGAGGCTGAAGTGGTTGCAGACCCCTTCGTTCAGCCCGAGGCGCGCGGCGGAGCGCAGGGCGGCGGTGAGATCGATGCGTGCCTGGCGGATGGCGTCTTTGTCGTTCATGGGGGCTCCTCCGTGGGTCGTGGAACGCGCTCATGTCTCGGCGCGCGACCGCCCGATTGTATCGGGGTCGCACACCGTCACAACCCTTCGCCCGGTCAGTCGGCCGGCGGGCGCCGACCTCCGCGCGGCGGGCGGATGAAGTCGAGCGGCCGGTCCCTCAGCGCGGCGAGCAGCGGCGGGACCACGCGTGCGAGGTAGACCAGCGGGACGCGGCGCGCGCGCATGGCGAGTGAGAGCGCGAGCCCGAAGCTCACGAAGAGGTTGACCATCCCGATGAGCAGGACCCCGGCGGAGGCCCCGAGCAGCAGCGGGAGTGCGACGCCGTCCCCGAGCGTGAACCAGCCGATGGCGACGTTCGCCGCCGAGAACGTGACGTGGCGGATGTCGAGCGGCAGCCCGAGATTGAAGCCGATGGCTCCGGTGATGCCGAGCATGAAGCCGAAGAAGATGTTGCCGGCGAGGCCCCCGAGGTTGTGCTCGAGATAGCGGCCCGCACGGTCGGCCTGCGCCGGGCCCAGGACCCGCCGCAGCCACGGGAGGCGCGCCACCCGCTCGGGGATGCGGCGGTAGACGGCCATGTTGTCGTAGTAGCCGCTGACGATGCCGGAGAGGAACAGGTACACGCCGGCGATGGCGGCGTACCACAGCGCCAGACTCATGCCGGGGTGCACGTCGACGAGCAGCTTCTCCGCCTTGGCAGCGTCGGCGACCGGGGCGCCGTACATGCCGAACCACGCGGCACTCGCGAGCATCGCCAGCGGAAAGGCGAAGGCCACGTTGCCGACGACCGCGATGAACTGGCTGCGGCACACGCGCACCAGCAGGCTGGCGAGTTCTCCCGGATCGGGCTTCGCCCCCTCGGGCGCCGACAGCGCCGCCGCGATCCGCGTTGCGGTCATCGCGGGCTGCTTCGTCGCCAGCGTGAAGTGCAGCAGGTGGATGGCGACGAAGCCGGCGATGTAGTTGAGGCTGTAGAGCAGTCCTTCGATGACCGGCGGTGCGTGGATGCCGTGGAGCCAGAGCTTCAGGAACGCGAGCACCGGCACGATGGCGCCGGCCCCGAGGGCTGCCCGGAACATGGCCCCGTACTCCGCGCGGCTCTCCGTGATGTAGTGCTCCCCGGTGCGGCCGGAGTGCTCGGTGATCTCACGCGCAAGGAGCTCGGTGTGCCGCCCGAAATGCGCGCGGAGTTCGTTGCCCGTGCAGTGCGCCTCCACGAAGGCCCCGAGGAGACGCACCGCCGCGTCCGGCCGCGTCTCGGCGGAGTCGGGTGCAGCCAGGGCAAGCAGATCCTCTAGCCGCGCGATGTTGTCCGCGAGGCGCTGCAGGGTATAGGTGAGTGCCACGCTGATGCCTGTCTCGCCCGTGTTCCGCCGGATCCGGCCGATGACGGCGCGGCACTGCTCCAGCAGCACGGTGATGTGCCAGACGTCCCGGCTTCGCTCCCCGGGGGGACGGTCTGGCTGCCGCAGCGTCTCCAGCAGGCGGTGGATCTCCACGTTCTGTGCCACGAAGGGCGATTCGTGGCGGCGGATGTCCTCGCTGATGGCGGCCAGGTCCGGTTCGAGCCCGAGGGCGGCGATGCGCTGCGAGACCGTGCGCATGGCCGTGAGCACGGCGTCCATGACGGGGGCAGCATCGTTTGCCCCTGCGCCCAGGGCGAGCGGACGGGCCAGCGCCAGCCACGCGTCGGCGCCGGCCGCCCGGACCCACTCGTGGTCATCGGTGCGGGGGAACGCGACAGCGATAAGCCCGCGCAGATTGGCGGGATCGTGCAGCGGCGGCAGGATCTTCTCGGCGAGGCGGCGCCGCAGTTCCGAGAAGAAGCCCGTGTTCGGCGGAATGCCGAGATCGGAGAAGGTCTCGGCCTGGCTGCGTCGGGAGAACTGGTGCAGCAGGTGTGCGCGCAGCGCCGCGGCGTCCTGCGGTGAGGTGTCGAGGTGCGCGGCAAGGGCCAGGATCCGCGCGCGCGCGGTGCCGGCATCGGACGCGGATGCGGGCCGCAACGCGTCCACGAGGGAGGCGATCAGTGCCGGTGAATCGGTCCCGGGGGCGGTGACGATGCTGTCCAGGGCCCGGGCGACCGGCTCGGGCAGGGACGACGGGCGGGTCAAGGGGCCGGGCCCGTCACATGTTCGGGTAGTTGGGCCCGCCGCCGCCCTCGGGCACGACCCAGCGGATGTTCTGGGTCGGGTCCTTGATGTCGCAGGTCTTGCAGTGCACGCAGTTCTGCGCGTTGATCTGGAGCCGGTCGGTGCCGTCGTCGTTGCGCACGTACTCGTACACGCCTGCGGGACAGTAGCGCTGCTCGGGACCGGCATAGCGCGAGAGATTCACCGACACCGGCACGTTCGCATCGCGCAGGGTGAGGTGAACCGGCTGGTTCTCCTCGTGGTTCGTGTTCGAGATGAATACCGAGGACAGGCGGTCGAAGGTGAGCTTGCCGTCGGGCTTCGGGTACTCGATCGGGCGGAACTCTGCAGCCGGGCGCAGGGACTCGTGATCGTGGTGGTCGATGTGCAGCGTCCAGGGCGCCCGGCCCTTGAACAGCACCTGATCGATGCCCACCAGCAGTGTGCCCTTGACCAGCCCCTTCGACATGGCCGGCTTGAAGTTCCGGGCGCGGTAAAGCTCGTCGTGCAGCCAGCTCTGCTCGAACGCCTTGGGGTAGGCATCCAGGGTGTCGCGGGCACGGCCCGCGGCGAGCGCCTCGGCCAGGGCTTCGGCAGCGAGCATGCCCGACTTGATCGCGGCGTGGCTGCCCTTGATGCGGGAGGCGTTCAGCATGCCGGCATCGCAGCCGAGCAGGGCGCCGCCGGGAAAGACGAGCTTGGGCAGGGCCTGGAGGCCGCCTGCCGTGATGGCCCTCGCGCCGTAAGCGATGCGCTTGCCCCCTTCGAAGAAGGAGCGGATCTCGGGATGCGTCTTGTAGCGCTGGAACTCTTCGTACGGCGACAGGTAGGGGTTCTGATAGGCGAGACCCACCACGAATCCGACCGCGACCTGGTTGTTCTCCAGGTGGTAGAGGAACGACCCGCCGTAGGTGTCATTGGCCAGCGGCCAGCCCGCCGTGTGCATGACGAGACCGGGCCGGTGCTTGGCGGGGTCGATCTCCCAGAGTTCCTTCAACCCGATGCCATAGGACTGCGGGTCCCGGCCGGCGTCGAGCGAGAACTTGCCGATGAGCTCCTTGCCGAGATGGCCGCGCGAGCCTTCCGCGAACAACGTGTATTTCCCGTGGAGTTCCATGCCGCGCTGATAGGCGTGGGTCGGCTGGCCATCGCGGCCCACACCCATGTCACCGGTGGCCACGCCCTTCACGGCGCCCGTGTCGTCGAAGAGAATCTCGGCGGCGGCGAAGCCGGGGTAGATCTCGACTCCGAGGGACTCGGCCTGCTGGCCCAGCCAGCGGACGACGTTGCCGAGGCTCACGATGAAGTTGCCGTGATTGCGGAAGCACTCGGGCAGCATCCAGTCGGGCGTCCGGCGAGCGCCGGTCTCCGTCAGGAACAGGAAGCGGTCCTCCGTGACCGGCGTGTTGAGCGGCGCCCCGAGCGCCTGCCAGTCCGGGAACAGTTCGTTCATGGCGCGCGGGTCCATGACGGCGCCGGAGAGCGTGTGGGCACCGAGTTCGGAGCCCTTCTCCAGCACGCAGACGGAGATCTCCTGACTGCGCTCGGCGGCGAGCTGCTTCAGCCGGATCGCGGCGCCCAGCCCGGCCGGGCCGCCGCCGACGATCACGACGTCGTATTCCATGAATTCGCGTTCTTCTTGCTGCAAGGTCCGGTTCTCCGTGCTTCGTTGCCGTGTGCACCCCAGTGGCATCCGCCGGGCCGCTAGGGAAAAGCCGATGATAAACCGTAGACTTCGGCCCGCATCCGTTTCCGGAACCCATCACCCATGACTTTCGACGACGTACCGCTGCACACCGAGACCATGCGCCTGCGGTGGGGCGAGATGGACGCCATGCAGCACCTCAACAACGTGTCCTACTTCCGCTATTTCGAGCAGGCGCGCATCTCGTGGTTCGATTCGCTCGGCGTGGCATCCGCCGGTGGGGCCCATGGGCCGGTGCTGGGCAGCATCACCTGCCGGTTCGTGAAGCCTGCTCTGTACCCGGCGGACGTCCTGGTGGAACTGCGCCGGGGGCGGGTGGGCAACGCGAGCTTCGTGCTGGAACACGTCATGCGCGACGCGGCGGATCCCGGCGTCATCTACGCACGGGGCGAGGCGATCATGGTGTGGATCGACATCGCCAGCGGCAAGTCGACGCCGCTCCCCGAGGCCGTGCGGGCCGCGCTGGCTCAGCCGCCGGGTTCCACCACCTGACCGTTGATCGCGCGCGACACGGGGCCGAGGAGCCACAGGTAGACCGGAACCACACTGGCGGGCGGCGGCAGCGACGCGCGTGCCTCCCCCGGATGCGTGATGCGTCGGGACGGCGTGTCGATGGGGCCCGGCACGACGGCGTTGAAGCGGACGCCAGGGTGGGAGGCGGTCTCCGCCGCGAGCGTGCGGACCGCCGTGGCCAGCGCGACCCCCGGGACCGAAGCCACGCCCCAGTAGGCGTCGGCCTGCGCGTGGTGCGCCTCCAGGGTGAAGACCACCGACGCGTCGGGCGCCGCCTTCAGCAGCGGCAGGCACGCGCGGGTGAGGCCCAGCGCGGCCGCGACATTCACCTGGAACAGCCGCGCCCAGTCCTCGGCTGCAATGGCGTGGGCAAGCGCGAGCCGCTCGATGCGCGCGGCACAGTGGACGATGCCGTCGAGGCGGCCGACGTTCTCGCCGATGTCGGCGGCGAGAGCGTCGAAGTGCCGCGATCCGGCACCGGCGAAGTCGAGCGGAATCGCGGCCGGTTCGGGCGCTCCGAGCGCCACGATCTCGTCGTACAGGGCAATCAGCTTGCGTTCTTCGCGGCCGTGGAGCACGACGGTCGCGCCGGCGCGGGCGGCGCCCAGGGCGACCGCGCGGCCCAGACCGCCCGAGGCTCCGGTGACGAGCACCGCGCGGTCCTTCAGCGAGGCGTCGGGCAGTGGGGGGACATCTCGGTGATTCACGCAGCCTCCAGGACGGCCCGGGCGCTGGCGAGGCCGCTTCGCACGGCGGTCTCCAGCGTCGCCGGATAGGGACTCGCAGTGTAATCGCCCGCGAGGTGGAAGCGCGCGAGCGCAGTGCGGATGGCGGGGCGTTCGACGTCGGGCGCGGCGACGAACGTGGCGCGTTTCTCGTTGACGACGAACGCATCGTCGTGCGCCTCGCCGATGCCGAGGTGCGTCCGGGCCTCCTCCGCGACGGTGCGGGCGAGGGTGTCCCGGTCGATGCCGCGCCAGGGACCCGCCGCGCTGATCACGGCGCCGATCCAGCCAGGCTGACCGCACAGGGCCTGGCGGTCGAAGAACCACTGACCCGCGCCGCCCGTGGCGCCGACCATCGGGGCCGGCAGCTGCACTCCGGACGGGTAGTGGAGGTAGACGGTGACGATGGGCGCGTGGTCCAGCCGGGCGACGGTGTCGGCGAGCGGCCCGAGTTCGGGGAGGGCGCGCAGCGGGGCGGCGACGCGCGCCGGGTCCGTGGCCCAGATGACGTGGTCCGCGCGGACCGTGGCACCGCCCGTGCCGAGGACGAAGCCTGCGCCCTCGCGAGCGACCGAGTCCACCGCGCTGCCGGTCCGGACTTCTCCGCCCAGGGCGAGGATCCTGCGGGCCGCGGCGTCCGGGAAGAGCGTCCCCAGGTCGGCACCGGGGAACACCAGGTCCGAGTCGGCCGCCTCGCGGTCCAGGGTGTCGCGCAGCACGGCCGCGAACGTGCGGGCGCAGGCGCGATGGGTCTCGGTGTTGAGGGCGGCGACGCAGAGCGGTTCCCAGAGGAGCCTGCGCAGCCGCGCCGGCTGTCGGGTCTCGTCGAGGAGGGCGTTCACGGTCTGCCCGACCGGTGTCGCGTAACCCCGGCGCCGCAGACGGAGCATGAGGGCGGCGGCGCTCGCGCGTTCGCGCCAGGACAGACCCCGGGCTCCGGCCAGCGCCGCGGCGAGGTGCCAGGGTGCCGGCCATGCGGGCGCGCGGAGGTGCATCTCGTCTCCGACGCGCAGTTCGAGCGGCACGCGCAGGATCGGCGGTGCGCCGTCGTGTACCCGGTCCAGCAGGGCGAGCGCGTCGCGGTAGGCGCCGATCAGCAGATGCTGGCCGTTGTCGAGTGCGACGCCGTGGTGGTCGACCCGCCGGGCGCGGCCGCCAAGGTGCGGTGAGGCCTCGAGGACGCGCACGCGGGCGCCGGCCTCTGCGAGCGTGAGGCCGGCGGTGAGCCCGGCCCAGCCCGCACCGACGACGACGACGTCAGACTGCACGGTGCGGACGGTCCGTCACGCGGAGACCCAGGTGCGCCAGGCGATCCAGAGCTTGCGCAGCGGCGTGAGCGACACCCGCCGGCGCAGCGTCGCGGTGCCTTCGCGGGCGACTTCTTCCAGCAGGCGCGCGTAGATGTTGCCCATCACGAGGCCGGCCCGCTGTGCCTTGCGGTCCTCGGCGGGCAGGAGTGCGAGCGCCTTGCGGTAGAAGCCGCGGGCGCGGTCCACCTGGTCCTGCAGGAGGGCGCCGAAGGCCGGCGTCTCCTCCAGACGGATGATCTGGTCGGTATCCACACCGTGGCGGCGCATGTCGTCCAGCGGCAGGTAGATGCGATTGCGACGCACGTCCTCCCCCACGTCGCGGACGATGTTCGTGAGCTGGAGGGCGATGCCGAGGTTGCGTGCGTATTCGCGCGTCTGCGGCTGGCGGTAGCCGAAGATGTCCGCGGAGAGCAGGCCCACGACACCCGCGACGCGGTGACAGTAGACCTCCAGGGTCGCGAAGTCCGGATACCGGTTGTAGTCGAGATCCATCTGCATGCCGTCGAGCACGGCGTCGAAATGCTCACGGGCGAGCTGGAACCGCCGGACCGGCTCCTGGAGCGCCCGGGTGACGGGATGCTGCGGACGACCCTCGAACAGCCGGTCGAGCTCTTCGCGCCACCAGCGCAGCTTGGTCGCGGCGATCACGGGGTCGGGGATCTCGTCCACCACGTCGTCGACCTCGCGGCAGAACGCGTAGAGCGCGGTGATGGCCCGGCGGCGGTCCGGCGGGAGGAACAGGAAGCTGTAGTAGAAGCTCGAGCCGCTGCGCGCGGCCTTGTCCTGGCAGTACTCGTCCGGGGTCATGGGCCGGCTCAACGCACGAGGGCGCGGAAGAACATCAGGGGCCAGTCCGGCGCCCGCAGCACGGGGCGCCGGGCGAAGACGTCTCCCCGGACGGCAATCAGCTTGTCGAGGATGCGATCGCCTCCCTGGACGATGAGACGCAGTTCGAGGCCCAGCCGGCCGCGCAGGCGCCGGCCGAGCGGGCTGCCCTCCCGGAGCATGGTGCGCGCGCGGTCGATCTGGAAGCGCATGAACTCCCACCAGGCACCGCCCGCGGAGCGGTCGGCGATCTGCGTCTCGGGAATGCCGTAGCGGTCGAGGTCTTCCAGAGGCAGGTAGATGCGGCCGCGCGCGTAGTCGTTGTCCACGTCCTGCAGGAAGTTGATGAGCTGAAGACTGGAGCAGATGCGGTCGCTGCAGGCGAGGTTGTCGGGTGTCGGGTCCCCGTAGAGGTGGAGCATCAGGCGCCCCACGGGATCGGCGGAGCGCCGGCAGTAGTCGAGCACCTCGGTGAACGTCCGATAGCGGGTGCGGGTCACATCCTGCGCGAAGGCGTCGAGCAGGTCGCGGAACGGCTGGAGCGGCAGGCGGTGGGTGCGGACGTGGTCGGCGAGCGTGCGGAAGAGTGGTGTCTCGGGTGTGTCCCCGCGGGCGATGCGGTCCAGTTCACGGCTGCGTTCGCGAGGCCGAGGAGGCGGGCTTCGGGCGACGCGTCACCCTCGTCCGCGATGTCGTCGGCCTCCCGGGCAAACCAGTAGATGGCCGACACCGGGGCGCGAAAGCGGCGGGGCATCACCAGGGAGGCGACCGGAAAGTTCTCGTAGTGGGAGACGGCCATCGGGCGTTGCGGAGCCTCGGGAGAAAAGGCGTGGCGCGTCAGGATGTTGCGACCCCGGCGCGTGGACGCCAAGTGCGCGAGGCACGCGATTGTACTAAACTAGCCTGATCGCGAAAGTGGCGGAATTGGTAGACGCACCAGCCTTAGGAGCTGGCGCCGAAAGGTGTGGGGGTTCGAGTCCCCCCTTTCGCACCAGCGCGTACCGGACCGTCCCGGCGACTCCGTAGTCCCCGGGGCGGCCACGGTCCCGCGGCCGGTGCACCCGCCCTCCCTACAACAACCTTCTTCAATCACGAGTGAGTCTGATGCAAGCGAGTCTGGAAACCCTGGGTACCCTCGAGCGCCGCCTGAAGGTGGCCGTCCCGATGGACCAGATCAACACGGAGGTCGAGAACCGCCTCAAGCGCATCCAGCGCACCGCGAAGCTCAGTGGTTTCCGCCCGGGCAAGGTGCCCATGAAGGTGGTCGCCCAGCAGTACGGTCTGCAGGTCCGGCAGGAAGTCCTCGGCGACACCGTCGAGCGCTCCTTCGGCGAGGCCGTCCGCGAGATAACAACCTGCGCGTGGCGGGGATGCCGCGCATCGAGGCACTTCCCGAGGCGGCCGGCGCGTTCGAGTTCACGGCCACCTTCGAAGTGTTCCCCGAGGTTTCTGTCGGCAACCTGGACGGCGCGACCATCGAACGGCCCCAGCTGGCGGTGGGTGACGCGGAAATCGACCGGACGCTGGAAGTGCTCCGCAAGCAGCGCACACGATACGAGCCGGTGACCCGCGCCGTGGCGTCCGGGGACGTTGCAGTCTCGACTACGAAGGGAAGATCGACGGCGTGGTCTTCGACGGCGGTTCGGCCCAGGGCCAGGCGGTGGTGCTCGGCGAAGGCCGCCTCCTTCCCGACTTCGAGGCCAACCTCATCGGCATGTCCGCGGGCGAATCGCGGACTTTCGACCTCACGTTTCCCGAGGACTACCACGGCAAGGAGGTGGCGGGGAAGAAAGCGTCGTTCACCGTCACCCTGAACGGGGTGCAGGAGCCGGTCGTCCCGGAGGTCAACGCGGACTTCGCCCGGGAACTCGGTGTGGAGGACGGGGACATCGGCAAGATGCGGGAGGACATCCGCGCCAACCTCGAACGCGAGGTGAAGCGCCGGGTCCAGCAGCGGGTCAAGGATCAGGTCCTCAAGGCCTTGATCGACAATGCCCGGCTCGAAGTGCCCAAGGCCCTGATCGACGCCGAGATCGATCGCCTCATGCAGGGCATGGCCGAGAGCCTGAAGGCGCGCGGCATGCAGGAGCAGGCCGCCACGATGCCCCGTGACGTGTTCGAGCCGGAGGCCGGCGCCGTGTCACCATCGGTCTGGTTCTTGCTGAAATCGTCAAGAACGAGAAGATCAAGGCCGAGCCCGAGCAGGTCAAGTCCGTCGTCGAGGACTACGCCCAGAGCTACGAGCGCCCCGAGGACGTGGTCCGCTGGTATTACCAGTCCCCCGACCGCGTGCGCGAGGTGGAGTCGGTCGTGATCGAGAACAACGTGGTCGAGTGGCTGCTGGCCAGGGCGACCGTGGTGGACAAGCCCACCGCCTTCGAAGAACTCATGGGGAACGGCTGATGATCTGGGGCAGGGATAACGGTGCATGGGATCCTCAGGCCCTCGGCCTGATTCCCATGGTGATCGAGCAGAGCGGCCGGGGCGAGCGCGCCTACGACATCTACTCGCGGCTCCTCAAGGAGCGTGTGGTGTTCCTGGTGGGCCCGGTGAACGAGGTGTCGGCCAATCTGATCGTGGCCCAGCTCCTGTTCCTGGAATCCGAGAACCCCGACAAGGACATCTACTTCTACATCAACTCGCCCGGCGGGTCGGTGTCCGCCGGCCTCGCCATCTACCGACACGATGCGCTTCATCAAGCCCGACGTGTCCACGCTGTGCATCGGGCAGGCGGCGAGCATGGGCGCGTTCCTGCTGGGGCGGGCGCCAAGGGCAAGCGATTCGTGCTTCCGAATTCCCGCGTCATGATCCATCAGCCCATGGGCGGGTTCCAGGGGCAGGCGTCCGACATCGAGATCCACGCCAAGGAGATCCTCTACCTGCGCGCCCGCCTGAACAAGCTCATGGCGGAGCACACCGGTCAGGACATCGCGTCGATCGAGAAGGACACCGATCGCGACAACTTCATGAGTGCCGAGGAGGCCGTGAACTACGGCATCGTCGACAAGGTTCTCGTCAGCCGGCGGGAGACCTGAGTTACAGTAGGCGGGAGACCGGCGGGCAGCCTCGGCGCCGGTCCTGCAGTCCCGCTTGAAACGCCGAGTGCTTAAGAGAGCGAGCGATGTCCGACAAGCCTTCCGGTGAGAAACTGCTTTACTGCTCCTTCTGCGGCAAGAGCCAGCACGAGGTGCGCAAGCTGATCGCGGGCCCGTCCGTCTTCATCTGTGACGAGTGCATCGAGCTCTGCAACGACATCATCCGCGAGGAGACGCACGGGGACGGCGCCGCCAAGGGCGTCAAGTCGGACCTCCCGGTGCCGCAGGAAATCCGGACCATCCTCGACCAGTACGTCATCGGCCAGGAACCCGCCAAGAAGATCCTCTCGGTCGCGGTCTACAACCACTACAAGCGCCTCAAGACACTGTCCAAGAAGGACGACGTCGAACTCGCGAAGAGCAACATCCTGCTCGTGGGGCCTACCGGTTCGGCAAGACGCTGCTCGCCCAGACGCTCGCCCGTCTGCTGAACGTGCCGTTCGTGATGGCCGACGCCACCACGCTCACGGAAGCGGGCTACGTGGGCGAGGATGTCGAGAACATCATCCAGAAGCTGCTCCAGAAGTGCGACTACGATGTCGAGAAGGCGCAGCGCGGCATCGTCTACATCGACGAGATCGACAAGATCTCCCGGAAGTCCGACAACCCGTCGATCACGCGTGACGTGTCGGGAGAGGGTGTCCAGCAAGCCCTGCTCAAGCTGATCGAAGGCACGATCGCCTCGGTGCCCCGCAGGGCGGGCGCAAGCACCCGAACCAGGAGTTCGTGCAGGTCGACACGACCAACATCCTGTTCATCTGCGGCGGTGCCTTCGACGGCCTCGACAAGGTGATCCGGGCGCGCTCCGAGAAGGGCGGCATCGGTTTCGGGGCGGAAGTGAAGAGCCGCGACAACCGCAAGGACATCAGCAGCGTGCTGCGGGAAGTCGAGCCCGAGGATCTCATCAAGTACGGTCTCATCCCGGAGTTCGTCGGCCGCCTCCCCGTGGTGGCGACGCTGGAGGAACTGGACGAAGCAGCACTCATCCAGATCCTCACCGAACCCAAGAACGCGCTGGTGAAGCAGTACCAGCGCATGTTCGCCATGGAAGGCGCCGAGCTCGAGATCCGGGACGACGCCCTGAGCGCCATCGCGCGCAAGGCCCTGGCCCGCAAGACCGGGCGCGCGGGCTGCGGTCCATCATCGAGCACGTGCTGCTCGACACGATGTTCGATCTGCCGTCGATGAAGAACGTCCAGAAGGTGGTCATCGACGAAGGGTCCATCACGGGGGATGCCAAACCCTGCTCATGTACGCAGAGCAGCCGAAGGTCGCCGGCTCTGCGACGAAGTGACGGCTGGCGCGGACCTTTCCGTCCGCGCCCCTTGTCTCACGCCTCGAGAGGAGGGCTGAACCGCTTGAATCCGGACGGATCCGCCCCAACCCCGATGGCTATCCATCCTTAAGGTGACCACGATGCCCTACGCGTCCGACACGCAGGCTCCCATTTCCTTGCCGCTGCTCCCGTTGCGGGACGTGGTGGTGTTTCCTCACATGGTCATCCCGCTCTTCGTCGGGCGTCCCCAAGTCCATCAAGGCCCTCGAGACCGCGATGGAATCCGGGAAGAGCATTCTCCTCGTCGCGCAGCGTTCCGCCGCCAAGGACGACCGACCGCCGATGACCTGTACCGCGTCGGCAGCGTCGCCAACATTCTCCAGATGCTCAAGCTCCCCGACGGCACCGTGAAGGTGCTCGTCGAGGGCGTGCAGCGCGCCACGGTCATGAAGATCGTCGACGAGCGCTCGCACTACGGTTCCGAGGCGGTCGTCGTCGAGGAGATGCAGCCGGAAGGGCAGGAAAGCAATGAAAGTCGAGGCCATGCGCCGGGCGATGATCGGCCAGTTCGACCAGTACGTGAAACTCAACAAGAAGATCCCGCCCGAGATCCTGACCTCGCTCGCCGGCATCGACGAGCCCGGGCGCCTCGCGGACACCATCGCAGCCCACCTTCCGCTCAAGCTGGAGCAGAAGCAGGAGGTCCTCGAAATCTTTCCGGTGCGCAGGCGCCTCGAGCATCTGCTGAGCCTGCTCGAAGCCGAACTCGACATCCTGCAGGTGGAGAAGCGCATCCGCGGTCGCGTGAAGCGCCAGATGGAGAAGAGCCAGCGCGAGTACTACCTGAACGAGCAGGTGAAGGCGATCCAGAAGGAACTCGGCGATCTGGACGAGGGCCAGGACTTCGAGGAGATGGAGCGCCGCATCAAGGCCGCGCACATGTCCAAGGAAGCCAAGGCCAAGGCCGAGGCGGAACTGAAGAAACTGCGCATGATGTCGCCCATGTCCGCCGAGGCGACCGTCGTGCGCAATTTCATCGACACGCTCGTGTCGCTGCCGTGGCGCAAGAAGAGCAAGATCAGCAAGGATCTCACCGTGGCCGAGTCCGTGCTGGAAGAGGATCACTACGGCCTGGACAAGGTCAAGGAGCGCATCCTCGAGTATCTGGCGGTCCAGCAGCGTGTCGAGAAGGTCAAGGCCCCGATTCTCTGCCTCGTGGGCCGCCTGGTGTGGGCAAGACGTCGCTCGGTCAGTCAATCGCCCGCGCCACGAACCGCAAGTTCGTGCGCATGGCGCTGGGCGGTGTGCGTGACGAAAGCCGAGATCCGCGGTCATCGCCGTACCTACATCGGTTCGATGCCGGGCAAGATCCTGCAGAACATGACCAAGGTCGGCGTGCGCAATCCGCTCTTCCTGCTCGACGAAGTCGACAAGATGGGCATGGATTTCCGCGGTGATCCGGCGTCGGCGCTGCTGGAGGTTCTCGACCCCGAGCAGAACCACACCTTCGTCGACCACTACATCGAGGTCGACTACGACCTGTCGGATGTCATGTTCGTCGCGACCGCCAACTCGATGAACATCCCGGCACCGCTGCTCGACCGGATGGAGGTCATCCGCCTCTCGGGATACACCGAGGACGAGAAGGTCAATATCGCGATCCCGCTATCTACTGCCGAAGCAGATCCGCAACCACGGCTGAAGGAGGAGGAGTTCTCCATCTCCGAAGGCGCGATCCGCGACGTGATTCGCTACTACACGCGGGAAGCCGGTGTCCGTGCCCTGGAGCGCGAGATCTCCAAGATCTGCCGCAAGGTCGTGAAGGCGCTGCTGCTCAAGAAGCGCGAGAAGAGCATCCATGTGAACTCCCGCAACCTCGACAGAGTACCTCGGGGTACGCCGCTACATGTTCGGCATGGCGGAGAAGGAGAACCAGGTGGGTCAGGTGACCGGCCTCGCATGGACGGAGGTCGGCGGTGAGCTTCTGACGATCGAGAGCGCAGTGATGCCCGGCAAGGGGAAGATGGTCACCACCGGCAAGCTGGGCGAGGTCATGCAGGAGTCCATCCAGGCCGCGATGACGGTGGTTCGCAGCCGCTCGCAACGCCTGGGCATTTCCGAGGACTTCTACCAGAAGAACGACCTGCACATCCACCTGCCCGAGGGCGCCACTCCGAAGGACGGCCCGAGCGCCGGCATCGGCATCTGCACGGCCATGGTGTCCCTGCTCACGGGCATTCCTGTGCGCGCCGACGTGGCGATGACGGGTGAGATCACCCTGCGCGGCGAAGTGCTGCCCATCGGTGGCCTGAAGGAGAAACTGCTGGCGGCCCATCGGGGCGAATCAAGCTCGTGCTGATCCCGCAGGAGAACGCCAAGGACCTCGCGGATATCCCCGACAACATCAAGAACCGGCTGGACATCCATCCCGTGAAGTGGATCGACCAGGTGCTCGAACTGGCGCTCGAACGCATGCCGCAGCCTGTGGATGCGCCGTCCGATGCCCCGGTGCCGGCTCTGGGCGCAGCCGCGGTGGAGACGAAGGAGCAGGTGACCGCGGTCAAGCACTGATACCGTTGCCGACGCAGGTCTCGAACCGAAGCCCTCGCCCAGCTGTGCGGGGGCTTCGGGCTTTTGTGGAACGGCGCTGGAAGCGCGAGCCTCGCACCACAAACCTCGCGCTGCCTCCGCCTTCCTCGCCTTCCTTGACACGCCGAAATTGCGCTTGCTATAAGTCCGACGGTGCATGGTGATTCGCACGCAGACGCGAATGTCTCCGCCTCTGGCGGCCTGTCGCCACGTGACGCCACCGAACAAGACACGAGTCATCTCACGGAGCCGGCAACCGGGAGCGTCGCCGGGACGGGCACGCAGTGCAGACCACCAGCCGAGGGGACTGGCGTGAACAAATCCGAAATGATCGAAGCCATCGCGAAGTCGGCGGGACATATCGAAGGCCGCGGCCGGCCGTGCACTCGAAGCCGCAGTGACGAGCATCAAGACGGCGCTCCGCAGGGGGCAGCGTGACGCTCGTGGGGTTCGGGACCTTCTACGTGGCCAAGCGTGCGGCCCGCAGCGGACGCAATCCCCGCACCGGGGCCGCCATCAAGATCAAGTCCGCGAAGATTCCGAAATTTCGCCCTGGCAAGGCGCTGAAGGATGCTATAAACTAGCGGTCTTACGTCGCTCGATTGCCCCTGGCGGGTCATCGTGGCGGGTGCGAAAGCAGGGTGCTTAGCTCAGTTGGTAGAGCGTCGCCCTTACAAGGCGAATGTCGGGAGTTCGAGCCTCTCAGCACCCACCAGATCGACGCACAGTGGCTCGATGGAGTGGTAGTTCAGTTGGTTAGAATACCGGCCTGTCACGCCGGGGGTCGCGGGATTCGAGTCCCGTCCACTCCGCCAATTCCGGGAAAGGCGAACTTAGGTTCGCCTTTTCATTTCGGCATCGCCCAGGCCGCGCGCCGAGGCGATGCGGCCGGCCAGGCCTGCTCGTCGCCTGGCTCGAACACGTGGAAGCTCAAGCACCATGTTCGACTGGTCGAAAAGCACAAGCGCTGGATTCAGATGGGGCTGCTCGTCCTTGATCGTCTCTCCTTCGCCTTCTTCGGCATCAACTACTACTTCGACGAGTTCGGGGACGCCGGTGCGGTCGCCAAGGTGGCAGGCACCAAGATCTCGCCGATGGAGTTCGAGAACGCGCTGCGCGAGCGCCAGGACGAACTTCGCCAGATGATGAAAGGAGAACGTCCGATCCGGCCATGCTGGACAGCAACGAAGTCGCAATGCCGTCGTCAACGGGCTCGCGAGAAGCGGGCACTGCTCGCGCATTCGCTGCATGCGGGCATGGCGGTGCCGGACGGTCAGGTCCAGAAGATCATCCGCGGAGATCCCGTACTTCCAGGATCAGGGCACCGGAAAGTTTTCCCTGGAGCGCTACAACAGGTGCTGCGCAACCAGGGCATGACCCCGGTCATGTTCGAGGAGCGTGTCCGTCAGGACCTGCGCATCCAGCAGGAGCGCGGGTCCGTGGTGGACTCGACGCTTCTCGCCGACGCCGTCGTGACGCGTCTCGGAAGATCCGGGAGCAGACCCGCCTGATCAGCCAGGTCATTCTTTCGCCCGACAAGGCAGTTGGGCCGCGTCACCGTTTCCGACGAGGACGTGCGCAAGCACTACGACGCCAACCAGAAGGACTTCCGGATACCGGAGCGTGCGAAGGTCGAGTATCTCGTCCTCACCTCCGAGGGCGCTTGGCAAGGCGGTCGCCGTCAGCGCCGACGAGGTGGCCGAGTTCTACAAGAAGAATGCAGACCGCTATACGAAGCCCGAAGAGCGCAAGGCCAGCCACATCCTGATCTCCGTCCCGAAGGACGCCGACGCCGCGACCAAGGACAAGGCGCGGAAGCAGGCAGAGGACCTCCTGGCGCAGATCAAGGCGGCCCCCAAGGCGTTCCCCGATCTGGCGCGCAAGTTTCTCCCAGGACCCAGGGTCCGCCAGTGCGGGAGGAAGCCTCGGCTTCTTCGCGCGCGGGGCGATGGTGAAGCCCTTCGATGACGCTGTGTTCTCCATGGCGCCCGGAGACCTGCGGGGCCCGGTGAAACCCAGTACGGCCTTCCACATCATTCGCCTGGACGAAGTGAAGAGCGGCGGAAGCACGCCGCTCGAGGAAGTGCGGCCGAGATCGAGGCGGAACTGCGCAAGCCCAAGCAGGGCAAGGCCTTCGCAGATCTGGCGGAGCGGTTCTCGCAGCTGGTGTACGAGCAGTCGGACAGCCTGAAGCCTGCGGCGGAAGCGCTCGGACTGAAGATCGAGTCGAGCGACTGGCTCACGCGCGACGGCGGCGGCGACCCCATGCTCACCAAGCCTGCGCTGCTCACGAAGATCTCTCGGAGGATTCCATCAAGGGCAAGCGCAACACCGACGGAATCGAAGTGGAGCCGGGCAAGCTCGTCGCCGCCCGTGTCGTGATCATCGTGATGCAAGCGTTCTCCCGGTTCGACGACGTCAAGTCCGACATCGCACGGCGCCTGCAGCTGGAGCGCGCCGAAGCTCATGCAGGAAGAGGGCAAGGCCGCCCTCGAGAAGGCGAAGAAGGGGACGAGTCGGGACTGGCGTGGTCCGCACCGACCGAGGTCTCGCTGCAGCGTCCGGGCACGCTCATCGCCGAGGCCGCGCGTGATGTCTTCGCAGCCGACGCAACGAAGCTGCCCGCGTCGTGGGCGTGTCCGACAGCAAACGGACGCTACATCCTGTACAAGGTGATCCAGGTGACCGATGGCCCCGACCTCTCGCCGGGTGACCGCCAGGCGCTCGCCAAGCAGATCGCACAGGTGGCGGCGCAGCAGCAATGGGACGCCTATCTCCAGGCGGTGAAGAGCGCAGCAGCGTTTCCATCGACACGGCGAAGATCCTGCGCCGAGCGCAGTAGATGCCCGCTATCCGGCGTCCGTGAAAAAGCCCCGCGATGCGGGGCTTTTTCTTGGTTCTTCGTCAATTTCCGGGGAAGGCAGCCCGGATCTTGAGGAAGAAGTACTCGTCATCGCGGAAGCCGAAGGCCATGCGTTTGATGAGCTTGATCTTGTGGTTGATCCCCTCGACCAAGTTGGTTCCCAGCGGCCAGCGGCAGTGCGAGACGATGCCCGGAAGGTAGCTCTTGAGGTTTCGGGCGAAGCGCTTCAGGGCATCGATGCGTGAGCTCATGGCCCGCCGGTGCCATTGCTTCCAGGCTGCCTGGGCCAGCGTGGGATCGCTGTGGCGCCACAGTGACTTCAGGTCGTCCTCAGAACGTAGGCGGTAAACAGGCGTCGGTTCGCTGCCAACAGTTCGCGCAGCCTCACCCGGTCAGCGTCCTTCTCCAGACTCTGCGCATTGCGCAACAGCAGCCACTTCGAGCCCTTGATCAACTGCCGCCCCTTGCGATTCGAGCCTACCCGGTTGGCCTCCGTCGACGCGCACCCGGTCGATGACCTCGCGGCCGTACTTGGGCCAGTACATGGAACAGGTCGTAGACGATCGCTGCCTGCGGGCAGTGCTCGCGCACCTCTTGCGCGTAGGCGGCACTCATGTCCATCGCCACCGCCTCCAGCTTCCCGCAACCCGTCGGCCCGAGAGCCTTGAAGAACTCCGCCACGTCCTCCCGACTGCGGCCCCTGCCTACCCAGAGCACCCGCTTCGAAACCAGGCTCCACCACCACCGTGGCATAGCGGTGACCCTTCTGAATGGCGAACTCATCCATCGCGATTACCTTCAGCCCTCTCAGATCCGGCTCCCCCAGCCGCTGGCTCAGCGCCGTCTTGTCGATGCGCTTGACCGTCGACCACGACAGTCCGTAGAACTGCGCCACGTGCCGCACCGACATCACCGCGCACAGCCGGCTCACCGACTCGGCCATCCGCCTGGTCACTCGGGCATGCGGCTCCAGCCACGTCAGTGTCTCCAGCTTCGCCCCGCAGCCCTCGCACTGAAGCCGCACCCGCGGTACCAGCAGATCTACCATCGCCTCGAACACCGGCAGATCTCGCACTCGGCGCTCGCTGACGTCGTGAATCTGCGTGCAACTCTTCCCGCATCCGCTGCACCGCCTGAGCCGCCTGCCGTCGAGCTTCAGACGAATCACCTGCCAGCGCTGCGCGCCACCGTACTCCTGCCAGCAACTCTCAACCTCATAGCCCTCCCAGCCCCAAAGCTGGGCCATACTGTCTCTCGCAGCCACCGGCGACCTCCTGCTCGTTGTTGTCTCGCAACTCCAACTTACAGGACTGATCGGCTGGCTGCCCCTCTTACCCCGCTATTCGGTGAAGAACCTTTTTCTTTTCTGCGGACCGGGCAGTCCAGCGCTCAGCCGAGCGTCCATTCCCACGGTGGTGTGAAGCCGCGTCCACGTAGAGAATCTCTCCGGTGACACCGCTGGCGAGCGGGCTCAGGAGGAAGGGCTGCCGCATTGCCGACTTCGTCGAGTGGGACGTTGCGCCGCAACGGGGCTGCCTGCTCGTTCGCGGAGAGGATCTTTCCGAAACTGCCGATGCCCGCCGCCGCGAGCGTCTTGATGGGGCCGGCGAGATCGCAATTCACACGGATTCCCCCCGGGCCGAGGCTCTGCGCCATATAGCGGACGCCGGCCTCGAGAACTGGCCTTGGCGAGCCCCATGACGTTATAGTTCGGGAGCGACCGCTCGGCGCCCAGGTAGGAGAGGGTGATGAGCGCCGCATCCCGCCCCTGCATCATCGGGCGCGCGCCCTTCGCGAGTGCCGCGAACTGTACCGAACTCACGTCGTGCGCGATGGCGAAGGCTTCCCGTGAGATCGAATCGAGGAAGTCACCGGCGAGTGCTCGCGCGGCGCGAATGCAATGGAGTGCACGAGGCCGTCCAGCCCGTCCCACTGCGCCGAGAGATCGCGGAACAGCGCCTCGATCTGGGCGTCGCTGGCAACGTCGCACGGAAAGACGAGCTCCGATCCGAATTCCTTCGCCAGATCCCGCACCCGATCCTCGACCCGCTCACCCTGATACGTGAATGCGAGCACCGCGCCCTCGCGGTGACACGCCCTGGCGATCCCGTAGGCGATCGAACGATTGCTGAGAAGACCCGTGACGAGAATGCGACGGCCGGCAAGGAACCCCATGGAATGCTTCCCTAGACGTGGACTGCCGGTATTATATCGGCGACCCCGGCACGCCTGCCAGTTTTCCGGGGCTTGACGCCGACTCTCCATTCCACCCGACCTATTCCATGCGAATGCTCCGATCGCGCTGCTCGCGATGGTCGTGGCGATCCTGACGTCGTGCGGCGACCCCTGGAACAATCCGTATCCGCGAGGCGCCGAACGGGACAACGTGCTCTACGCGGCCTTCAACGAACGGCCGAAGCATCTCGATCCGTGCAGTCCTACAGTTCCAACGAGATCACCTTCACGGCGCAGATCTACACGCCGCCGCTCCAGTATCACTTCCTCAAGCGGCCCCACACGCTGATCCCGTTCGCCGCCAAGTCCGTTCCCGAGGCGCGTCCCTGGATCGCGACGGTCAGCCGCTCGCGGCGACGCGCCGCCTGAACAGGTCGCGTTCACCGAATACGAGTCCGTCTGCGACCGGGACTCCGCTACCAGCCGCATCCAGCCTTCGCGACCCGTCCCGACGGGTCGCCGCGTTACCTGGGGCTGACCGAATCCGACCTCGCCGGGGTCTATGCCCTGCGTGATTTCGCGCAGACCGGGACACGGGAAGTCACGGCCGAGGACTTCGCCTACCAGATCAAGCGCCTCGCGCATCCGCGCCTGCATTCGCCGATCCTCGGGCTCATGGCCCGACTACGTCGTGGGTCTCAAGGAACTCGCCCAAGCACTGCAGACGGCCCAGGAAGGGCCTGGTCGAAGCCGGCCGCGCGGACGAGTGGCTCGATCTGCGGTCCTATCCGCTCGCGGGGTCACGGTCGTCGATCGCCACACGTTGCGCATCCGCCTGCGCGGGAGCTACCCCCAGTTCGTCTACTGGCTCGCGATGCCGTTCTTCGCACCCGTGCCGTTCGAGGCGGACCGCTTCTATGCGCAGCCGGCACTCGCGCCGCGAAACCTCTCCCTCGACACCTATCCGGTCGGCGCTGGGCCCTACATGCTTTCGGAGAACAATCCGAATCGCCGGATGGTGCTGGAGCGCAATCCCAACTACTTCGGCGGAGCGCTATCCGTCCGAAGGCATGCCTGAGGACGAGGCGGCCGGGCTGCTCGCCGATGCCGGCAAGCCCCTGCCGTCATCGACAAGGTGGTGTTCACGCTCGAGAAGGAGAACATCCCCTACTGGAACAAGTTCTCCAGGGGTACTTCGATGCGTCCGGATCAGTTCGGACGCCTTCGATCAGGCGGTGCGGACCAGCGGCAGCGGCGGACGTGCGCTCACGGACGAGATGGTTGCCAAGGGCATCGCACTGCGCACCGCGGTTGCGCCTTCGACCTTCTACATGGGCTTCAAACATGATGGATGCCGTGATCGGAGGCGCCTCCGAACGCACGCGCAAGCTCAGGCAGGCCATCGCCGTGGCCGTCGACTACGGAGGAGTTCGTCGCGATCTTCCAGAACGGCCGCGGCGTGGTCGCCCAGGGACCGCTGCCTCCCGGCATCTTCGGTTACCGCGACGGGCGTGACGGGATGAACACACTCGTCTACGAGTGGGTGGATGGCGCGCCGAAGCGCAGGCCGGTGGAGGTCGCCCGGCGCCTGCTCGCCGAGGCCGGCTATCCCAACGGCGGCGACGAAAAGACCGGGGCACCGCTCGTGCTCTATCTGGATGCGACGGCCCGCGGACCGGACGACAAGGCCCGGCTCGACTGGCTGCGCAAGCAGTTCGCGAAGCTCAACATCGATCTCGTGGTGCGGGCCACGGACTACAACCGCTTCCAGGAGAAGATCCGCAAAGGAAAACGCTCAGATCTTCTACTGGGGATGGAATGCCGACTATCCGGACCCCGAGAACTTCCTGTTTCTTCTGCACGGACCGCAGGGCAAAGTGAAGGCGCAGGGCGAGAACGCCGCGAACTACGAGAACGCCGAGTACGACCGGCTGTTCGAGCAGATGAAGAACATGCCCAACGGGGAGGCGCGGCAGGCGATCATCGACCGCATGACCGCGATCGTTCAGAACGACGTGCCCTGGCTGTGGGGCATGCATCCCAAGGAATACAGTCTCGCCCACGGATGGCTGCACACCGCAAGCCGATCCAGAATCGCCAACAATCTGCTCAAGTACCAGCGCGTGGACGCCGAACTGCGCGCGCGGGCGCCGGGCCGAGTGGAACGGTCCTTCCTGGTGGCCGATCGCGGGTGTGGCGCTGTTCGCCGTCGCGCTGATCTACCCCGCCGTGGCGCTGTTCCGCCGGAGGAGTCCCGGACGGCGCGCTGGGATCTTCGCGGGAGCTGACATCGTGGCGGCCTATCTCCTTCGGCGCATCCCTCTACGCACTCCCATCCTGATCGGTGTGAATCTCCTCACCTTCGGGCTCTTCTTCGTGGTCAACACGCCCGATGACATGGCGCGCATGCAGCTCGGCGTGAAGCGCGTGACGCCCGAGGCGATCGAGCAGTGGAAGCACGACCGCGGCTACGAACAAGCCCCTGCTGTTCAACGGAGAGGCCGCCGGGGCCGCGAAGCTCACCGACACCATCTTCTACCGCCACTCGCTCAATCTCTTCCGTTTCGATTTCGGCCGAGCGGAGTCGGACGGCGCGATATTGCGCGTGAGATCCGCACGCGCATGGGGACCCAGCCTCGCGGTGGCGCTGCCCGTGTTCGTCATCGGCCTCGCGTTCTACGTGAGCTTCGCGCTCATGCTCGTGTTCTTCCGCGGTACCGCGCTCGACACGGGCGGCGTGGTGCTGTGCGTGGCCGCGCTGTCCGTGTCGGGCATGTTCTACATCATCGGGGCCAGTACCTCGTGGGCAAGCTGTGGCACTGGGCCCCCCTCTCGGGGTTCGGCGACGGCTGGGACGCCTGGCGGTTCCTGCTGCTGCCGATCCTGGTCGCCCTGGTGGCCTCGCTCGGGGAGACGCACGCCTGTTCCGCACGTTCTTCCTGGAGGAGGCCCACAAGGACTACGTGCGCACGGCACGGGCCAAAGGTCTCGGGGAGGGGCGGGTGCTCTTCCACCACGTGCTGCGCAATGCGCTCATCCCGATCCTGACGGGGGCGGTGGTCGTCATTCGCGGCTGTTCTCGGCAGCCTCGTCCTGGAGTCCTTCTTCGGCATCCCGGGCTCGGCAGCTACACCATCGAGGCCATCAACTCCCAGGACTTCTCGTGGTGCGCACGATGGTGTTCCTCGGCTCGCTCCTCTACATCGTGGGGCTCGTCCTCACCGACCTGTCGTACCACTGGGTCGACCCGCGGGTGAGGCTGCAGTGATGCTCCCCGTGCTTCCCGTCCTGCTCTGGACCGATGCCCTGCTGCTCGTCCTGCTCGTGGCGGTGGGGCTGTTCGTGTGGTGGAGCCGCCACGAGGAGCATCTTCGCGCGCCGTGGCGCAAGGTCGCGCACTCCCGTGGAGGCATGGTCGCCGTGACGGTGCTGTCGGTCTACGCTGCCATCGGGTTGCTCGATTCGCTCCACTACCGTCGGGCCTTGCCGGCCGAGCCCGGCAAGCCGGTGATGTACGCGCCCGAAGTGGTCTCGGTCCTCGATGCGCTCGCCCAGCCGTTGCGGGAGGGCGCCGAGAGAACGTTTTCCGCGCCGTTCGCGGCCACCGGGTTCGTGAAGGAGACGGTGACGCCCCCCGACGGTACGCAGACGCGCGACCATCCGCGCCTGCGCTACGGCGGGCGTCACCTGAAGGACCCCGGGATCGAGCGGGGGCCGGACATCGCGAGGCGCGCGCTCGCCGGACTGGCCGCGGGCGTCCTCCTCTGGACCGTGGCTCGTCGGGCTCATCACCCAGGCGGTGGCCGTGCGGCGCGGACCGTCGTTCGCCGCCGTGTCGCGCGACGCGTGGCGGGGCGAGCATCCCCTGCCCCTGCGCGCGGTGTTCCTCACGCTGGCGCTGCTCTGTGCCGTACTGGTACCGCTCGTGGTCCTGTCCGCCCCACTATCACGTGCTCGGCACCGACAAGGTGGGGCAGACGTGTTCTACCAGACCCTGAAGAGCATCCGGACCGGCCTCGTCATCGGCACCGTCACCACGCTCGTCATGCTGCCGTTCGCCCTGTCGCTCGGCATCATTGGCCGGCTACTTCGGCGGGTGGATCGACGACGTGATCCAGTACGTGTACACGACCCTGAGCTCCATTCCCGGCGTTCTGCTGATCGCCGCGGCCGTCCTGATGATGCAGGTGTACATGGATACCCGGGCCGAGATCTTCGACTCCATCACCCGGCGGGCGGATTTCCGCCTCGTGTTCCTTTGCATGATCCTCGGCGTCACCAGCTGGACCGGCCTGTGCCGCCTCCTGCGGGGCGAGACGCTCAAGGCGCGAGAGTTGGACTTCGTGCAGGCCGCGCGGCGCGTTCGGGGTGAGTCCCTGGCGCATCATGCTGCGGCACGTGGCTGCCCAATGTCCTGCACCTCGTCCTGATCACGACGTGCTCGGCTTCAGCGGGCTCGTGCTCGCGGAGGCCGTGCTCTCCTACGTCGGCGTGGGTGTCGACCCGGCGATGAACAGCTTCGGCACGATGATCAACGCCGCGCGTCTGGAAATGGCGCGCGAGCCTGTCGTGTGGTGTCGCTCTTTCGGCGGCGTTCGCCTTCATGTTCGTGCTCGTCTCTGCGCCAACCTGTTTGCCGACGCCGTGCGCGACGCGCTCGATCCGCGTCTTCGGGCCGAGGTGTCGTCCTCGCGCGCGCTGCGCCGGGCCCGCCAGATGGCGCTCTCCCGGAGTCCGGCCCATGAGCGCGGACGTTCTGCTGCGCGTCGACCGTCTCAGCACCTGGATCGCGAGCGGCGAGACGCCGTTGCGCGTGGTGGACGACGTCTCATTCGACATCCGCCGCGGCGAGACTTTCGCGCTGGTCGGCGAGTCCGGGTTGTGGAAAGTCCAGACCGCGCTGTCGATCGTGCGGCTGCTGCCCGAGAGCGCGGGTATCGTCGGTGGCGGCGTGCATCTCGCAGGCCAGGACCTCACGCGGCTACCCGAGCGCGCATGCGCGGACGTGCGCGGCGCCGTATCGCGATGATCTTCCAGGAGCCGGCCACCAGCCTCAATCCGGTGCTCACGGTGGGCGCGCAGGTGGAGGAGGTGCTGGTCCGGCACCGCGGACTGGGCAAGGCCGAAGCGAGAGCCCGCGTCGTCTCGCTCTCGAGTCGGGGGGCATCCCGATGCCGCGCGACGCGCGGAGAGTATCCATTCCAGCTCTCTGGCGGCCTGCGCCAGCGCGTCATGATCGCCATGGCGCTCGCGTGCGAGCCCGAGCTGCTCGTCGCCGACGAGCCGACGACCGCGCTCGATGTCACCATTCAGGCCCAGGTACTCGACGTGCTCGCCGATGTGCAGCGGCGGACCGGCATGGCCATGCTGCTCATCACCCACGACCTCGCGGTCGTCGCGCGCATGGCCTCGCGCGTGGCGGTCATGTACGCCGGTCAGATCGTCGAGACGGCACCCGTGCATGCCTTCCTGCGGCGACCGGCCCACCCGTATGCGCGCATGCTGCTGCGTGCGCTGCCCGACGGCCGCGGCCGGTCGGCGCAGCTTGCGAACATCCCCGGAAGCATTCCGGATCCGCGCCGGGTGTTCGACGGCTGCCGGTTCGCGGATCGCTGCGATCGTGCGGACGACGCCTGTGCGGCGGCCGCGCCCAGGCTGGAGCGCATCGACCCGCTGCGCGAGGTCCGATGCGTGCGACCGGAATCCGGCGCGGACGCACCCGATTCCGCAGCCGCGACGCCGATACAGACCGGCGACGGCAGGGGGCAGGAAGACAGCGCGGCGCCGCTCCTCGAGGTGCAGGCGCTGAAGGTGCACTTTCCGATCCGCCGGGGGCTCTTCAAGCGGACCGTCGGTCAGGTGCGTGCCGTGGACGGCGTGGATCTTCAGCTCCGCCCGGGGCGGACGCTTGCGCTCGTGGGCGAGTCGGGGTGCGGCAAGACCACCGTGGGCCGCAGCATCGTCCGCCTGCTGTCACCGACCGGCGGACGCATCGTGTTCTCGGGTCATGACCTTGCAACGGTCACGTCCCGGACGCTCGCGCCGATGCGACGCGGATTCCAGATGGTGTTCCAGGATCCTTTCTCGTCGCTCGATCCGCGGATGCGCGTGCGGGAGATCCTGGAGGAGGGCCTGCTCGCGTTGCGGCCCGATCTCGATCGCGCGGGGCGCGACAGGCACATCGACGGTCTGCTGGAGCGAGTCGGTCTGGGGACGGAAGCGAAGCTGCGCTACCCGCACGAGTTTTCCGGCGGCCAGCGGCAGCGCATCGCGATCGCCCGGGCCCTGGCCGTGGAACCGAAGGTGCTCGTATGCGACGAGCCCACTTCCGCGCTCGACGTGTCCGTGCAGGCGCAGATTCTCAACCTGCTGCGCGAGCTGCAGCGGGAACTCGGCCTGGCCTATCTCTTCATCACGCACAACCTGGCGGTGGTGTCGTACCTGGCGGACGAAGTCGCGGTGATGTATCTCGGGCGCATCGTGGAGCAGGGGCCCGTGGAGGCGGTGCTGGGGGCTCCGGCGCATCCCTACACCCGGGCGCTTCTCGCATCCGTGCCGAGACTGGATGGCATCCGCGAAGATGCGAGACGCCTCGAGGGGGATCCACCGTCGCCGGCCGCGCCGCCGTCAGGGTGCCATTTCCATCCCCGCTGTCCTCTGGCGACCGCCGCGTGCCGGACGGCCTACCCCGAGTCGCGCGTGGTCGGTCTTCGGCACGAGGTGCGCTGCATCGCGACCCGAAACCCGGGCTGAGCCGGGCCGGTGGAGCGGGTCAGCGGCGCGCGGCGATCTGCTGCTTGCGAGTGGAAGCGGCTGTCCTGCCGCGAGTCTCCTGCGCGACGGCCCGGCGCGGTGACGGCGCCGGCTTCGCCGATCGGGCGAGCTTTTCCGGCTTCGCGTGCTTCTCCGTCCTTGCCGCCCTGACCTTCGACTGCGCGCGTGTGTCCTGGCGGGCTTCACGGATCTCCCCGCGGGCCGCACGTGACTTGGCGGTCACCGCCCCGGGCGCGGCCTTGCCCCGCGCCTGTAGCGAGATGCGCTGTCCCGCCCGCACCTTCTCGCTGCGCAGGCCATTCCAGGCCATGAGCTGTCGCAGGTCGACGTCATACCGGTCGGCGATGCTGCGCAGCGTCTCGCCGCGGGCCACACGATGAACGCGAGGCGCGTCCGGCAGAAGCTCGGGCGGCTGGAAGGACGCGACGTCGAGGGTTCGCGGGCGGCCGCTGCCTGCCATCGTCCGCGGCACGAGCAGGGTCGAGCCCGCCTTGAGGCGACCATTGCGCGCCACGCCGTTCACCTGCTGGAGCAGTGCGGTCGTCGTGCCGAACCGCTGCGCAATGGCCTCGATGCGCTCCGGACGTTCCACCCGGTAGGTCTGCCACGTGAGAAGCGGGCCTTCACTGGACTTGAGGTTCTCGGCGAACGCCTCGGCGCGGTCGGCCGGCACAAGCAGTGAATCGCCGTTGGCCGGCGTGATGACCGGTCGGTTGAAGCCGGGATTCAACGAACGCAGTTCCTCGACGGGCACTCCCGCCAGCTGTGCCGCGCGCTGCAGGTCCATGTGGCCCGGCGCTGCGACGCGGATGAAGTAGGGCTCGTTCGGCAGATCGTCGAGTTCCAGTCCGTACTTCTCGGGCTCGGCGACGATGTTCTTCACCGCGAGCAGCTTGGGCACGTAGTTGCGCGTCTCGGCCGGCATGCGCAGGCTGCTGTAGTCGCCCGGCAGGCCCTGCCGCTGGTTGCGCTCGATGGCACGTGACACCGCGCCCTCTCCCCAGTTGTAGGCGGCGAGCGCCAGGTGCCAGTCCCCGAAGTCGCCGTACAGCTTCTGCAGGTAGTCGAGGGCCGCCCGGGTCGCGGCCTGGACGTCGCGTCGGCCGTCGTACCACCAGTTCTGCTGCAGGCCGTAGAGCTTGCCCGTCGTCGGGATGAACTGCCACATGCCGGCGGCGTGGGCCTTCGAGTACGCCGTCGGGTTGTACGCGCTCTCGATCATCGGGAGGAGCGCGATCTCCAGCGGCATGCCGCGCTTCTCGACCTCCTCCACGATGAAGTGCAGGTACTTCTTGCCTCGGGAGACGATGCGCTTCAGGTAGTCGGGCCGGTTCGCGTAGTACTCCTCGTAGCGGGAGACGAGCGGCGAATCGAGCGCATCGAGCTTGAAGCCGGCGCGCACGCGATCCCACAGACTGCCGTGCGGAGCCACCTCGTCGAGGGCGCTCCCGGAGGCGAACTCGTCGACCGGGCCGAAGGGCACCGGCTCGATGGCATTGGCAGGGGGCACCTGTGTGACGGCAGGCGTGACGGCAGACGTCGGGGGCGCGGGCGGCACGGCGGCCGGGATCGCCGGCACGGCATCGGTCGGGACAGGCCCCCGGACCGCGTCGGGACGCGCGGAGACGGGAACCGGTGCTTCCAGGGGCTCCGGGCGCGTTGCGGCCAGGGATGATTCGGGGCGACCACTGGTCTGAGCAGAGGGGAGAGGCTCGGTGGCGCGGGCGAGGCCCGGCGGCAAGGCGTTAGAGCCGGCGGCCTCCGGGCCGGCCGCGGCGACGCGCACGCTTTCGCCCGGAATCGGCCTGACGCGCGGGACCTCGGGATCGCCGTCAGGCACTGCGCGCGCCGCCAGGGGTTCCATGGCGTGCGCGGGCGGGCGCTCGAATCCGTTCGCTGTTCGCGGTCGTGATCTCGGGGCGCGACGGTGGCGGTGGAGGGACCACCGGCGCCGCGGCACTGATGGCAGGTGCGGGGCGCGCCGTCCGCACGACTTTCCGCGCACCAGGGTCGGGACCACCGTGAACCGCGCAAGCCTGGTTCATCACGCCGAGCACGATGCCGGCGACCAACAGCCTGGTGGAATTCCGGACCATGAAGTAGCCTTGTTTCAGAACTTCAATAATCCTATTGAGGTCATTGATTTTCGTCAACAATTTTCGTCTCCTGAGGCTCGACGGTCCCACGGGCGCCGATCTGTGAACAACGGATTCTCCGCGCCGCACTTGAGGAATCCTTCCGTCGCCCCGCCCGGATTCGGTGCCGCCTGCGAGGGTGTCGCAGCGCGGTCCCCGAGGGACGACGGCCGCATGCCATCGTCCGGGACCGCCCGCTATAGCCGCGAAACCCGGCCGAGGGTTCACGCCTGTCACCGGGATTTCGTCTTCCGGTGCATTTTCCGCCCATTCCACCCTTCGCGAGGAGTCCGCCGTGCACGCTGGTTTCGCCCCCCCGGATTCCCGGCCGGCCGCCGCGACGCTGTCCGGCTGGTTCCAGACGCCCCTGGGGCAGTATCTGCTCCAGCGCGAGTTCGCGTTCTTCGATGCGGAAGTCGTGGACGCCTTCGGTTTCCACGCGCTGCAACTCGGTCTTCCGGACCTCGATTTCCTGCGCATGAACCGGATGTCCCACCGGGCGACGCTCGCGCTCGATGCGCAGGCTGCGGTGCGGGCCGACTTCTGCGAACTCCCCATCGCCACGACGTCCGTCGATCTCGTGGTGCTGCCCCATACGCTCGAATTCAGCCAGAACCCGCACCAGGTGCTGCGGGAAGTGCAGCGCATCCTGGTGCCGGAAGGGCAGGTGGTGATCTCGGGGTTCAATCCGTGGAGCCTGTGGGGGGCGGCCCGCTGGATGCGCCGCAGGACCGGGCTTGCCCCGTGGGACGGGCAGTTCATCAGCCTGCCGCGCATCAAGGACTGGCTCGCGCTGCTCGGATTCGAACTCTCGGCCGGTCGCATGGGCGCCTACGTGCCCCCGTGCCGCGGCGAGACCTGGCTGCACCGCCTCCGGTTCATGGAGTTCGCGGGAGACCGCTGGTGGCCGATCGCGGGCGGGGTCTATTTCCTGCGCGCCATCAAGCGGATTCCCGGCGCCAGACTCATCACACCCCGCTGGCGCATGAGCGCGGCGCGCAAGAAGGCGCTCGCCGTGGTGCCTCAGAACGTCGCCCACGCCCGCCAGGGGCACTGCGAGGCCGAACGGCCTCACGAAGGAGACAGTTAGTGAGTGAAGTGGTCGACATCTACACCGATGGCGCATGCAAGGGAAATCCCGGCGTCGGCGGGTGGGGCGCCCTGCTCCGCGTGGGCGGGAGCGAGAAGGAGCTGTTCGGCGGCGAGGCCGCCACGACGAACAACCGGATGGAACTGCGTGCGGTCATCGAAGGCCTTTCCGCCCTGACCCGCGCGGCCCGGGTCAGGGTTCACACGGACTCGCAGTACGTGCAGAAGGGCATCAGCGAGTGGATCGCCTCCTGGAAGCGCCGGGGCTGGCGCACCGCCGACAACAAGCCGGTCAAGAACCAGGACCTGTGGATGCAGCTCGACAGCGTGGCGGCACGCCACGAGATCCAGTGGGTCTGGGTCCGGGGGCATGCCGGGCACGAGGGCAACGAGCGGGCCGATGCGCTCGCGAATCGCGGCGTGCAGTCGGTGCGGCCATGAGGCAGATCGTCCTCGATACCGAAACGACCGGACTGGACCCGCAGCTCGGGCACCGTATCGTGGAGGTCGCGTGCGTGGAGATCTCCAACCGGCGCTTCACGGACCGCACCTTCCATCACTACCTGAACCCGGATCGCCCCAGCGATCCGGGCGCGCTGGAGGTTCACGGGCTCACCGAGGAGTTCCTGCGCGACAAGCCGCGCTTTCCCGATGTCGTCGAGGACCTCCTCGCATTCGTGGCCGGGGCCGAACTGGTGATCCACAACGCGGCCTTCGACCTCTCGTTCCTCGACGCGGAACTGGCGCGCCTGCACCGGCCGCCGGTCCTGAAGGCGGCGGCCTCGGTGCTCGACACGCTCAAGCTCGCGCGCCAGCTGCATCCGGGCAAGCGCAACAGCCTCGACGCGCTTTGCGAGCGTTACGGTGTCGACAATTCCGCGCGGACGCTGCACGGCGCGCTTCTCGACGCTCGACTCCTGGGTGAGGTCTACCTGTCCATGACGCGCGGGCAGGAGAGTCTCGTCATCGACGAGGCCGCCGGCGCGTCGGGCCCACTGGTGCAGGAGGTCGCAACGGGTGGTCTGTCTTTCGTGCTGCAGCGGGCCGATGCCACCGAGGAGCAGGCCCACCGCGACTACCTCGCGCGACTCGACAAGGCGGTCAAGGGCACCTGCGTCTGGAACGCCTTGTCCGACTCTCCGGCGTCCGGCTGATGCCGGCTCTGCGGCGGCTCGCCGCGGCGACCGGGGTCGTGCTGCTCGCAGCGGGATGCGCTTCGTCGCCCTCGCGCGACCGGGCGCCCAAGGCGTCCTTCGAGACGGAGTGTGCCCAGCGGCTTCCGCCGGGCAAGGTGAGCGTGCAGACGGTGCCGATCCGGCCCGCGCTGGACGAGTCGCGGTCCTATCTCGACCTGACTCGCATGGCCGGAGAGGATGGCCGCCGCTGGGTGCTGGGTCTCACCAGACCGACGCTGCGCGTCGAGGCGCGCTGGGGGTTCGCGGGCTTCACCGACCGCCACACCGGTCGCACCTGCGTGCGTCCTTCGCTCCAGATGACGCTCCGGTACGAGCCGGTCGTGGTGTTCGTCGGCCGCGAGTTTCTCGATGACACCTGTGCCTACGAATTCATCCGCGCGCACGAGGAGCGGCACGTGGAAGTGCACGTCCGCAAGCTGGACTCGGTGGCGAAGCAGATGGAGCGGGACCTTCACGCGCGGCTGTCCGGCGTTATGCACGTGGGCACCCGCGACGCACTGGAGCAGCAGCTGAAGGCCGAGGTCAGGGACGAGTGGATCCCGAAGGCGGAAGCCGCCCTGCAGGACGTGAAACGCGAGCACGCCGCCATCGACACGCCCGAGGAGTACGCGCGTTCGCGCAGTGTGTGCGGGGGCCGGATCGGCCGCTACCTCCCTCGGCGGGTGGCCGCGGACTGAGAGCCGCGGTGCGGGTCAGTACACCTGCCGCTGCAGCTTGGTCTGGTGCAGGATCGTCGCCGCCAGTTCCTCGATCGAACTGTTGGTGGTGTCGAGAAAGGGGATCCCTTCCTGGCGCATCAGCAGTTCCGCACGGTCGATCTCGTACTGGCAGTTGTCGATCTGCGCGTAGTTGCTGTTGGGGCGGCGTTCGTTGCGGATCTGCGCGAGGCGCTCCGCCTGGATCGTCAGCCCGAACAGCTTGCGCCGGAACTTCTCGAGCCGCGCCGGCAGCTTCATGTCGCGGAAGTCCTCGGGGATGAGCGGATAGTTGGCGGCGCGGATGCCGTACTGCAGCCCGAGATACAGGCAGGTGGGGGTCTTGCCGCAGCGCGACACGCCCACCAGCACGATGTCCGCGTGCACGAGTTCCTTGGTCGAGACCCCGTCGTCGTGCGACAGCACGAAGTTCACGGCCTCGATGCGCGCGTGGTACTCGTCGACGTTGCGCACCTTGTGCGCCCGCCCGATCTCGCGCGTGTGACTCACGCCCAGTTCCTTCTCCATCGGGAGGATGAACACCTGGAAGCAGTCCAGGTACAGCGCGTCGACACCCGCGATGATGGAACTCAGGTCCTTGTCGACGAGCGTACTGAACACGAGGGGACGGATGCCGTCCTCCTCCCGCGCCTGGGCAATCTGGCGCGCGGCCTGGTGGGCCCGTTCGACCGAGTCCACGAACGGCAGCGTGATCTGGCGGAAGGGAATGCCCTCGAACTGGGACAGCAGGCTGTGCCCGAGCATCTCGGACGTGATGCCGGTGCGATCGGAAACGAAGAAGGCCCTGCGGGAACGGGTGTCGGCCATGACGGGCGGATGTCGGAGTCGTGGGCACGGGCCTGTGCAAGGAGCCCGCCATGGGCATTGGTGCGATGCAATACCCTATCCGGTACCATAGCATTCTTCTTGCATCCGCCCCGCGGGTCCAGCACGGGAGACTTCCTACAATGTCCGACAGCCGTCCTACGTGATCGCCTTCGACCACCTGCGCATGACCGATGTCGAGCGCGTCGGCGGGAAGAACGCCTCCCTGGGGGAGATGATCAGCCAGCTTGCCGCCGCGGGTGTCCGTGTGCCGGGGGGCTTCGCGACGACGGCTGACGCATTCCGGGACTTCCTGACCGAAACCGGTCTCACGGAACGCATCGAGGAAGCCCTCGTCGGCCTCGACGTGGACGACGTGGCGGCCCTCGCGGCCACGGGCAAGAAGATCCGCACGTGGATTGCCGAGGCCCCGCTGCCGAAGCGGCTTCTCGACGACATCGCCACGCACTACCGGCGGCTGTCCGAGACCGGGGACGCGACGGTTGCCGTGCGCTCCTCCGCCACCGCCGAGGATCTGCCCGACGCCTCGTTCGCGGGTCAGCAGGAAACCTATCTCAACATCCGCGGTTTCGACCACGTCATCGACGCGGTGCGCCACACCTTTGCGTCGCTCTATAACGACAGAGCCATCGCCTACCGAGTGCACAAGGGTTTCGAGCACGGCAACGTCGCATTGTCTTGCGGCATCCAGCGCATGGTGCGCAGCGACCTCGGCGCCAGCGGCGTGATGTTCACCATCGACACCGAGTCCGGTTTCGATCAGGTCATCTTCATCACGGCGTCCTACGGGCTCGGCGAGACCGTGGTGCAGGGCGCGGTGAATCCCGACGAGTTCTACGTGTGGAAGACCGGCCTCGAGATGGGCAAGCCCGCGGTCCTGCGGCGCGCGCTCGGTGCCAAGGCCATCAAGATGGTCTTCGGCGAGGCCGCCCAGGCCGGCAAGTCGGTGCTGACGGTCCCGGTTCCCGACGCGGACCGCCGCCGTTACGCCATCTCGGACGACGAGGTGCAGGAACTCGCGAAGTACGCGCTCATCATCGAGAAGCACTATGGCCGCCCCATGGACATCGAGTGGGGTCGTGATGGTGACGACGGTCGCATCTACATCCTGCAGGCGCGCCCCGAGACCGTGAAGTCCAACCAGCGGCACGACTCCCAGCAGAGCTTCCGGCTCAAGACGCGCTCCGAGATCCTCGTGTCGGGCCGCGCCATCGGCAACCGTGCGGGCATCGGCGTCGTGCGGCTCATCCGCGACCCCGAGGAGATGCACCGCGTCCAGCCGGGCGACGTGCTCGTGACCGACATGACCGACCCCGACTGGGAGCCGGTGATGAAGCGCGCCGCGGCCATCGTCACCAATCGCGGCGGGCGCACCTGCCACGCCGCCATCATCGCGCGCGAACTCGGCATCCCCGCCGTCGTGGGCTGCAACGACGCGACGCAGGTCCTGCGGGACGGCATGGAGGTCACGGTGTCGTGCACCGAGGGTGACACCGGCTTCGTGTACCGCGGCCGCCTCGAGGTCGAGGTGACGGACCTCTCGGTGCAGACCCTGCCCGAGCCGCCCGTGAAGATCTACATGAACGTCGGCAACCCCGAACTCGCGTTCGAGTTCTCGCGTCTGCCCAACGGCGGGGTCGGCCTCGCCCGTCTGGAGTTCATCATCGCCCGGATGATCGGCGTGCACCCCAAGGCGATCCTGGCCTATCCGGACGTCCCCGTGGACGTCCGGCACGTGATCGAATCCCATTCGGCCGCCTACGGCAATCCCGTGTCGTTCTACGTCGAGAAGCTTACCGAAGGCATCGCGACACTGGCGGCGGCGTTTTACCCCAAGCCCGTGATCGTCCGGCTGTCGGACTTCAAGTCGAACGAGTACTCCAGTCTGGTGGGCGGGAAGCGCTACGAGCCCGACGAGGAGAACCCCATGCTCGGGTTCCGCGGCGCCTCGCGCTACATCTCCTCGAGCTTTCGCGACTGCTTCGAACTCGAGTGCCGCGCACTGCGCAAGGTCCGCGACGAGATGGGGCTCACGAACGTCGAGCTCATGGTGCCGTTCGTCCGCACCGTGGAGGAGGCCCGCCGGGTCGTTGCGCTGCTGGCGGACAACGGCCTGCGCCGGGGCGTGAACGGCCTCAAGGTCGTCATGATGTGCGAGATCCCCTCCAATGCGCTGCTGGCCGACCAGTTCCTGCAGCACTTCGACGGCTTCTCGATCGGGTCCAACGACCTCACGCAGCTCACGCTCGGGCTGGACCGCGACTCCGGCATCGTGGCGGACGCCTTCGACGAGCGGGACCCCGCCGTGAAGGCGCTGCTGCGGATGGCCATCCAGGCCTGCCGCAAGCAGGGCAAGTACGTCGGCATCTGCGGCCAGGGCCCCTCGGACCATCCCGACCTGGCACAGTGGCTGGTGGAGCAGGGCATCGACACCATCTCGCTGAACCCGGACACCGTCGTCGGACACCTGGCTGTTCCTGGCGAACGCGCCCAAGCGCCCCGAGCCCGTTCCGGCCTGAGGCGGCGGATCGCCCGTGCTGCGCCGGACCCCTCGCGGGTTTCGGCGCCGCCCCCTTTTGGATTATCATCGCGACTGCCATCACAGTGAGCCTCGCATGACCCAGTACATCTTTGTCACAGGTGGTGTGGTCTCCTCCCTGGGCAAAGGTATCGCCGCCGCATCCCTTGCCGCCATCCTCGAGTCGCGCGGCATCCGGGTCACCCTCCTCAAGCTCGACCCGTACATCAACGTCGATCCCGGCACCATGAGCCCGTTCCAGCACGGGGAGGTGTTCGTCACGGACGACGGCGCCGAAACCGACCTGGACCTCGGACACTACGAACGCTTCATCCGTGCGCGGATGTCCAAGCGCAACAACTTCACGACCGGCCAGATCTACGAGAGCGTCATCAAGAAGGAGCGGCGCGGCGACTACCTCGGCGGGACCGTCCAGGTCATCCCGCACATCACGGACGAGATCAAGCACTTCATCCGGCTCGGCGCCGGCGACGCCGACGTGGCCATCGTCGAGATCGGCGGCACGGTGGGCGACATCGAGTCGCTGCCCTTCCTCGAAGCCATCCGGCAGATGAGCCTCCAGCTCGGCCGCAACAACACCTGCTTCATCCACCTGACGCTGGTGCCCTACATTCCGTCGGCCGGCGAGATCAAGACCAAGCCCACGCAGCACTCCGTGAAGGAACTGCGCGAGATCGGCATCCAGCCGGACATCGTGCTGTGCCGCGCCGATCGCCAGTTGCCCGACGATGAACGCCGCAAGATCGCCCTCTTCACGAATCTCGAGGAGAAGGCCGTCATCAGCGCCATCGACGTGGACTGCATCTACAAGATTCCCGGAATCCTGCACGCCCAGGGCCTGGACGAGATCGTCTGCCGCAAGCTCGAGATCACGGCGCCGCCGGCCAACCTCGCCGAGTGGGACCGCCTCGTCTATCAGCTGCAGCACCCGCACGACGAAGTCGACATCGCGCTGGTGGGCAAGTACGTGACCTCACGGAGTCCTACAAGTCCCTCTCCGAGGCGCTGACGCACGCGGGCATCCACACCAGCGCGAAGATCAACATCCATTACATCGATTCCGAGAAGATCGAGAGCCAGGGCACCGAGGCGCTCGACGGCATGGACGCCATCCTGGTGCCCGGCGGCTTCGGCAAGCGCGGCGTCGAGGGAAAGATCCGCGCGATCCGCTACGCACGCGAGAAGCGTGTGCCCTACCTCGGCATCTGTCTCGGCATGCAGCTCGCCGTCATCGAGTTCGCCCGCGATGTCGCCGGGCTCGCGGGCGCGCACAGCACCGAGTTCGATCCGGCCACGCCGGTGCCGGTCGTGGCGCTCATCGACGAATGGCTCGATCGCGAGGGCCGGGTGGAAGTGCGGTCCGAGAGTTCCGACCTGGGCGGGACCATGCGTCTCGGCAGCCAGGAGGCCGCGCTGGAGTCCGGCTCCCTGGCGCGCAAGGTCTACGGCGAGGATCGCATCGCCGAACGCCATCGTCATCGCTACGAGGTCAACAACAAGCACCTGCCCGCTCTGCAGGCCGCCGGACTCGTGGTGAGCGGCTGGTCCGTGGGCGCCGAACGCCTTACCGAGATGATCGAACTGCGCGACCACCCGTGGTTCGTGGCCTGCCAGTTCCACCCTGAGTTCACCTCGACGCCGCGCGCCGGGCATCCGCTGTTCAAGGCGTACATCGAGGCGGCCATCCGCCACAAGGCGAGCGCCGGGGCCGAGGCGGAAGCGCCGGTCGCGCTCCGGTCGGCGGGCTGACATGCAGATCGGCAATTTCCGCGTCGGGCTCGACGCGCCGCTGTTCCTGATCGCCGGGCCCTGCGTGGTGGAATCCCGGCAACTGGTGATGGACGTCGCCGGACGCCTCAAGGAAATCTGCGGCGCGCTGGGCGTGCCTTTCATCTTCAAGGCCTCCTACGACAAGGCCAACCGGAGTTCCGGCGGGTCCTTTCGCGGTCCCGGGCTCGACGAAGGCCTGGAAATCCTGGCCGACGTGCGCAGGACTGTCGGAGTGCCCGTCCTCACCGACGTCCACACGGAGGCCGAGGCGCCGCGTGTGGCGGCCGTGGTCGATGTCCTCCAGACGCCTGCGTTCCTCTGCCGCCAGACCGACTTCATCCGCACCGTCGCCGCCACGGGCAAGCCGGTGAACATCAAGAAGGGCCAGTTCCTCTCGCCCTGGGAGATGCGCAATGTCGTCGCCAAGGCGAAGGAGGCCAGCGGCCGCGACAACGTACTCGTGTGCGAGCGCGGGTTCAGCTTCGGCTACAACAACCTCGTGTCGGACATGCGCAGCCTCATGGTGATGCGCGAGACGGGCTGCCCGGTCGTGTTCGATGCCACCCACTCGGTGCAGCTGCCGGGCGGGCAGGGCAGCGCCAGCGGTGGTCAGCGTGAGTTCGTGCCGGTCCTTGCGCGCGCCGCCGTCGCCTCCGGGGTGTCGGGCATCTTCATGGAAACGCATCCCAATCCTGCGAAAGCGCTGTCGGACGGTCCCAACGCGTGGCCGCTCCAGCACATGGAGGGGTTGCTCACCACCCTCAAGGAACTCGACGAACTCGTGAAGCGCCGCGGGTTCGCCGAGGACTGGATCACCCATCCCGCCGCCGGCCGCACGGCCGATGCGGCCTAGCCAACGAGAAAGAAACGATGAGTTCGATTGTCGACGTGGTGGCCCGCGAGATCCTCGATTCCCGCGGCAACCCGACGGTGGAAGCCGATGTCCTGCTCGAGTCGGGCGTGAGCGGACGGGCTGCCGTGCCTTCCGGCGCCTCCACCGGCACACGCGAAGCCATCGAGCTGCGCGACACGGAATCCCCGCGCTTCGGTGGCAAGGGCGTGCTGAAGGCGGTGGAGAACGTCAACACCGAGATCTGCGAGGCCATCATCGGCCTCGACGCGAGCGAGCAGGCCTTCATCGACCGCACGCTCATCGATCTCGACGGCACGGACAACAAGTCCCGGCTGGGCGCGAACGCGATGCTGGCGGTCTCGCTGGCCGTGTCGAAGGCGGCGGCGGAGGAATCCGGGCTGCCCCTGTATCGCTATCTCGGCGGGGCGTCGGCCATGCAGCTGCCCGTGCCGATGATGAACGTCATCAACGGCGGCGCGCACGCCAACAACAGCCTCGATCTGCAGGAGTTCATGATCCTGCCCGCCGGGCTGCCGAGCTTCCGCGAGGCGCTGCGCTGCGGCACCGAGATCTTCCAGACGCTCAAGAAGCTCATCGACGGCCGCGGCATGCCCACGACCGTGGGTGACGAGGGTGGCTTCGCTCCCAATCTGGCGCGGAACGAGGATGCACTGGAGCTCATCCTGGAAGCCATCGATCGTGCGGGCTACACGGCCGGCGACCAGGTGCTGATCGGCCTCGATTGCGCCAGTTCGGAGTTCTACCGGAACGGCCGCTATCACATCGAGTCCGAGGGGCTGCAGCTCACGTCCTCGGAGTTCGCGGACTACCTCGGCGCCTGGTGCGACAAGTACCCCATCGTCTCCATCGAGGACGGCATGGCCGAGGACGACTGGGATGGCTGGAAGGTCCTCACCGACAAGCTCGGCAAGCGCGTGCAACTCGTCGGCGACGACGTGTTCGTCACCAACACGCGCATCCTGCGGGAAGGCATCCGCCGCGGCATCGCGAATTCCATTCTCATCAAGATCAACCAGATCGGTACGCTGACCGAGACCTTCGCGGCCATCGAGATGGCCAAGCGGGCGGGCTACACGAGCGTGGTGTCCCATCGCTCCGGCGAGACCGAGGACACCATCATCGCGGACATCGCCGTCGCGACCAACGCGCTGCAGATCAAGACGGGCTCGCTGTCGCGGTCGGACCGGCTGGCCAAGTACAACCAGCTCCTGCGGATCGAGGAAGATCTCGGGGATTCCGCCTCGTACGCCGGGCGCGACGCGTTCTATCACATCGAGTGATCCGATGAGACTTCTCACCCTGGCGCTCATCGCGACCATCATCGCTCTGCAGAGCCCCTGTGGTTCGGCAAGCGCGGCTGGCTCGAGGTGCATGCGCTCGAAGCCAGGGTGGACGGGCAGCGCGCCGCCAACGACGAACTGCGCCGGCGCAATGCCGCGCTCGATGCCGAGGTGCGCGACCTGAAGGAGGGCTATGCCGCCATCGAGGAACGCGCCCCGCTCGGAACTCGGCATGATCCGGCGGGACGAAGTGTTCTTCCAGATCCTGGACACCCCCGGGAAAGTCACCTCGGCCGCGGTGCCTCTGGCGCCTGCGCCGCATCCGTAGCACCGGGACCGCCGCCGATCCGGCGTGCGGTGCTCACGGCGTTTCCAGATCCTCGGGGCGGTTCACGTTCGCGAACGCCCCGCGTCGTCGAACGTTGCCGAGGTCCATTTCTCCGAACGCACCCAGTCCAGCACGCGTCGGCCGCCGCGGGCCAGGTAGTCGCCCAGCCGGTCGGCCACTTCACGCCGGCAGAGGCAGTGGGCGGGGTGTTCCCGCCCTCCGGCGACGGCGATGGCGACGTCCGAACCCGAGGCGTCCAGCGCTTCGCGCAAGCGTGACACCAGGTCCGGCGGCACGTGCGGGCTGTCGCACGGCACGCTCACCACGAGGTCGGTACTGGCGGCGCCGAGACCCGCATGCAGCCCGGCCAGGGGGCCCGCGAAACCGCCGATGCGGTCGGGCAGCACGTCCGGGACGATCGTGCGGTAGATCTCCCCGTTGCGGTTGGCGCTGACGATCACGCGGTCGACCTGAGGGGCCAGCGCATCCCGGACATGGGCCACGAGCGGGCGGCCGCGATAGGGGAGGAGGCCCTTGTCGGCCCCGCCCATGCGGCGCCCGAGTCCGCCCGCGAGGATGAGGCCGGTCACGGACACGCGGCGGGCCTTCGGAAGAGACAGCGGCTCGCGCAACCGGCGCACGCGCCGGATCGCCTTGTTCGGCAAGAATGATCCCCGGTATCATCCGCCGACTTTGCAGACCCTGCGCCGGGATTCGGCTCCTGCGCAGGCTGCACCCCACGAAAACGGTCGTTGTCCCCGCGGCGCCTCGCAAGGCCCGGCCGGGGCGCGCGACCCCAAGGGAGGAACAGGCCCATGGCCGGTCTGCTGGACAAGGAAAGCATCATCGCCGGTCCCGGGTTCAACCGGTGGTTGGTCCCGCCGGCCGCGCTGTGCATCCATCTCTGCATCGGCATGGCGTACGGGTTCTCGGTGTTCTGGAAGCCGCTGGGCGGCGCGCTCGTGGGCGACGACGGGAAGCCGCTGGCGGCCTGTGCCGCCGGTGCCACCACGTTCGGCGAGAAGATGAGCGGCACGGTCCGCGCCCTCACCGCGACCGATTGTAACTGGACGCAATTCGACCTCGGGTGGATGTACACCCTGTTCTTCGTGGTGCTGGGATGTTCGGCGGCTCTGTGGGGAGGATGGCTCGAACGTGCGGGCCCGCGGAAGGCGGCCTTCGTTGCCACGCTCTGCTGGTGCGGCGGACTGCTGGTGTCGGCGGTCGGCGTGTACATGCATCAGTTGTGGATGATGTGGGTCGGGTCGGGGATCATCGGCGGGGTCGGTCTGGGACTCGGATACATCTCGCCGGTATCGACGCTCATCAAGTGGTTCCCGGACCGCCGGGGCATGGCGACGGGCATGGCGATCATGGGCTTCGGTGGCGGCGCCATGATCGGTTCGCCGCTTGCGGCCCTGCTCATGAACACCTTCAAGACGCCCACCAGTCCCGGCGTCTGGCAGACCTTCGTCGTGCTGGCCATCCTGTACTTCGTGTTCATGATGATCGGCACGTTCGGCTATCGCGTGCCCGCGACCGGCTGGAAGCCCGAGGGTTGGACGCCACCCGTGTCCCAGGGCGCGAACGCCATGATCTCGCAGAACCACGTGCACCTGCGCAACGCGCACCGCACGCCGCAGTTCTGGCTTCTCTGGGTGGTGCTGTGCATGAACGTCTCGGCGGGCATCGGCATCATCGGCGCGGCCTCGCCCATGCTGCAGGAGACCTTCGGCGGCCGTCTGTTCGATCAGCCCGAGGTGGGCTTCGCGCAGTTCACCGACGAGAACAAGGCGGTCGCTGCGGCGGTGGGAGCAGGCTTCGTGGGCCTCATCTCGCTGCTGAACATCTTCGGACGCATCGGCTGGGCGTCATCGTCCGACAAGCTCGGTCGCAAGATCACGTACTTCATCTTCTTCGCGCTCGGCACGGCGCTCTACGCGCTGTCGTCGCTTGCCGCCGACTGGAAGTCGATGGGCCTGTTCGTCGTGGCTTTCTGCATCATCGCCTCCATGTACGGGGGGGGCTTCGCGACCATCCCAGCTTATCTCGCGGACATGTTCGGCACGCAGTTCGTCGGCGCCATCCACGGCCGTCTGCTCACGGCGTGGTCGACCGCGGGCATCCTCGGACCGATGGTCGTCAACTATCTGCACGACACCCGCAAGGAACAGAACGTCCCCTTCGACCAGATCTACGGTCCGATCTTCTACGTCCTCGCGGGCATGCTGGTGGTCGGGTTCGTCGCGAACCTGCTGGTACGTCCGGTGGCGGCCAAGTGGCACATGTCGGACGACGAACTCGCCGCGGAGCGCAAGCTGGCGCACGAGAAGGCCGCGGCGGCTGCGGCGGGTGGCCAGGGCAGCGGGGCGGGCGGCGGTGGTGGCGGTCAGGGCCTCGCGATCGCCTTCTGGATGTTCGTGGGCATACCGCTCGTGTGGGGCATCTGGAAGACGCTCTCGAAGGCGCTCGCCCTGTTCCACTGAGCCTCGATCGCGCGCACCGCTGCGCGCGGCTGCGCAGCCGCGTCGATCAGGCGGCGTTCCGACGCCGCCAAACCTGCCAGCGTTCCTTCCCTGCGAACACCGGAATCGAATCAGGTACCGGCACATCCTCCACGCACTCGAACGCGCCACCGAACAGTTCGTCCATGCGCGGTCGCGAGATGCCGAAGGGTGGCCCGCGGTCGTTGTCGTCGAAGAACCAGTATCCCGCCAGATACTGCCCCGGGCGCACGAAAGTCGCATAGCGCTCGGCGCAGGCGTCCCAGAGACGCCGCGGCAGCGCGCACAGGAAGGCGCGCTCGTAGACCAGATCGAAGCCCGGGCCCGGATCGAACGCGAATACGTCGGCGAGCCGGAACCGGTCCGCATGGCGAGGCACGGCCGCCCTGGCCCGTGCGATGGCGGCTTCGCTGAAGTCCAGCGCCACCACATCGAGACCGGCGTCGGCGAAAGCCGCGACCTCGTATCCGGTGCCGCAGCCGGGAATGAGAACCCTCGATCCTGCATCCAGCGTGCGCGCGTACGCCGCAATCTGCGCGGGCACCGCGCCTGCATCCCACGGCGTCACCTGTCCCTGGTAGCGGGACTCCCAGAAATCCGGGCGGGAACTGTCCTGTGCCATCAGGGCACGGGCGTGGCGTCCTGCGCCACCGGCGGCCGGTTCTCGAGGCGCGCGCGCAGTTCCTGGAAGGACCAGTAGCGCAGGCGCTCGATTGTGCCGTGGGCCCAGCCGTCTTCCGGCGGGAGGTGATGGCTGGCGCCCAGATGCGCGAACAGGTCGGCGAGATCGAGCATGACGCCATGCGCATAGGACGTACGGTCGGCCCCGTCCACGGCGATCGGTTCGCACTCGTGCCCCTGGGGGCCGTGGCTGCCACCCTCCGGGACGGCAAAGCAGGCCTGGACCAGCACCTCGCGGATCGCGGCCTGCGCGCGCAGGCCCTCCGGTGTGCCGTCTACGGGATCCGGGTACGACGCCAACGGCATCCACGTGTAGCGCATCATGCCCGGGATGCCGTTGAAGACCTCGATCAGCTTGTCCACCGCCTTGCGCCTTTCGCCCCGGAATGGCGGCCTCGCCCTGCGCGAACAGCGTCGCGCCGTCGAAGCGCATGGAGGCGGGGACCCCGAGATCGGTCCGGGCACGCGAAAGCAGCTGCGGGCCCTCGCGAGATCGCGCCGGTGCAGGATCGTGAAGGCCATCACTGCGAGGCCGCCGGTGAGGATGAATTGCCCGAAGCCGACAAAGGGGCGGGCATGCAGGGGAGCGTTCTGGTTCACGGAAGGTCCTTGGAGTCTCGTTGCCGGAACTGCCGGGTTGCCACGAGTGCACACAGCGCGAGTGACACTCCTCCGGCCAGGTACTGCAGCGGTGCCGCCTGAGGATACCCGGTCTTCAGGCCCGCCAGCAGCGCGACGGCGCAGCCCGCGGAGATCATGGTCCACACGCCATGCGCCCATCGGTGCCGGCCGCCGGGCCAGCGCAGCGCGAGGCGGATGCCCAGCATCGCGCACAGCCAGCCGCCCGCGGCGCCCGCCAGCACGTCCACGGGCCAGTGCACCCCGACGACGATGCGCGACAGACCCACGCCGATCGCGAGCGCGATCAGCACCGCGCGCACGAACGCGCTGCTGCAGTACGACGCCACCAGTCCGGCGGCAACGAAGATCGTCGCGGTGTGGCCCGACGGGAACGAATGCGCGGAGTACGCGGGGCCGATCACGACCAGTTCCGGCGGCACGAGGACTCCGGGAGGGCGCGGGGCCGACACGAGCGGTTTGCCCGCATGGACGAAGAGCGTCGTGAGGATGGCGCCGATCGCCAGTGCCCAGGCGAGGTCGGCACGGCGCATCACCAGCGCGCGAGGAGTGCGAGCGCGACCGCGGTGTCGCCGAGGATCGTCACGTAGGGCCACAGGGCCGGCCCGGTGTGGAGGCTCCACGCATTGATGCTCCGGAACGCGGCCAGATTGCCGTCGGTGGCGACGGTCAGCGCGAGCAGCGCGAGGGCGACCGCGGGCACGGCCCAGACCCAAGAGACGCCGAGTTCCGGTGCGTCATTCACGGTTGCCGCTCCCGCACGCGCACCAGTGCAATGCCGTTCCGGCGGTACAGCACGTCGTAGCCCGGCAGTTCCGGCAGGCGCTTGACCTTCGCGAGCGCGATCTCGCCGGGCTTCGGATCGCGTTTTTCGACGAGTCGCCCCGAATAGACGATGAAGCTCGGCGTGTCGAGCCCCCACATGATCACGTGGTAGCTGCGCTCGCGGGCGAGCAGGGCGGCTTCCTTCACCGGCTCCTGCTGGAGCGATCCCGCCGCGGGCAGGACGAAACCGGCGATCAGCGCCGCCATGCCGCACCCGGCCAGCGCGAGCCGCGCGGGAATCGAAGGCCGTGGCCGGAAGGCCAGCACCAACGTGCCCGCAAGCACTGCGGCCGCGAGCACGTAGTACCCGGGGCCGAACGCGGCCTGGGCGGACGCCAGGGCTTCGCGATAGTAGGCATCGCGCACCTTCGGACCCACGAACTGCTCGAGAGCGAGCGGCAGGGCAAGCAGCGCCGCGAACACGAGCGCCGCGGGCAGCAGCGCCCAGAATCCGGAACGCAGGCGGTTCGCGTTGAGGGCCATGAGGACGAACAGCCCCGTGTACCCGTAGAAGGCGTAGTGCGGCAGCTTGGTGCCCGACAGCGAGAAGAACACGAGCACGAACAGGAACCAGATCAGGCAGAAGCGCTGGGCCGGATCGGCCCACACGTCGAACGGCCGTCGCATCACGTTGAGCAGCGGCGCGAGGAACGGCAGTGTCGCGACGAACAGCCAGGGCACGTAGAAGAACACGCTGCCGTCGAAGCCGTGCTTGGGGGCGCTGAACCGGTTGATGTTGTGCACGAAGAAGAAGCCCTGGATGAAGGCGTCCCCCTGCGCCGCATACTGCGCGATGTACCACGGCGCTGCGATCGCCACCATGAGCAGCCAACCGACCGGATCGAACACGCCACGGAACCACCGGGCGAGGTCGCGCGTGGTGAGACAGAAGAGGAACGTCGTGGCGACGGGGACGAGGATCGCCACCGGACCCTTGGCGAGGAGGCCGAAGCCAATGGCGACGAAGGCTGCGCGCAGCCAGCGGCGATCGTCATCGGCAAGGAAGCGGTAGGCCGAGAAGCACGCGGCCGCGATCAGCATGTTGAGCAGCGCGTCGGCGATGGCGGCGCGCCCGATCACCGTGATCCCCGCGGCGGTGGCGGTGAAGGCGGCCGCGACGAGTCCGGTGTTCGTGTCGCGCAGCCGTCGGACGAACACGAACACGAATCCGACCCACGCTGTCGCGCACAGCGCGGACGGCAGGCGGAACGCGAACTCGTTCTGTCCGAAGAGTGTCACCGACACCGCCTGCAGCCAGTAGATGAGGACGGGCTTGTCGAAGCGCGGCGCTCCGTTCAGGTACGTGGAGATGTAGTCGCCCCGAAGCAGCATCTCGCGCGTCGCCTCGGTGAACGCACCCTCGTCCAGATCGAACAGCGGCACCCGGCCGAGACCGAGGTAGAAGGACAGGAAGATCCCCGCGACGACGACCGCGGCCAGGAGGCGGTCAGTCGGGGCTGCGGCGGTGCTGAAGAGCGGACGGGAACTCATGAGCCCGGATGCTATCACCGCCGGATGAGAAACAGCGGCGCGGAGAGGACCCCCTGCAGCATGCCGAGGATGCCGTACAGGAGACCCGTGGCCGCGGCGATGTCCGGCGATACACCGGCGAGGCCCAGCACGGCGACCGCCGCCAGTTCGCGCGTGCCGAACCCCGCCACGCCGATGGGCAGCGCCCCCATCACGAAGATCGGCGCGGCTGCGGCGAATGTGAGCAGCGCCGGGGCAGGGCTGCCCAGGGACAGGCCGCACAGCACGAGCGCCGCGGCGGACAGGATCTGCACGACGATCGACAGTCCCAGCGAGCGCACGAAGCGCCGCCGGATGCCCGTGGTCCGGATCGCGGTAGCGTTCCCACCAGTCGGCGAGCCGCTGCACCGCCTGCACACGGATGCGGCGCAGCACGCCGAGCGGCCACGGGACCAGCGGCAGCACGACGATGCCCGACAGCAGCAGCCCGTAACCCCAGAGCACCTCGCGTCCGTGTTCTCCGAAGGACAGCGACACACCCGCCGCGAGCGCGATGCCCGCCGCGACGAACGACAGCACGCACAGGGTCCAGAGACCGCTCAGCCGGTCGAACCCGACCGACACCGACGCCTCCAGCAGCGGATTGCCGCGACGGGACAGTTCGTACGCGCGCAACATGTCGCCCGAGAGTGTCGCGCCCGGCAGGATCGTGTTGCTGGTCATCGCACGCGCGTACATCGCAATGAAAGACGTGGTCGGCGCGGCCAGGTCGAGTGCCCGGGCAATCGTGGCCCAGCGCAGGGCCGACGCGACGTTCGAGGCGATCGAGGCGAGCAGCGCGAGAAGGAACACGAGCGGATCGACCCGCAGCAGCGCCTGACCGAGCGCCGCAGGGCCCGCGAGCCACAGGGCCGCGGCGAGCAGGGCGAGCCCGCCGGCCGTGCGCAGCAGGAGCCGGGCCGTGCGCTTCACCAGGGGCGCGCAGCGTTCACGCGCTGCCGGGCGGCCGCGAGGGGGACACCGGTCGAGGTGCAGCGCGGGTCTGGTACTGCCGCCGTCCCTCGGGCTCGTGGTAGATGCGGGTGAGCAGTTCGCCCAGCACGCCGGTGGCGACCAGCTGCACGCCGATCAGCACCAGCAGCACGCCCAGCAGCAGCAGCGGCCGGCCGCCGATGGAGTGACCGAGCGCCAGTTTCTCGAAGCCCAGCCACAGCAGGATGAGACCGCCGACCGACCCGAGCGTGAGGCCCAGACCGCCGAATGCGTGGATCGGCCGGTGCAGGAAGCGCAGGAGGAACTTGATCCACAACAGGTCGAGCATGACCCGGAAGGTGCGGTCGATGCCGTACTTCGACGCGCCGCGGGTGCGGGCATGGTGCATCACCGGCACCTCGACGATCTTCGCGCCCACCTCGGCCGCCAGGGCCGGAATGAAGCGGTGCTGTTCGCCGTAGAGGCGCAGATCGTGGATGACCCGCGCGCGATAGAGCTTGAGCGCGCAGCCGTAGTCGTGGAGCGGTACGCCGGTCACCTTCGAGATGAGGACCGTTCGCCAGCTTCGAGGGCAGCTTGCGGGACAGCGCGGCGTCCTGCCGGGCCTTGCGCCAGCCCGAAATCACGTCCACGTCGGGTCGCTCGTCCAGCAGGTCCAGCAGCCGGGAATGTCGGCCGGATCGTTCTGCAGGTCCCCGTCGAGGGTCACGATGAACTCGCCGCGCGCCTGGTCGAAACCCGCCTGCAGCGCGGTGGACTGGCCGTAGTTGCGGATGAGATACACGGGGACGAGCCACGGGCGCGACTCCGCGAGACCGCCGAGGATGCGGGCCGAGCCGTCGCGCGAGCCGTCGTCGATGCAGATCAGTTCGAAGCTGCGGCCCGTGGGTGACAGCGCGTCGTGGACGCGGGTCACGAGATCGGGCAGGTTCTCGGCCTCGTTGTAGACCGGGATGACGACGGAGACCTGAGGCAGGTGCGGATGCGCGTCCATCGTGTTCATGACTCGCCGCCCTCGGGCCCGTAGAACATCACCCAGACCAGGAAGTCATCGCTGAACTGCTCGAACCGGTGGGGCACGCCCGCGGGTACGAACAGGACGTCCCCGGGACCGAAGTCATGGCTGTCGTCGCCGTTGCGGAAACGTCCCGATCCGGCGGCGACCACGTACACCTCGTCGCGGGTGTGCGGCGTCTGGCGGTCGGTGCCCGACGGCCGGTACAGCTTGACGAGGAGGCTGCCGTGCTCGAACACGGGGGTCGAGGGCAGGGCGCCCGGGGCGAGCCGGTCCAGCAGCGCGCGGGCGCCCGCGAGGGTGGCGTGGCGGCGTGGCGCCGCGTCGGTGTGGTTGCGTTCAGCGGTCATGAAGGGGCCGGCGCGGGCGCACCGGGGAACGGTTCGAGGCTACATGGTAGCCCGTTGGACCTCGGCCCAGCGGAAACAGTCCACGGTGTGATCGTTGACGAGACCCACGGCCTGCATGAAGGCGTACATGATCGTCGTGCCCACGAAGCGGAATCCGCGCTTCGACAGGTCCTTCGACAGCGCGTCGGAGAGCGGGGTCGACGCGGGCACGTCCGCGATCGTCGCGTGCCGGTTGACGATCGGCCTCCCGTCCACGAAGCGCCACAGATACGCGTCGAAGCTGCCGAAGGCGGACTGCACTTCGAGGAACGCCCGCGCGTTGTCCACCGTGGCGGAGATCTTCAGCCGGTTGCGCACGATGCCGGCGTCGGCCATCAGGACGGCCTTGCGTGCCTCGTCGTAGCGTGCCACGCGCGCCGGGTCGAATCCGTCCAGGGCGCGTCTGTAGTTCTCGCGCTTGCGCAGGATGGTGGTCCACGAAAGACCCGCCTGGGCCCCCTCGAGGATCAGGAACTCGAACAGGCGCCGGTCGTCGTGGACCGGCACACCCCACTCGGTGTCGTGGTACGCGATGTCGAGATCGCCCCCGCGCTCGGCCCACGCGCATCGGGCGGGCGCGGTGCCGGCACGCCGGTCAAGCCAAGTTCGTTGGAGACTTCGATCAGGTTGCCGTCCGGGTCCCGGAAGTACACCGACATCAGTCGGGCGCGTGCACCGGTGCGCTCCACCGGGCCCTCCAGGATCTGCACACCCGAGGCCTGAAGGTGCGCGACGACCGCCTCGATGGGCGTGCGGGTGGTGAAGCAGAGATCCAGCCCGCCGGGCGTCGGGCGATCGGCCTTGGGCTCGAATTCGCGGCCGGCCTCGTGCAGGTTGATCTTCTGGTCGCCGTACAGCAGAGCGAGACGTCCGTTTCCGAAGGCTTCGAGGCGCATGCCGAGCACGCGCTGGTAGAAGGTGCAGGTCGCGGTGAGGTCGCGCGCGGTGAGCACCACGTGGTCGAGGCGGTCGAGAACGATCATGCGGGGCGGTGGACTCCGGTCAGGCAAGGCGCCGCGCGAGGCGGATGCCGGTGAACTGCCAGCGCGCATGCGGCGGGCGGTAGTTGCGGTAGGTCACCCGGATGTGCGCCTGCGGCGTGGCGCAGGACCCGCCGCGCAGTACGAACTGGTTGACCATGAAGCGCGAGTTGTACTCGCCCAGCGGGCCCGGCACCGGCGAGTACCCGGGAAAGGGCTGATGCACGCTGGAGGTCCACTCCCACGTGTCCCCGAAGAGCTGGGCGGGGCCCCAGTCCACGCGCAGCGCCGACAGGGGCGACGGGTGCAGCCTGCCTGTTTCCAGGAAGTTTCCGCCCTGTGTCGCCTCGTGGGCGACGATCTCCCATTCGGCCTCGGTGGGCAGGCGCGCCTTCGCCCAGCGGGCGTAGGCATCCGCCTCGTACCAGCTCACATGACAGACGGGTTCGTCGGGGTCCACCTCGCGCAGGCCCGCGAGCGTGAACTGCATCCACCGCCGACCCTGGCGCTCCCAGTAGAGCGGGGCGGTCCAGCCCAGGCGCTTCACGTGGCTCCAGCCGTCGGCCATCCAGAGTTCGGGGCGGCCATATCCGTTGTCGTCGATGAAGTCGAGATACTCGCCGCTCGTGACCAGACGCGAACCGATCTCGAAGGCCTCCTCGAACTGGCGGTGGCGGGGACGTTCGTTGTCGAAGCCGAAGCCCTCGCCGTCGTGACCGATCTCGCGCAGCCCTTCCGAGCATTCGAACCACGTGAGCGGCTTCGCGCTCGTGGCGGCCTGCAGCGGCAGCGGGCGGAACACGGGGCGCAGGGGGTTCGAGGACAGCAGGTGCTTCAGGTCCGCGAGAATCTGTTCCTGTTCGCGCTGCTCGTGCTGCACGCCGAGTTCGAAGGCCGCGAGCGCGTCGGGCGTCAGCGGCCAGCGTCCCGACAGGTACTCGACGACGGCCTCGGTGACCGCGGTCCGGTAGTGCATGACGGCGTCGAGCGACGGGCGGGACAGCAGCCCGCGGGACTCCTTGGGCAGGCGTTGGCCGAAGGACTCGAAGTGCGAATTGAACAGGGGCCCGAACTGGTCGTCGTAGGCCCGATAGCGCCGGGCGTGCGACAGCAGCAGGAAGGTCTCGAAGAACCAGGTGGTGTGGCCCAGGTGCCACTTGACCGGGCTCGCCTTCGGCATGGACTGCAGCGCGCAGTCCTCGGGGCTGAGGCCGGCGACGAGCGCCTCGGTGGCGGCCCGCACCTGCAGGAACCGCGCGATGAACGGGCGCGCTCCGGGGTCGGGGGCACGCACACCCGTGTCGGTCCGATCGGGTCCGCCGGCCGGTTCGAGGCGGGAAGTGTCACGCAGTCCGGCGGGCGCGCTCATGACGGCTCGCCCCGGCGGCCGGGGCGGACTGCGGTACGACGCTCACTTGGGGACATGGCGATGTCCGGGCGGGACTTGTCGTTGTTGTCGGGGCCGTCGGTGGTGACGGGGCGCTCTTCCAGGGTAAGGACACCGTGTCGGGCCGGTGCGGATCGGTTCGGCCCATGACGGGCGGATGGTACGTCGTCGGACAAACTCCGATCAATGGCTTCGATGAAGTCGCGGCGCAATTCCGGCCGGCGGGCGTCGTGACGCCGGTGTCATGAGCCGGGGATCGCGGTGTCCTGCGGAGAGCGGCACGCTACGAAGGTGCGCTGGATGACGAGGGCATCGACACTCGCGCGGTGCCTCGCGCCGCCGAGACTGCTTTCGACCTGCCCGCGGCGGGCGTGCCAGCCCGCCAGTTCCGGGTCGCTCAGCAGGCCGCGCAGCGCCTCGACGCGGAAGCGCTGCGGTCGGTCGGCCTCCTCGAAGAGCAGCGCGATCCAGGAACTGTCGTGGCCCCAGGCGTCGCTGTAGACCGTCCGCCCGTCGAGAATCGTGTTGAGCCGCTCCGCCACTTCCGCGACGGGCCGGCCGTGAGTCAGCAGGATGTCGCGGCGGATGCGGTGCACGGCCTCGGCCGCGGGGTCCCAGTGGGTCCAGGAGGGCGCGGGCCGCACGAGAAAGCAGTGGGTGCGGTCATCGGGCATCGCGAGCCCGATCTCGATGGGATAGCCGCCCCGGCCGAAGCCGGAGGCCTCCACGTCGATGACGATGGGAAGTTCACTCACCGGGGACGTCCCGCCCGGAAGGCGAGCCAGCCGAGGATCACGCCGAGCGGGCCGGTGACCAGGGCGAGGTAGGCGGCGATGTTGTCCTCGGAACTGAGACCGTGCCACACCGCGAACGCCGTGACGCCCGCGAACAGCAGCGCCGCGACCGTGTAGGCGGTCTGCCTCAGTGCGACGGACCAGGCCTGCTTGCGCTGGCGGGCGCGTTCCTCGGCGTGGGGCGAGAGCTTCTGCAGCATGGACGCGATGATGAAGATCGCGAACAGCACGAGCAGGATGCGCAGCATCATGGCTGCGTCCCCCATTCGGACCACGGGATGTCGCGGCCCGGAAACGCGACACGCGGGAAGGGCCAGGCCTCGCCCAGCCAGCGGCGGAAGTCCGCCTCGAGCCGGTCCTCGGCAATGCCGCCGTCCCCGGTCCGGCGCGACCAGTAGTAGGCCTCGGCATCGTGATCGGGGCGGCGGCTCGGGAACAGATACAGGCAGCCGAGCACCCGCGCGCCGTCGGGCGTGGTGATCGTGTAGGCGAAGGAGGTCCGCAGCGCGAACTCCTTCTGGTGCCAGGCGAGGTCCACGAGATCGTCCTCCAGCGTGAGCGTCTCCGCGGGCCAGCCCCAGCCGGGACCGAAGCGCTCCCAGAGGTGCGCGCGCGAGGACATCACGGCGTCGTAGTCGCGCACGGCATCGTGCACGGTCAGCGGACGCACGACGTAGCTCCCGGTGCGGTAGCCCTCCGGCACCTTCACGGAAGGCGGCAGCCACGGCGTCTTCATCGTCCCTCCCTCGCCTCTCGATACCACGTCCGCGCATCCTCCGTCAGCCCGGGGAGGTCCTCCGGGAGCAGCAGCCGGTCCTCGACGAGCTTCGCGGCCGCGGCGCGCACCTGCGCCACGTAGTCCGTCTCGTCGCGATACAGGCGCAGCAGCGGCGGCCGGGGATCGCCGAGGGTGAGCCCTCCGGCGCCCGTCGCGGGCAGGCGGATGCGCGACCCGAGCAGGTCGCACAGGTCGTCACCGCCGAACTCGGCCCGGCGCGTGTTCCACCCGAGGAAGGTGGCAACCGGCACCTCCAGGAGCGGATGCCGGATGCCCGCGATGTCGTGGCCCAGGGCGTCCACCTGCGGGACGAGGACGTGGTGCGGGTACTTCACCTCGGGAAAGAGCTTGTCGATGACGCCGCGGTTGCGCTGCACGCGGGGGCCGAAGTCGCGTTCGCCCGACCCGTTCACGAGCCCGGCGTAGGTCACGCCCGGCAGAGCGGGCCACGCCAGGTCGGCAGGATCGACCAGTGTGCCGTCGTCGATGCGGGGCACGCGCGACTCGGGCGGCCTGCGGTCCTCACGTACCCAGTCCTCGAGCGCGACGAAGAGCGCGCGCAGCACCGGTCCGGGGTGGAGCGGGTTGGAGCGCTGCTCGCACTGGCGGTTGCCGATCCCGTAGCCGGGCGGGTCGCCCTTGTGGCCGCCGTGCTGCAGGCTCGACAGCAGGAAGCGCCGCACGCGCGGGCTTTCCGTGAGATCAAGCCGCCCGCCTTCGGTGGTGCCGGTGAGGGAGGCACGGAACTGCCAGTACTCGTTCGAGGTGTCGGTATGGATGACCTTCGGGTCCGTGGACGGGCGCTTCAGGATTCCGTCGGGCACGCGCGTGAGCGGGTCGCCGCGCACGCCGTACTGATGCGGGAAGTTGGTGTCGGGTATCCAGCGCTCCCGATGCTGCTGCGAGAAGGGATTGGGCTGCGCGAAGCGGTAGTTGAGGAAGAGCTTGTGCACGCCGGCCACGTGGATGTGCATGCCGTCGCACACGCGCCGGCCCTGTTCGTCCTCGTTGAAGCCCTGGTAGAGGAAGTCGCGCAGGTACATGCCGGAGGACGAGATGCCCAGGCACAGTGCCGTGTCCAGTCCCGGGACTGGCGTGGCCGGTCCGTCGGTGCCCGGGCGCCGGAGGAACGAGACGAAGTCGCGTGTCGTGAGGTAGCCCAGGCCCATCACGGGCGAGCCCTCCGCGCGATAGAGCAGGTGGTAGTTGCGGTCGTTCCGGAAGCCGGTGCGCAGGCAGACGTCCGTCCGGCTCGGCGTGCCCGGCCAGCCCCGGGGGCACGTCGCGAAGGCCCAGTCGGCGTCCGGCACTCTCTCGCCCCGCGGAATGCCCGGGCCGTTCGGGCGGGGCGAGTCGCTGGCGGTCACCCACAGTTCGGCATCGGCAGCCCCCTTGTCCGTGGAGACGGCCGGAAAGCTCAGGAACGCCGGGCTCCCGGACAGGGGCAGGGTGACGGGCGACTCGCCCCCGAAGTTGCGGTCGCCGAACTCGGTGAGGATCCGCTCGACGACGGGTTTGCCCTCCACGAGCGTCTTCGGGAAGTCCACGGTCAGTCGGTGGTCCCCGGGTGCGATGTCCGCGCCCCAGCCGACCCACGCCAGCACGTGCCCGCGGTTCATGAAGAAGCCGTTGCCGAAGTCCTCGGGCGCCGACGGATCGTTCATGTTCGCGCCCGACGGGGTGTCGTGGAAGCGCATGAAGGCGATCTTGCGTCCGCGGTTGTTGACCTCGAAGAGCAGCGTGCGGCTCGCGCGCGCCATGTCGACGGGCTTCAGGATCGTGAAGTCGGCGGAAAAGGCGACCCGTCCGCGCGGGTCGCGCGGCGCGAGCCCCAGGTCGAAGACGCGGGCATTGCGCTCGTCGTCCGGGTCCACCTCGAAGTGGACGCGGCCGGAGAGCTTCTCGTAGGCGCCGGCGGCGCCGAAGGCCTGTCCCGCGGCCACCACTTCCTGACGCTCCACCTCCAGACGCACCACGCGGGCGTCCGCGGCCGGCGCGGACAGCCCCAGGCCGCAGGCGGCCAGGCCGAGGAGGGCAGCACGCATGATCGCGCTCCGTTGCAAAGGTGGCCGAGTGTGCCACGACGGCCTGCCCGCCGTCCCTCGCGGGCTACAATCAGGCCTTCCCTCCCGCCGGAGCCCCGCATGGAAACCGCGGCCAAGATCGCCGATTCGCTCCAGACCCGCGTGGTCCGCGCGACCTGTCCGCACGACTGCCCGGACGCCTGTTCCATGCTGGTCACCGTCGACACCCGCACGGACCGCGCGATCGAGGTGCGCGGCGATCCGCAGCATCCGGTCACGCAGGGCTACCTCTGCAACAAGGTCAACAACTACCTCGACCTCGTCTACAACGGCAACCGCGTCCTCTACCCCTACCGGCGCGTCGGACCGAAGGGCCCCGGCGCGCGCTTCGAGCGCACCACCTGGGACGACGCGCTCGCGGCCATCGCCGCCAACCTGAAGGACACCGTCGAGCGTTACGGGCCCGACGCCGTCCAGCCGTACTCGTACTCCGGCACGCTCGGCTTTCTCGGTTTCCTGGGGATGGGCGACCGCTTCTTCAACAGGATGGGTGCCGCGCGGCTGGAGCGCACGATCTGCACTGCCGCCGGCCGCGCCGCGAGCCTGTACACGACGGGGCAGGTGCACGAGGCCGACATCGAGGACATCCCCGGCATGGACCTCGTGGTGCTGTGGGGCACCAATCTCGTCAGCACGGGCGTGCACGCCATGCCGTTCGTCGTCGCCGCCAAGGAGCGCGGCGCCACCATCGTGGCGGTCGATCCCCGACCCACGCGCACGACGGCCTTCGCCGACTGGCACATCCAGCCCCGCCCCGGCACCGACGCCGCGCTTGCGCTGGGCATGATGAAGATCATCGTCGACCACGGTCTCCACGACGAGGCGTTCCTGCGCGAGCAGACGGTCGGCTGGGAGGCGCTGCTGCGCGACCGCCTGCCCGAGTACACGCTCGACCGCGTGGCGGACATCACCGGCATCCCGGCGGCGGACATCGAGCGCTTCGCGCTGCTCTACGGCCGCACGAAGAAGTCCTTCATCCGCCTGAACTGGGGTCTGCAGCGGCACGACAACGGCGGCGCAATGACGCGTGCCGTGAAGCTGCTCCCGGTGCTCACGGGGGCGATGCGTACGCTCGGCGGCGTGTGCGTCGGCACGGGGACCGAACTGCGCAACGTGAACATGGCGAAGCTCCAGCGCACCGATCTGCTCTCGGGCCGCAAGCCGCGCACGGTCAACATGATCCAGATCGGGATGGCCCTGGAAGACCCCGCGATGGATCCTCCCATCAAGTCGCTGTTCGTGTGGAACTCCGACCCCGCCAACTGCGTGCCCGACACCGTGAGCGCGCGACGCGGGATGATGCGCGACGACCTCTTCGTCGTGGTGCACGACACGTTCTTCAGCGACACCTGCGACTACGCCGACTACATCCTGCCGGCCGACACCACGCTGGAGCGCACGGACCTGCTGTGCGCCTACGGCAACTACTACTACTCGCTGTCGGAGCAGGCCATTCCCAAGATCGGCGAGAGCCTCGACAACAACGAGCTGTTCCGGCGCCTCGCGGTGCACATGGGCTACGACGACCCCTGCTTCCGCCAGACCGACGAGGAGATGATCCGGGAGATCCTCGATCCGGACTTCAATCCGCTCTTCGAGGGCATCACCTACGAGGGGCTCAAGGAGACCGGCTGGGCGAAGGCGGCCATCGATTCGCCGCGGCGGCCCGGCCTCAACAGCGGCCGCTGGGCCACGCCGTCGGGCAAGATCGAGATCTGGTGCGACGCGCTGGCGAAGGAGGGCAAGGATCCGCTCCCCGCGCACGTGCCCGAGCGCGAAGGCTTCTTCAGCACCGAGCGCAAGCGGCACTATCCGCTGCAGGTGCTGAGCCCCGCCACGCACTACTTCATCGGCGCGAGCTTCCAGCACGTGCCGCGGCTGCAGGCCATGATGTCCCGGCAGACCTTCGAGATCGCCGAGGCCGATGCCCGCGCCCGCGGCATCGCCGACAGCGACTTCTGCCGGCTGTACAACGACCGCGGCGAGGTGTTCGGCCACGCGCTGATCGTTCCCGGCATGATGGCCGGCGTGCTGAGCGCGCCCAAGCAGCTGCAGGGTTCGCGGCAGGCCAACGGTGTGAACATCAACGCGCTCGTGAGCCAGGAGGAGGCGGACATGGGCCGCGGGCCTGTGTTCTACTCCACGCTCGCCGAACTCGAGAAGGTCGCCGACCCCGCTTCGGTCCGCCCCATCGACGCCATCACCACCGCGCCCGCCTCGAAGGCGCACGACTGAGCTTTCCCTGAACCCGACTCTCCGGAGCCCCCGATGACCGCTCGCATCATGGACGGCCTCGCCGTCTCGAAGGATGTTCGTTCGCGCCTGCAGACCCGTGTGGAGGCGCTGCGCGCCCGCGGCCTCACCCCCGGCCTCGCCGTGCTGATCGTCGGCGACAACCCCGCATCGAAGGTGTACGTGCGCAACAAGGCGAAGGCCTGCGGCGACATCGGCATGCATTCCGAGATCCACGAGTACGCGGGCGACGTCCCGCAGGAGACCGTGCTCGCGAAGATCGCCGAGCTGAACGCCGATCCGCGCATCCACGGCATCCTGGTGCAGTTGCCGCTGCCGAAGCACTTCGACGTGGATCAGGTGCTGGAGACGATCTCCCCGCACAAGGACGTGGACGGCTTCCACAAGGAGAGCCTCGGCGCGCTGCTCGCAGGCACCCCCACCTTCCAGCCGTGCACGCCGCACGGGGTGATGGTGATCCTCGACCACTACGGCATTCCGCTCGCCGGGGCCGACGCGGTGGTGGTGGGCCGCAGCAACATCGTGGGCAAGCCGCAGGCGCTGATGCTGCTGTCGCGCGACGCCACCGTCACCATCTGCACGTCCAAGACCCGGGACCTTGCTGCGCACACGCGGCGCGCGGACGTGCTCGTGGTCGCCGTGGGACGGCCGGGGGTGGTGACCGGCGACATGATCAAGCCAGGCGCTGCCGTCGTGGACGTGGGCATCAACCGGACGGCCGACGGCAAGCTCGTGGGCGACGTGGACTTCGCGTCGGCGCAGTCCGTCGCCGGCTGGATCACCCCGGTGCCCGGCGGCGTCGGGCCCATGACGATCACCATGCTGCTCGCGAACACCGTGCACTCGGCGGAGCACGCGGCGGGCGTGGCGTCGGTCGCCCCCTGAGCCGGGGAGGCGTCATGCAGCTCATCGATCTGACGGTCGCGCAGGCGGCGGCGGAACTTGCCTCGGGACGGCTGGGTGCCGAGGAGTACGCGCGAGCGCTGCTCGCGCGGGCCGAGCAGTTCGCCTCCCTGAACGCCTTCATCCATCTGCACCCGGAAGCCGTCGTCACCGCAGCGAAGGCCGCAGACGCGCGCCGGGCACGAGGCGAGAGCCTCGGTCCGCTCCACGGCGTGCCGCTCGCCATCAAGGACAACCTCGACACGGCGGGCGTGCCGACCACGGCGGGCACGCCGGGCCTGCGCGGCAATGTGCCGACACAGGATGCGCCAGTCGTCCGGCGGCTGGTGCAGGCGGGCGCGATCGTCCTGGGCAAGGCCAACATGCACGAGCTGGCCTTCGGCATCACGAGCAACAACGCGGCCTTCGGTCCCGCGCGCAATCCGTGGGACCCCTCGCGCATCGCGGGCGGGTCCAGTGGCGGCACCGGGGTCGCCGTCGGTGCGCGGATGGCCCCGGGCGGCGTGGGCAGCGACACCGGCGGCTCGGTACGGGTGCCCGCGGCGCTGTGCGGCATTGCAGGGCTGCGTCCGACCCTGGGGCTGTGGCCACAGGACGGCATCGTGCCGATCTCGCACACGCGCGACACCGCAGGCCCCATGGCTCGCACCGTCGAGGACTGCATGCTGCTGCACGATGTGATCGCCGGGTCGCGCACGCGCGAGGCGCCCGCGCTCCCGCTGACCGGTGTGCGGCTGGGCGTGCCGCGCGCGGATTTCTGGGCCGATCTGGACGGCGAGACCGCGCGCCTGTGCGAAGCCGCGCTGCAGGTCCTGCGCGACGCGGGTGCGGTGCTGATCGAGGCGGACCTCACGGACGTGATGACCCTCGAAGGCAAGGCCGGCTTTCCGATCGCGCTGTACGAGACCGTCACGGATCTGAACGCGTATCTGAAGGCGCACGGGTCGACACACGACTTCGCGTCGCTCGTGCAGCTGTGCGCCAGTCCGGATGTCGCGGGCCTGCTCCAGCACGTCGCCGGCGCAGGCGCGATTCCGGAGGCGCTGTATCGCGAGGCGCTGGACGTGCACCGGCCGGCACTGCAGGCCGCGTACGTGCGCTACTTCGACCGGCAGCGTGTCGAGGCCGTGGTGTTTCCCACGACTTCGCTGCCTGCAGCACCCGTGGGGCAGGACGAAACGGTGCTGGTCAACGGCAAGCCGGTGTCCACCTTCCACGCCTTCATCCGCAACACCAGTCCGGGGAGCGTCGCCGGTCTTCCGGGTCTGAGCATTCCGGTGGGGCTCACCACGACGCGGTTGCCGGTGGGTCTGGAACTGGACGGGCTGGCGGGCAGTGACGCCCGCCTGCTGTCCCTCGGGCGCGCACTCGAGGCCCTGCTGCCGCCGCTGCCCGCGGCCTGCTGAATCCGCGCGTCCGGGCGGACGCGCGGCGCAGTCAGTCGATCTTGGCGACGACCCTGCCGGTGACCCGGCCGGCTTTCAGTTCATCGAGCGTCCGGCTCACCTCGCTGATGGGGCGCACCTCGATCGGGATGGGCTTGAGCCGGCCCTGGCGGGCGAGGTCGACGACGGCTTCCAGTTCCTTCACGGTGCCCACGTTCGAGCCCACGATCGTCAGCGCGCGCTGCACGATGGTGACGAGCGACACGGGAATCTCGCCGCCGTACAGCCCCACCAGGACCACGTGGCCGCCCTTGCGCACGGCGCCCAGCGCGAGCGTCGCGGTCGGGGCGTTGTTCACGAGATCCACCGCGCCGAAGAGCGGACCACCCGCCGCAGCCTGGACCTGCTGCAGAGCATCCGCGTCACGGCCGTTCACCACGGCGGCAGCCCCGGCGGCCCTGGCCGCATCGAACTTCGCGGGGTCCACGTCGACTGCCACGATGCGCTCGTGGCCCAGCGCGCGCAGCATGCCGATGGCCATGAGGCCCAGCCCGCCCGCGCCGATGACGGCCACCCATTCGTCCTTCGGGACCGGGCGGAGCTTGTCGACCGCGGCGTAGGTGGTGAGCCCCGAGCACGCGAGCGTGGCCGCCCAGACCGGGTCCACGCCGGAGGCGTCGACGAGATAGCGGGGATGCGGGATCAGCAGGTGGTCGGCGTAGCCGCCGGGCTTCTGGATGCCGATCCACCGCGGAGACATGCAGTGGTTGTCCTGACCCTCCAGGCAGCGTGCGCAGGTGCCGCAGCCGATCCACGGACACACGAGGCAGTCGGCACCGATCGGCACGGCCTCTGCGTCGGGGCCGGCGGCGACCACTGTCCCGAACGGCTCGTGGCCCAGGGTGACGGGCGGCTTCATGCCGCGCTCGGACATGTGGAAGCGCTTGCCGCCGCCGAGGTCGAAGTAGCCGTCGCGGATGTGCACGTCGCTGTGGCACACGCCGCAGTAGCGAAGCTTCAGAAGGACCTCGGTGCCCGTGGGCACCGGCGTGGGGTGATCGCGGCGGACCAGCGATCCGCCCCACTCGACGACGTCGTAGCTGTACATGCGCTCTCTCCTCCCTTTGCGGGCGTGTTCTCGTGCGGAACCGGTACGGCGAGCGTAGCCGATTCCCGCGCGGGGAGGGAGGGAGACCGCCGCGGGCGTCAGCGCATGAAGCAGCCGTACTCGCCGGGGTCGCCGTCGCGGATGAAGATGTCGCGGTCCATGAACACCGGCGTCACGCCCAGCCGGAGAAACTTGGCGCCGTTCGGGGAGACGTAACCGGTCTCGCCCTTGGAGAGCGTGAAGGTCTCGGTGCCGCTTCCCTTGAGTGTGACCACGCCTTCGCGCACCTGCACGTACACGCCAGGTTCGGCGAAGTCGTCCTGCTGCACGCCGAACAGTTCTTCCAGGTTCAGCTTGAGCTTGTCCGGGCGCGGTGCATTGGAGCGGTCGAAGAACGCCGGCATGGCGGGCAGCCGCTTCGGCGCGTCGTTCTCGGAGGCCACGTTGACCGCCTCGCCCTCGCAGAACTGCTCTTCGCCCTTGTCGTTGCGGACCACGTTGCAGCCCTGCCAGTTGCCGCCGGTGAGCCCCGGCGGCACGTCGGCCGGCCCGGCCTCGCCGTCCTCCGCGCAGGGGCCGGTGCACATGAGATCGAAGCCCGTGCCGCGCACGCCGATGGTGGCGACCGCGGTGTTCACCTGGAACTGCCGGTTGTTGCTGCGCGCGACCAGACCGGTGAGGGCACGCAGACCGCCCTTGAGCAGGCGGAACACCACGTTGCCCTGTTCGGGGCGCGACGGTTCGTACTTGTAGCGCTCCACGGCGAAGCGCGTGTTCTCCTGCAGGACGACGCGCGTGCCGTCCTGGAAGATGACGACGCCGAATCCCTGGCGGGACGTTTCCAGGACGTCCTCGGCGTAGATGGGATCTCCGACGGCGAGCGGTTTGCCGGCGCGCGGACCGGTCATCGGAGCGACCCTGCCCTGGATCGCGATGAGCCGGCCCACGTAGCCCGGGGTCCGCGCCACGGAGGTGGTGATCTCCTTCTTCGCCTCGACCGCGCAGTCGTCCTCGCAGATGCGGGTGGTGAAGTCGGTGCCGCGGATGCCGATGGTGGCCGTGCCGGTGTTTAACTGGAAGGCCGTGGGGCGCCGCTGGCCGAGCAGGCCGGTCAGCGTGCGCAGACCGCCCTTCAGCAGCCGGAGGACCGTGCTGTCCTCCTGCGGCGCAGCCTGCGCGAACTTGTAGCCCTCGATGCGGAACTCCGATGAGGGCCGCAGCGTGAGCTTCGCGCCATCGCGCAGCTCGATCACCGCGCGGCTGTCGGGCTGCGTGAGCACCGTGTCGCCGGCGCGCACCGCGGACCCGCGGGCCATGATGCCCATGGCGCCGGTGGCACGCTGTACGGATACCACGCCCGTCACGCTGGTGGCGCGGCCGGCTTCGGTGTCCTGGGCCTGGGCGGCGACGGTGCACAGCGACAGCGCAGTCGCAAGGAGGATCGCTTTCACGGGGTTCATTGGCATGCGCCTCCGCCGTTGTTCCGGAATGTGGTGGCGACGAGTTCGTCGTCGGTCTGGACCTGCTTGACAAAGGAGATGGGCCGCGCGGCCAGCGTGCTCGCCGTCTGCTGGGCGGCCTGCTGCGCGACGAGCGGTGCTTCACTGGCCTTGGCGGCAGTCTCCTGGACCACCGCACCGGGCGGCTGGGCGGCCGGCGGAGGTGGGGGAGGCGGCGGCGGGTTGTTACCTGCGCCGACCAGGAACAGCGTGGCATCCCCGATGGTGGCAAGGCGGTACGGCGTGGAGCCCGACGCCGGGTCGTAGACGAAGAAGCCCGAGTCTCCGTTGGCCGTCGCCTGTACCCCGTTCACGGTGACCCGGTCCGCAGGCACGAGCAGCGGCCGGGCGGCGGTTCCGATGGTGGGGCTGCCGATGATCCGGGCCGCGGTGTTCGTCGTCGTGCCGTCGTTGAGGGCGAGCGAAGCGGCCTCGATTCCGCACTCGCCAGCCCGTGCCCCGAACTCGGCCGTCGCGCCGGTAACGGTGCCGCCCTGGAGCGACATGGCGCTGCCGACGTTCGCCTGAGCGCTGGTGTTCCCGATGAGGCCCGCGGCCTGGGTGCCACCCGTGATGGCAAGCGCGCCGGCCGTGACGTTCACGGTATCCGCCTGGACGACCGCGTTGACGACCCGGAGTGTCCCGTTGTTCACGCGCGCCACGAAACTGCCCGATGTGTCGAGGCTGCGGTTGAGCGTGAGGTCGCCCGTGCCCTGCGTGATGTCGATCGACTGCCAGTTCCGCGCGAAAATTCCGTCGGGCGTGGGGGTGGAGAGCGCCTCGCGGATCGTGAGACTGCCCCCGCCGCGGACTTCGCCGCCCGTCAGCACGAGACTTCCGACGGCGAGGGAGTCGGGCGCATCGAAGATGCCCCCGTTCACGCGCAGGTTGGCGATGTCGGCAGTTCCCAACAGCCTTGCGGTCCCGTTGTTCACGATGAAGGTCGAGCCCGACCCGAAGCGGGTCCCGCCCGTGCCGACCGTCAGGCCGCCGCTGCGCAGTTCCAGCGATCCGGCATCGACATTCAGGGACGGCAGACGGATCGGCGCGCCATCGATCACGCGGGCACCGCTGCCCCCCGTCGTGAAGGTGGCCCCGCCCAGCAGGTCGTAGCTGCCGGGGCCGGCCAGCGTCCCGTCGTTCCACACGAACGTGCCGCCGTCCTTCACCACCTCGGCCCCTGCCGCCACTTCGATGCGGCCGCCGTTCATGTCGACGTGCGCGCCGTTGTGGGTGCTGTTGTCGAGCACACGCACCAGCCCGGAGTTGATCAGACGCCCCCCCAGAACGGATTCGGCGAGGATCAGCGTGCCGCGGTTCTCGAGGAGACCGGTGCCGGTGACGGACTGGCCCGAGAGGTCGAGGGTGGTGTTCGCATCGACCGTCGTACCCTCGCCGCCGTCGCCCAGCACCACGCCATCGCCGCCGACGACGATGCGGCCGCTGCCGGAAAAGGACGTGCCGTTGCCGAACGTATGGGTGCCCCCGATGAATTTGGTGCCCGGCTGGAACGTCACCTGTCCCGAGTTGGAGGTGGTAAACGTGCCCGAATGCGTGCCCGTGCCCCGGAGGACGAGGGTGCCGCTGTTCACGGTGATCAGGCCCGCGTTGGAGAGGCCGCCGCTCTCGGCGTTGAAGACTTGCGCGGCGCTCGTGCCGTTCTTGACGATGGTGCCATTATTGACGATGAAGCCGTCCCGCCACGGCGCACCGGTGTCGATCGCCAGCAGGCCGTTGTTGACGAAGGTGCTGAGCGAGTTCGACGAGGTGGGTGCATCGACGTCACCCGTGCCGGTCCAGCTCGAGCCGGAGGTACTGTTGTTCACGAGCTGACGCGGACCTTCGAAGCTCTTCGGGTCCGCACCTTCGATGACGAGGGCGCCGGTGTCCGCCACGATCGTCCGGCCCGTGCCGTACTGGGAGCCCCCGGTCCAGGTGAAGCGGTCCTGGACGGTGAGGGCGCCGCTGCCAAGAAGGGATCCGTTAAGCGAGAGCTGCACGTTGCTGGCTGTCACATCGCCCGTCACATCCATTTCGCCGCCGCGAATGTGCAGCAGACCGTCGCCGATGACCCGGGAACCGGTGTTGAACTCGTGCCGCGATCCGGTGAGGCTGAGGACCGTCCCGCCGCTGAGATCGAACGTGCCCGTGTGGGCGCCCTCGTTCTCGAGGTCCAGCGAGCCGGTGCGCAGCGCGAGGGTACCGTCGTTGTCGAGGGCGCCGCCCGGGGCGAAGGTACCGCCCGACAGTTCGAGCGTGCTGCCCGACAGGAGGTGCGTGTCGCCCGCGACCGTCAGGGCGCCGCTGGCGAGATTCAGGCGGCCCTGCAGCGTGAGATCGTCGAGCGTGAGGGAAAGACCGTCCAGGACCTTGTCGCCAGCGCCCAGCGCGAGCGTGGCGCCGTTGCGCCGCTCGATCGCACCGGTGCCGTCCAGCGTGCCGCCGTCCCAGGCGAGTTCGCCGCCGTCCTTGGCAAGTGTGGCGCCGTTCTCGATGGTGAGGGTGCCGCCTTCCTGCGCGATGCGTGACCCCGTGCCGCCGACCGTGGTGGTGCCGCCGGTGACCGTTGTCGTCCCGCGGTTAACGAGGCTGCCGTTGAGGGTCGTGCCGTTGAGAGTGAGCGTGCCTTCGTTCCGGAGGGTGCCCCCGCCGCCGATCGTGCGGTTCACCGCCGAGGCCGATCCGGCGCTGCCGAGCGTGAGGATCCCGCCGCTGGCGATGGTCAGGTCCCCGCCGGTGTAGGAAAGCAATCCGTTCACACGGGCATCCGCGACCTGAACGGCGCCACTGGACAGCGCGAGCGCGGAGAAGGTCGTGGGGCCCTGCGCCACGAGCGTGCCGCCATCGACCGTGACGGGCGCGGTGAAGTTCGCGGTGCCGCCGATCGTGATGGATCCTGCCGCGACGCGCAGCGCCTCGTCCATCACGATGGAACCGGCGGACTGCGTGCCGCCGCTCACGGTGATGATCCGGTCGCCGACCACGCTGACGCGGACCGACTGCGTTGCGTTCGGAACTGCGCCGGTGCTCCAGTTCGAAGCGATGCCCCAGTCGCCACTGCCGGCGATCCAGCACACGTCAGCGGCGCAGGTGGAGGTGAGGATGCTGACGGACAGCACCGTGGGCCCGTAGTCGGCCGAGGCCGTCAGTGTCGTGCCCTGCGGCAGCTCGATCCGCGAAAAACCGCCCGTGCGCGACACGTAGGTCAGAAGGGGGCGCAGCACCTGCCCGTCCGCCGGCACATACCCTCCGGCCGGCGTGATGCGCAGGGTGCCGTCGAGGGTCGCAGCGCCGTCCCCCCCGATGGCGAGCACGCCCTGTTGCCCCGTGGTGCCGCTCGGCACTTCGATGTCGAGCACACCGGTCGCCGTCTGGATGAAGTTGCCCGCGAGGCCGAGGGCACCCGGGCCCTGGGTTCCACGGACGAGGATCGCACCGTTGTTCGTCAGACGCCCGGTGCCGAGACCGACGTTGAGTGTGCCGCTGCCGCGGATCGTGCCGTCGTTGACGTGATCTCCCCCGAACGTGACGGAGGCGGGACTGGCGATCTCCAGAGTCCCGGCGTTGCGCGGCAGCGCCGTACCCGCGAACAGCAGCCCGTTCGTGAGGCGGACGGTACCGGTGTTCTCGATGGTGAGGCCCGTAGGCAGCGACTGTGTGTTGATGGAATCCTTGACCAGCGTCCCCGCGTTCGCGAAGACATACTGCGAACCGTTGAACACGATGAACGGCGTGGCGCCCGTGCCCAGCCGGAACACTGCGCCGGACGCGTTGGTGATGGCGCCCTTGGACGCCTCGGTGGCGAGGTGGAACCGTGCACCGTTCTCCAGGTTGACCGTGCCACGGTTCACCCACGCCTTCACCAGGCCGAAGCCCGCGCCGCCGCTGCCGGTCACCGTGCTCACGCCCTCGGTGGTGAGCGTGCCGGTGCCGCGCAGGTCCGATTCGTTGCGCCAGTCGAAGGCGCCGGTAACCCGCACGTCGCCCGTGCCACTCAACGTGACCGATTCACCGCCCTCCAGTGTCAGCGCGCCGAGGGTCGTGGCGCCGTTGAAGGCGCTGGCGCCGCCGGACTGCGCGAAGCTGTCGAGGGTCGTGATGCCGTTGAATGTGGTGGTGCCGCCCGTCTGGCTGAAGCCGCCCGTGCGGGTGGTGCCGTTGAACGTGGCGCTGCCGCCGGTCACGGAGACCGGTGCCGTCGCGGTGAATGCCGCGCCGGAGCTGAGCGTGCCGGACTGGACCGCGAGGAGCGCCTCGACGGTCGCATCGCCCTGGAGGCTGAGGGAGCCGCCCGCCAGGGTGACCGGCGCCGAGAACAGCGAGCCTCCGGTGATGGTGAGGCTGCCGCCCGAGAGCGTGAGCGCATCGCGCATCGTGATGCCACCGATGGAATGCGACCCGCTGGACAGCACCACGGGAGTCGTGCCGCCCGAGTCCACCAGGACGATGTCACCGCTCTGCGGCAGACGGTCGCCGGTCCAGTTGGCGGCGTCGGTCCACAGGCGGCTGTTGGCGCCGCCGTCCCAGCAGATGTCGGCCGAGCAGGTGAAGGCCGCGAACTCCACGCCGACGGTGGGGCCGGGTGTGATCACGCGGAAATGCGCGGGAAGGGTGACGCCCGCGGGCGCGAAGCTGCTGGCGGTCGCGGCCGTGCCGATGAACGGGAAGCGGTCCCCGTCGGTCGGCGTGAAACCGCCGAGCAGTGCCACGGTCAGGTTGCCCGCGAGAGTCGTCGTGCCGGACACGTCGATCCGGTCGAAGTCCGACCCGGCCACCGGGCCGCCGATGCCGACGGACACGAGGCTCGTGTCGGTCAGCGTGAGGTCGCCCGTGAGGGTGAGCCGGTTGGCCCCGGAGCCATCCATGAGGCGGCCGGCGTTCACGAGCGCGTTCCCGGCACCGACGTCGATGCCGCCCCGGCCGGTGATCAGCGCGCCCGCGGCGTTCGTGAACCCGCCAGTCTTGCGGAACGTGCCGGCGTCGGCCACCTGCAGCGTGGAGCCGCCTGCCGTCGTGAACGTGCCGCCCACCTGCAGCGTCGTCCCCGATCCGACGTCGATGGTGCCTTCGTTGGTGAAGGACCCGCCGGGCACGGCACCTGCGGGCGCCGCGTTGATCCGGAGGGTGCCTGCGACCGTATCGACGTGACCGCCGGCGCGGTTGGTGAGCAAGACGTAGTTCGCCGTGCCGCCCGCGCCCGTGAGGGAACCCAGGGTCGATGCGCCGGTCGAGGTGTGGCGCAGGGTCCCGGTGTTGTCGAAGGTGAGGCTGCCTGTTCCGCCGCTGGCATCGCCGACGGTCGAGGCCGAACGAAAGTCGACGGTACCGGTGTTGTTCAGGGTCGAGGCGGCCGCGACGTCGACCGTCACGCCGTCGAGATTGATCTGGCCGTCGTTGTCCACCGTGGCGCCGGAGAGCGCCTTGGTCGCGGTCCCGGTGATCCCGAGCGTCGCGCTCTCGGAAACGCGCATCCGGCCTGCAAGGGTGCCGCCGCTCCACGTGCCGCCGCTGCCAATGGTCATCTGTCTGGTGCCGCCCAGCTGGCCGCCACTCATCGTGAGGGTGTCCACGGTGACGTTCGTGGTCGTGTTGACCGTGCCCCCGGTGACCTGGAGAGTCGACACCGACGCGGGCGTCGGCGTCGCGAATGTCAGTGCGCCGGTCGGCACCAGCACGGTCCCCGTGAGCCCGAAGGTCCCGGCAAGCTGCACGTTCGCGCCCAGGCTCGTCGACAGGTTGCCGCCGCCGGTGATCGTCGAGCCCGCCGCGAACGTGGCCGGACCGCCGAAGTCGACCGTGGCGCCGCTGGCTACCTGGATCGTGCCGCGGTTCGTGAAGCTGCCGCCGCCCGACGCGCCGCTGAAGCCGATGTTGAAGCGCGTCGTGCCGGACTGCACGTCGATGAGGCCGTCGTTGGTGAAGTTCGCGTAGTTGGGCGTGCCGCCGGGAACGCCGAGGCTGCCGATCTGCACGCCGGCGTTGTTCACGCTCCGGATCACGCCGCTGCCGTTGTTGATGAACGTGAACGTGCCGGTGCCCGTCCAGCGGTCGCCGATGTTCATCGGGCCCCGGAACTCGATCAGACCGTTGTTGATGATCGACCCCGTGCCGACGATATCCGTCTGCCCCGAGACCATCGCCAGCGTGCCATCGACGATCAGCGAGCCGGTGCCCAGCGCTCTGGCCGTGCCGTTGTTGCCGTCACCCGTGCCGTCGCCGGTGAGCGTGGCGCCCTGGCCGACGCGCAGGCTGCCGTTCAGCGTGCCGCGGCTCCAGGTGGAGTCGGCGAGGAGCGTGAGCGTGCCGCTGCCGGCCAGCGTGCCGCCGGTCCAGGCGAGCGGCGCCCGCAGTTCCGACGCGTCCGTCACGTTGAGCGTCCCGCCGCTCATCGCGATGCGTTCGAACGAGATCAGTGAACCGGCGGTCTGGGTTCCCGACGTGATGTTCACGGTCGGATTGGCGGCCCCGCGGTCGATGAACACCAGATCGCCGGCCTGCGGTACGCGCCCCAGGCCCCAGTTCGCGCCCACGGACCAGTCGGCAGGGACGTCGCGGTTCCACACGTTGATCGTGCCCACGTTGCCGCGCGTCACGAAGACCTGGGAGCCCGCAGGCGTCAGCGCGTACCCGGCGCTGGCACCCGACAGCGTCATGTTCGACAGGGTGCCGGACAGGCTGCCAGGCGAGAACAGGAGGAACAGTTCGGAGGCGCCCGGTGTGAAGCCGCCGAGGTGACTGATCTGCACCGTGCCGCCGGGCGTGAGCGCGCCGGTCACGGTAATGCTGTCGTAACCGATGCCGCGACCTTGGGTCCGGTCGGCGACGTTCATCACGACGGCGCTGCCGGCCTCCAGCCGCAGATTGCCGTCGATGGTGAGGAATCCGGGGGCATCGCCGACGCGCAGGGTGCCCCGGTTGATAAGAGTCTCAACGTTCACGCTGTCGGTCGTGAGGTCGATGGTGCCGGCGCCCCGGATCGTGCCGGTGTTAAGCAGATCGGCGTTGTTGGTGGTGAGCGTGGCGTTGGCGCCGAGATCGATCAGCCCCGAGTTAGCGGAGAGACCGGAGACTCCGATCGTGCCGCCGTTGTTCACCGCGCGCAGCGTGCCTTCATTGGTCCAGTTGGTCCCGGACATGTCGAGGCGCTGGCCATCGGCGAGGACGGTCCCGCGCACGACGCCACCGGTGCCCATCGCGATGCGCGCGCCGCCGCCCGGATCGTTGCGGACGAGGACGTTCGGGCCCAGGGTGAGCGCGGCCGACCCGGAGCCGAGGTTGTTGAACGAGGAGGACCCGAGGAACCGGACGGTGCCCGTGCCGGCCACGGACCAAGCGGTGTTCTGGGGGTTGTAGAAGAAGGTGGACCCGCCGGTCCCGGGTGACGCGCCGTCGAAGACGAGCGCGGCGTCGTTCACGAGCGTGAACGCACCGGTGACGGTGGCGTCATCGCCGCGCACCAGGACCAGTTCGCCTTCGAGGGAGACATCCGTGAGGTTGCCGTTGATGAAGCGAAGGCTGCCGTCGCTGACGCGGATCGTGCCGTTGCGGATCGACCCGCGGCCGCTGGAACTCACGATCTGCACGGTGCCGCGTGCGGCGTCGAATACGGTGGTGGTGTTCGCGTTGTCGAGCACACCCGCGAGGCGCAGCGTTCCGCGGTCGGCATCGACGGGGCGCTGAATCGAATTGAAGACGGCCGGGGTCAGCAGTCCGCCGAGGGTCAGCGTTCCGCTGTCGAGCGTGATGGCGCCCGCGTTCGTCCAGGCGTAGGTCTGCCCGCTCTGCACGTTGTAGCTCAGCGCCCCACCGGTGACCGACACGCTGCCCGGGTTGGAGAGGAGACCGGTGATGTCCGCAATGCCGGTGGACACCACGATGCTGCCCTCGTTGCGCCAGTCGGTGCCGGTGATCTGGACCAGCGCCGTCCCGCTCGCGGGTGTCACGGCGATTGTGCCCTGGTTGACCCCGCCGGTGCCGAAGTAGATCGTGCCCGCCTGCGTGCCTTCGACCCGGACACCCGACCCGAGCGTCATGGGCGCGGTAGTCGAGCCGAGGTTGTTGGCGCGGGTGGTTCCCGAGAAGACGATGCGGCCGGAGCCGCCGACGCTCCAGGGCACGTTACTCGTCGCGTTCTGAACTGTGTTGGTGCCGCCCGTGCTGTCGAGCGTGAGGACGGCGTTGTCCAGGGTGAGGGCGCCGATCACGGACAGTTCGGCCTGTCCGCGGAGATTGAGGGCGCCGCGCAGCGTCACGTTGTCGAGCGTGCCTCGCGTCACGGCCAGGGCGTCGTCGGCCACGACCACGGTTCCGCCGAGGATGGTGCTGTCGCTGATCAGTGTGACCAGTCCGCGCGCCGCGTCGAAGGTCGTCGTGGCGCCGGAGTTGTCCAGCGCTCCGGCAAAGTTGAGCGTGCCGCGATCGGCGTCGTTCGGACGCGCGAGGGAATTCAGAGTCGCTGGGGTGATGCGGCCGTCCAGCGTCAGCGTGCCGCGGTCGAGGCGCAGCGTGCCGGGGTTGGTCCAGGCGAACGTGTTGCCGTTGCCGCCCGCGAGGTTGACCACGGCACCGTCGACGATGATCGTGCCGTTGTTTGCGGGGAAGACCGTCCACGGTGGCGGTGGCGGTGGTGAATTCGAAGCGGCCCCGGTTGTCCCAGTTGTTGCCGCCAACCCGGAGAACGGCTGCCGGATTGGTCGGCGTCACGCGCACCGTCGCCTGGTTCACGCCCCCCGAGCCGAATTCCATGGTGCCGCCCTGAGTCCCGGTCACGAGGATGCCGGGGCCTAGAGTGAGCGGTGCGTGGTACCACCCGATCCAGTTGTTCGCGCTCGTTCCGGCGAAGCGGATCTCGCCGGTGCCGATCACCGACCAGGGCGCACTGTCGAGGTTGTTCCAGATGTACCCGGTCCCGCCCGCGCTGGCATCCATCGTGATGAGCGCGTTGTCCAGGGTCAGCGTACCGTTTACCCGCAATTCCGAGCCGCGCACGTTCACCGTGCCGCGCAAGGTCGTGTTCTCGAGGGTCGCGTAGTCGAACAGGAAGTGGTCCGGACTCGACTCGACGATACCGCCGGCGACTGTGCCGAAGCCGGACTGAGACGTGAAGAACACCGGGCCCCGCTGGGCGTCGAGGGCGAGCGTGCTGTTGGCGTTGTCGATGCGCGCGGCGATCCGCAGCGTGCCGCGGTCGGCATCGTTCGGTCGGTCAATGGAGTTCAGGGTCGCGGTGGTGAGGGTGCCGCCGAGCGTCAGCCGCCCGCTGTCGAGTTGCAGCAGTTCGCCGTTCGTCCAGACGTGGGCGGCACCGTCGCCGACGTTGAAGTCGACCGTGGCGCCGGCAACACGGAACGTGGCTTCGTTCGAGACCAGTTCGTTCACGTTTACGTCGCCCGTGGTGGCCGTGATCGTTCCGCGGTTGATCCAGTTGTTGCCGGTGAGGTTCGTGATGAACGCCGCGTTCGTCGAGGCGATGTCGATCCTGGCGTTGTTGACGCCCCCCGCCCCGAAGTTGACGGTGCCGCCGCGCGGCGAGGTCACGATGATGCCGTTGTCCAGCGTGAGCGGTGCTCCGCCGGTGCCCAGCTCGTTCCGCCCGGTGGTCCCGGCGAAGACGATGCCGCCGGTGCCCGCGATCTGCCAGGGAGCGGCTGCGTCCGCGTACACGCTGGCGGTGCCATTGCTGTCACCGGCGAGGGTGACGGTCGCGTCATCGAGCGTCAGCGCGCCAGCAACGCGCAGGGACTGCCCGCCGCGGATCGTGAGGTCCGAGCCGAGGGTGACGTCCTGGAAGCGGCCATCCGCCACGTTCAGGAAGTTGCCGTCGATGATCACGGTACCGCCAACGATACGGCCGCCTGACACGAGATTGATCACGCCCTTCGCGGCGTTGAAGTTCAGGGTGCTGTTGGCGTTCAGTACCGTGCCGGAAATGTTGATCGTGGTCCCGCCGCCGGACGGGGCGAGGCTGTTCAGTGCAGCCGCCTGGATGGTGCCGGACAGATTGAGGGTGCCGCCGTTGTCGACCTGGAGGGGACCGGTGGAGGCGCCCAGGTTCGTGAGCGTCAGAGTGCCGTTGTCGGCGCCGAGCGTGCCGCTGTTGGTCCAGGGGTTGCCCGTGCTCGTGACGACGATCGTCCGGCCGAGATTCGCGAGGATGGTGCCGGCGTTCGTTCCGTCGGCCGCCGCCGTGTTGCTAAGGCTGATGGTGCCGCCGCCCGGGGTTGTCGCGTCGGGGCGGATCGTGACGCCGGCGCCGATCGACAGCGTGTGACTGCTCCAGGGGGCGATGTTGTTGTTGTTGTTGTTCGCGCTGCTGCCGGGGCTGGCGAAAAGGATCTGGCCACCCGTTGCGGTGGCGGTGATGCTCTGGTTTCCTTCGTAGAACAGACTGGAGTTGTTGGTGAGGAACACCGAGCCGCCGTCGAGCGTGAGCCCGTTGCGGATTCGGAAACTGCTGCTGGTGGGCACGTTCACGCGGGTGGCGAGCGTGACGGCATCGAGGCTCGCACTGCCGCTCAGGACCAGCCGACCGGGATCACCCGCGATGCGTCCGCCGCGGATGACGGTCTGGCTGGTGTTTGCGTTCAGGGTGCCGGTGGTGGCGTCGAGGGTCAGGACGTCAGCGGTGTTGTCGAGTGTGCCGATGAGGTTGAGGGTGCCGGCGCCATTGCTGCGCTGGAGGGTCTCGAAGCTCGTGGTGACGAAGGTGCCGTCGAGGTTGAGGGTGCCGCCATCCTCCAGCACGAGACGACCGGTGCGGGTGGAGCCCCAGCGGTTGTTGAAGGCGCTATTCAGCGTGACGATGCCGCCCGCGGCCTCGATGCGCCCCGTGTTCTCCCAGTTGCCGTTGCTGCTCGTGACGGTGATGGTGCGGCCGCTGGTGGCCAGGACGGTGCCCGCGAAGGTGGCGGTCGTGTCGGCAATGTTGTTGAGATTGACGGTGCCGCCGCCGGGCGTGGTGGCGTCGGGGCGGATGGTGACGCCGGCGCCGATCGAGAGCGTATGGCTGCTCCAGGGGGCGATGTTGTTGCTGTTGATTGCGCTGCTGCCGGGGCTGGCGAAGAGGATCTGCCCTCCAGCGGCGGTTGCGGTGATGCTCTGGTTGCCGTCGTAGTGGAGGGTGGAGTTGTTGGTGAGCAGTACCGAGCCGCCGTCGAGCGTGAGCCCGTTGCGGATGCGGAAACTGTTGCTGGTGGGGACGGTGACGCGCGTGGCGAGCGTGACGCCGTCGAGGATGGAACTGCCGCTCATCACGAGGCGCCCGGGCTCGCCCTCGATGCGCCCGCGGAGGATGATGCTTCCCTGGGCGGTGGCATTGAGCGTGCCGGTGGTGGCATTGAGCGTGAGCACGTCACCGGTATTGTCGAGTGTACCGATGAGGTTGAGGGTCCCGGCACCGTTGCTGCGCTGGAGGGTCTCGAAGCTCGAGGTGACGAAGGTGCCGTCGAGGTTGAGGGTGCCGACATCCCCCAGCACGAGACGACCGGTGCCGGTGGAACTCCATCGGTGGTTGAAGGCGCTGTTCAGCGTGACGATACCGCCCGCGGCTTCAATGCGACCGGTGTTCTCCCAGTTGCCGTTGCTGCTGGTGACGGTGATGGTGCGGCCGCTGGACGCCAGCACCGTGCCCGCGAAGGCAGCGGTCGTGTTGGCGACGTTGTTGAGGTTGACGGTGCCGCCGCCCGGAGTCGTGGCGTCGGGGCGGATGGTGACGCCGGCGCCGATGGAGAGCGTGTGGCTGCTCCACGGAGCAATGTTGCTGTTGTTGTTCGCGCTGCCCGCGGGGCTGGCGAAGAGGATCTGCCCTCCGACGGCGGTGGCGGTGATGCTCTGGTTGCCGTCGTAGTGGAGGGTGGAGGTGTTGGTGAGGAAGACCGAGCCGCCGTCGAGCGTGAGCCCGTTGCGGATGCGCATGCTCTGGCTGGCAGGCACGGTTACTCGGGTGGCGAGCGTGACGGCGTCGAGGATCGCCGTAGCGCTCATCACCAGGCGCCCGGGTTCACCCTCGATGCGTCCGCCGAGGATGATGCTCCCCTGGCCGGTGGCGTTGAGCGTGCCGGTGGCGGCATTGAGCGTGAGCACGTCGTCGGTGTTGTCGAGTGTGCCGATGAGGTTGAGGGTCCCGGCGCCGTTGCTGCGCTGGAGGGTCTCGAAGCTCGAGGTGACGAAGGTGCCGTCGAGGTTGAGGGTGCCGCCGTCGCCCAGCACGAGGCGCCCCGTTCCGGAAGAACCCCATCGGTGATTGAAGGCACTGTTCAGCGTGACGATGCCGCCTGCGGCCTCGATGCGGCCGGTATTCTCCCAGTTGCCGTTGCTGCTGGTGACGTTGATGGTGCGGCCACCGGACGCCAGCACCGTGCCTGCGAAGGTGGCGGTCGTGCCGGCGACGTTGTTGAGGTTGACGGTGCCGCCGCCAGGCGTGGTGGCGTCGGGCCGGATCGTGACGCCCGAGCCGATGGACAGCGTGAAGCCGCTCCAGGGGGCGATGCTGCTGTTGTTGTTGGGACTGCCGGCGGGGCTGGCGAAGAGGATGCTGCCCCCGGTCGCGGTCCCCGTGATGCTCTGGTTGCCCTCGTAGTAGAGGGTGGAGGTGTTCGTGAGGAACACCGAGCCGCCATCGAGCGTGAGGCCGTTGCGGATGCGCATGCTCTGGCTCGCGGGGACGCTGACGCGGGTGGCGAGGGTCACGCCGTCGAGGGCGGCGTTGCCGCTCATCACGAGACGCCCGGCTTCGCCCTCGATGCGTCCGCCCAGGACGGTACTCCCCTGGCCGGTAGCGTTGAGCGAGCCGGTGGCGGCGTTGAGGGTGAGCACGTCACCGGTGTTGTCGATCGTGCCGGTGAGGTTGAGGGTGCCGGCGCCGTTGCTGCGCTGGAGGGTTTCGAAGCTCGTGGTGAGGAAGGTGCCGTCGAGATTGAAGGTCCCGCCATCCCCCAGCACGAGTCGTCCCGTGCCGGAAGAGCCCCAGCGGGCGCTGGCCGCGCTGTTGAGGTTGACGATGCCACCCGCGGCTTCGATGCGACCCGTGCTCTCCCAGTTGCCGTTGCTGCTGGTGACGGTGATGGTGCGGCCGCCGGACGCCAGCACCGTGCCCGCGAAGGTGGCGGTCGTGCCTGCGACGTTGTTGAGGTTGACGGTGCCACCGCCGGGCGTCGTGGTGTCGGAGCGGATCGTGACGCCGGCGCCGATCGAGAGCGTGAAGCCGCTCCAGGGGGAGATGCTGTTGCTGTTGTTCGCGCTGCCCGCGGGGCTGGCGAAGAGGATCTCCCCTCCGGCGGCGGTGGCGGTGATGCTCTGGTTGCCGTCGTAGTAGAGGATGGACCCGTTGGTAAGGAACACCGAACCACCGTCGAGCGTAAGCCCGTTGCGGATGCGGAACGAGTTGTTCGCCGGCACCGCAAGCCGGGCATCGAGGGTGACACCGCTCAGGATCGTGTTGGAGTTCGTGATCACCAGCCCGGCCGTGCCGTCGTCCTGAAGGCGGCCGCCCGTGATCGTCACCGCGCCGATGGTCGTCGGCGTCGGCGCGGAGAAGGCGAGGGTGCCGCCGCCGCTCATGGTGACGGGCGCATTGATGTTGATGGCACCGCCTGAGACGAGGGACAGCGTGTTCGCCGAGGCCCACGACAGCGTGCCCGTGCCACTGATCGTGATGGATTCGGGCTGGCCGTTGGTGGCGTCCGACGTCCGGATCGTGACGTTGGTCTGGGCGAGCTGGCCGGACAGCGTGGCGGCCGAGAACGTGTTCACGCCGTCGCCCGTGGCGCCGGCGGTCGTGTTGATGACCACGGCGCCAGGGTCGAGAAGCAGTTCTCCCGTGCGGCCGGCCGGGGCCCGGAGATCCGCCGATCCCTGGAAGACGAGTTCCCGGCGCCCGGACACTTCCGCGAAACCGCCGTCCCCCCCGGCGGCCCCGCCGCGCGCGGAGATCGTCCCGGCGAAATCGGTGCGGCCATCCGCCCAGACGATCACGTCGCCGCCGGTGCCGGTGAGCAGCGCGTCCGCAGAGATCGTTGCACCGCCGGCGATGCTGGTGGACTGTGCGTTGCGCACGGCCGGGTCGTTGCCCTGGAGCCCGCCACCGATCAGCACCGTCCCGCCGCCCAGCCGGCCCGAGGCATCCACGGCGGCACCACTGCTCAGTTCGATGCGGTCGGCCACGGCGGTGACCCGCCCGCCGGTCCCCGTGCTCCCGGTCGCCTTCACCTCCCCGTCGATGATCGTCGACCCGGAGCCGTCGATGTGGATCGTGCCGCCGGCGTCACCCGACGCCAGGGTCTTGCTGGCAGCGCCCAGGCGCACCGACGTGGCGGCCTTGAACACCACGGTGCCGCCATCGCCGACGAGGGCCTGGGTGGCGGAGACGACGCCTTCCTGGCGCACGGCGCCGCCGTAGATGCCGATGTGTCCGCCGATGAGCGAGCCGACGTTGAGGGCCTGGTGCTCGGGGGCGGCGATCTCGACGCGCACGTCGGGGCGGTGGGTGTCGACGAGGGTGGCGCGGGAGCCTGCGGCGAGGACGACGGCGCCGTCGGGAGCCTGGATGATCCCGTGGTTCTCGACGGAGGGGGCGATGAGGTAGATGTTGCCGCTGCCGAGGGTGCGGATGGCGCCGTCGTTGCGGATGGCGCCGGCTTCGAGCTCGGCGCTGAAGGACAGACGCCCGGCGAGGAAGTCGGGGTTGGAGACGTTGAGTGAGGAGGCGACGAGGCCTGCGACATCGACCTGGGCGTTGGGACCGAAGACGATGCCGTTGGGGTTGATGAGGAAGACCTGGCCGTTGGACTGGAGCGAGCCGAGGATGAGGGAGGGGTCGTGGCCGACGATGCGGTTGAGGACGGAGGAGGCGGCGGACTGCTGAACGAAGCGTGTGAGCTCGCCCTCGGCGATGCTGAAGGACTGCCAGTGGAGGATGGCGCCGGGGGAGTTGGTGACGGTGAGGGTGCTGCCGGCCTGGTGGAAGGAGGCCTGACCGGAGACGACCTCGGGGCCGACGGGATTGGCCGAGGCCAGGGCGGGCCACGCCGCCCAGACTGCGAGCGTGAGTGCCCGTACCCGTGGAAGCGCTCCGGTGGATGCGTTGGTCGTTGTCATGGTCTGGTCCCCTCGCGTCACCCGGGCCGGCCCGGACGCACCATGCCGGCCATCAAGTTCACGAACCGGAGACTATGCCGGATTCGCCTTGCGTGGCCATATGATTCTCCGCACGACCTTGGTCGGCAGACGTAGGGCGGGGTCATCGGCATTGCGGCAGCGGCTGGTCGTCGTCGACCACCGCCTTCGCCGCCCAAGCGGGCAGGGCGAGGCCCCGGGACAGGCTCCCCAGCAGGTCCACGAACACGCTTTCGCCGACGGCAGGCCGCAGTCCGCTCCCGTAGGTGATGAGGAGGTTCTGACCCAGGACGGCCTCGCGACCGCCCGCGAAGAAGCCGGAACTGCCCGCGTTGACGACCGGCTGGTCGTCGACGGTGAAGCCCCCGCTGTCGCGGTTCGGGAAGCCCAGGTAGATGGTTTCCACCGATCCGGCGATCACCGCCGCGTAGGCGTTCGCACCGGAGCCCGTGGTCATGCGGACCACACCGCCGATCTGCAGCGGAGATCCGGCCGCGCCCACGTCCGGGCTGCCGAACAGGGTCGCCGTGGCACCGTCGGCCGAGCCGCCGATCAGCACGAGGTCGCCGCCGATGAAGCCGCTGCACACGCCGCTGCCGCCGATGCGGGCGGAGCCGCCCTCGCGCGTGGAGCCTTCGTCGACGGACCGTCCGGCGCCACCGATCACGGCGACATCACCCCGGACTCTCAGGTCCGTGCCTGCCTGACCGCCGGCGCGGGCATTGGTCGCGCCCCCCGAAATCGAGAGGGAACCCAGCGGATTGGCGGCGGAGCCCAGTGCCAGCACGCCCGACGCGGACAGGGTGGACTGGACGATGTTCACGGCACCGCTCACGGCGACGCTGATGCCGCCCGCAGCCGTCACGGTGGATCCGGTCATCGAAAGCGACTCGCCCGAGATCGACACGCTGCCCCCCGTGGACACCACCGAAGCGCCGTCGAGCGTGACACCGCCGCGCGTGGTGGCCAGCACGATGCTGCCGCCCGAGCGCACGCTCGTGTTCACCACGAGACCCGAACCGCCCGTGAAGCTGACGCTGCCGGCGCGGTCCAGGGCCTCCGACACCGTAAGCACGCCGTTGGGGACGGAAAGCGACAGCGGCTGGTCGTCCGGCACGATCACCGAATAGCTGCCGCTTGCCGCGGAGCCCTCAGGTTGTTCGAGGAACGCGCCGCCCGCGAGGGCGGTCGTGGTCACGAGGCCGTTGACCGCAAGCCGCATCGGCGCGGCGGGCGCGCCCACCGAACGGCCCGTCAGGACCACGTTGCCGGACTCCGCGGCGATCAGCGCCGAGGTCGCCCCGAGGATCGCGCCGCCCGCCTGCACGAGGATGCCGTTGCTCCCCGGCGCGCCCGAGCCCGACTGCCGGACCGTCGAGCCGAGCAGCTGCTCCACCACGCGCTGCGGATCCGTGCCCTGCGAAACCGTGTTGATGATCTCCACCCGCCGGCCGGTGACGTTGGCGACGTGGATGCCGCCCGCCGTACCGACGCCGGCACCGGTGCCGACCTCGAGGCGGACGGTGCCTCCACCGGAGATCGTCGTCCCGGCTGCCATGCGGATTTCACCGGCACCGGCTTCACGCTGCGCGGCAATCACCCCCGCGCCGGCGGACTCGTGGGCCACCATGCGGATCGACAGGCCGTCGCCGTCCACGTTGCCGTTCACGACGTCGGCATTCACCAGGACGCTGCGGCCCGCCTGCAGCGTGAGCGATCCGTCGGTCGCCGAGGTGCCCACTGCGCGGATCGCCTTGCGGATGGTGATGTCGTTGCTCGCCTGGAGCGTGACGCGCGTGCCGTTGTTCAGCATGCGCTCGATCACGGACGGCGCGACCGTGATGTCCTGTCCGGCGAAGTCGGCGAAGTCCAGCGGGGGTTCGGCGCCGGTCGTGAAGGCATTGGAGAGCACCACGAGGCGGCCGGTGCCGTCGGTCGCGAAGCGGATGAGGCTCGTGCCGTTCGTGCCGTCCTGGAGGAAGTCGGTGCCGTAGTAGCTTGCGTTGGTCTGCAGCCCCGCGTTCGCCCGCGAGCCGATCACGCTGTTGCGATCGGTGATCTCGCCGGTGAGCGACCAGTCCGAAGGCATCAGGGTCACGGCGCCGCGGCCGCCGCCGTAGGATGCCGAAGCAAGCAGCCAGTTGCCCTGGCCCACGGACTGCGGATACGGCGAGCTGCCCACACCGTCCCCGGCGGCACTGCCGATGAAGCTGTTGGCCGCCGTGACCACGCCGCCCTTCGCGCCGCCGATCAGGGAGCCGTCCGTCGCGGACATGCGTGTCACGGCGCCGCGGCCGGCATTCCAATCGCCGCTCATGATGATGAAGTGGCCGCCCTGGTTGAAGACGCGCGTGCTTCCGAGCCGGTCGCCGCCGTTCTGCGAACCGCCGGCCTGCGGACGCTCGCCGACGAGGCTGTTGGCTGCGCTCACCGTGCCGTCGTACCCGTCGGCCGAGGTCATGTTCGCGAGCAGGCCGGTGTCGGCATTCATCCAGGTCGCCGCGCCGCGCCCGTCGGCCCAGGTGCTGGAATAGAACAGCACGCGGGCGCTGCCGCCGTTCACGTAGTTTTCGCCGATGCCGTCGCCGCCTTGGGTTCCCACAAGGGCTGTTGGCCGCGGATACGATGCCGCCGGCCGCTCCGGTCACGAGTCGCCCCGTCTGCTTGTGCAGGGCCGTGACGGCACCGGTGCCCCCGTGCCATTGCGGACTGCGGACCAGCAGATACGCGCCGACGTCCAGGAGACTGTCGCCGACGCCGTCGCCGCTGCGGTCACCGACGAGGCTGTTGGCCGCGCCGATCACGCCTCCGGCCGTGCCGCGGGACGTGCGCGCATTCATGTAGTCGACCCAGGTCAACGCGCCGGCGCCGCCGCCGTACGAGCGGGTCGTCAGCAGCATTGCGCCGTTGCCGACGAATCGGTATTCGGACTGGAAATACTGGGACCCCTGGTAGTAGTCCCACATCCGGCCGCCGAGGCGGTCGCCCGCGTTGGCGCCCACCAGGCTGTTCGCGCGGCTGATCGCGCCGCCGAACTCGCCGAAATCCGTCGTGGTCGTCATATTCGCGAGCAGGCCGGTGGCAGTGTCGAGCCAGGTCATCGCGCCTGCGCCGGCCTTGGTGCCGCCGTCGCTCCAGTCGGGGGTGAAGATGAGCGACCAGCCGCTGCTGCCGTTGTCGATCAGGTGATACCCGGAGAAGCCGAAGAGCGAGCTGCCGACCCCGATCGCCGGCGACATTGCCGACGATGCTGTTCTGGCCCGACACCGTGCCGCGGATGAGTTCGCCGTTCGCGAGTGTGCCCGTCGCCGCGTTGACCCAGGTGATGGCGCCGGCGCCGGAGATGCTGCCGTTCGCGGACCATTCGGGGCTCAGGATCAGCCCGCGCGACCCGCCGATCCGCAGGAGGACCAGTCCGCCGCTGCCGATGGCGTCCCCCGCCGTGCCGCCGACGAGGCTGTTGCTCCCGGAGACGATGCCGCCCGCGTTATCGTCGATCAACAGGACCGGCCTCGCCGTCCAGCCAGGTGACCGCGCCAGCCCCGGCCTTGGTGCCGCCGTCGGACCAGTTCGGACTGAAGACGAAATATCGGGTTTCGTTCCCTGCATTCGACGCCCGCTCCCACGCCGCCGGAGCCGATCCGGTCTCCCGCGGCACCGCCCACCAGGCTGTTGGCTGCGGAAACGATGCCGCCGCGCGATCCGTCGCCCAGCGTTCCCGTCCGACCGTCGATCCAGGTCACGGCGCCCGCCTGCGCCTGGGTGCCGCCGTTGCTCCAGTCCGGAGTCAGAACGAAGAAACGACCGCTGCCGTTATCCCCGACGGACGTGATGCCGCCTTCGCCCAGCCCGTCGCCGGGGGCGCTTCCGAGGAGGCTGTTGCCCGTGCCGACGACGCCACCGAAGCTGTCGTCGGCGAGGGCGCCGTCGCTGCCGCGCATCCAGGTGATCGCCCCCGCGCCCGATCCGAACTGGGCGTGGCGGATGAGGATCCGGTAGGGCGTGTTGAAGCCGAAATAGTTGTCGACCAGCGTGAATGTGCCTTCGCCGATGCGGTCTCCCGCGTTCGCGCCGACGAGGCTGTTGTCCGCCGAGACGGTCCCGCCGAGCTCGAGGAAGTCCGTCGGTCCGGCCATGCCCGACAGCAGGCCCGTGCTCGCGTCGAACCGGGTGAGTGCGCCGGCCGCCGACTTCGTGCCGCCGTCCGTCCAGTCGGGGCTGCGGACGAAGTAGATGTTCGTGCCGTAGTAGTAACCGGTCTGCGTGATGCCGCCACCGCCGACGGCATCGCCCGCGGCGCTGCCCACGATGCTGTTGCCCGAACCGATGACGCCGCCGGAGCGCCCGTTCGCGAGCCGCCCGCTGCTTGCATTGATCCACGTGACGGCGCCCGCTCCGGGCGCGGAGCCGCCGTCGCTCCAGTCGGGCGTGAGCAGCAGCTGGTTTCCGCCGGCGATGGTCATCAGCGACATGCCGGCACCCTCGGCGTCGTGCGAACCGAGAACGCTGTTGCCGTCGAACACCGCGCCGCCCGCCGTGCCATCGGCCAGGCGTCCGCCGGCGCTCATCCACGTGACCGCGCCGCGGCCTCCGCCCCAGGTCCGATTCAGGAGGAGCACCGCGCCGGATCCGAGGCTCTGCACGTCGGGATTGGCCAAGCCGACGAGGCTGTTGGCCGGCCGGATCGCTCCGCCGATCTGGGCGTAGTCCGCGGCCGTGGTCATGTTCGACAGGCGGCCGGTGTTGCGGTCCATCCAGGTCACGGCCCCCGTGACCGGGCCCGAGTTGGTGAGCGCCGTTGCCATCGGGCTCAGCACGAGCAGCGTCGACCCGTTGTTGAACAGGCCGCCGCTGCCCACGCGGTCGCCGTCCAGGGCGCCGGTGAGCGAGTTGTGGGGCCCGACCTCGGTCGCGATCCCCGTGAACTGGTTCGACGCCGTGAGTCCGGCGGGCAAACCATTGGTGCCGTTCATCCACGTGACCGCGCCGAGCACGTCCGTCGAGTCGCCGTCGGAGGTCCACCACTCGGGGCTGCGTACGATGAAGTGGCCGTTGGAAAGCGTCTCGACCGCCTGGCCCACGAGGCTGCCCGGGCGTTCGCCGATGAGGCTGTTGGCGTTGCCGACCGAACCGATGGCAGCCGTGCCCGCAGCGGTGTTGCCGCTGCCGGAGATGAACGTGACTGCGCCGCGGGCGTTGTTCCAGTACGGGCTCGCGACGACGAGGTGCTGCCCGAACCCCGTGACCGTGATCCCGTCGCCAAGCTCGCCATCGGGATTGAAGCGGGTGCCGATCCGGTCCCCGGCGAGGGTGCCGACAAGGCTGTTGGCGGCGGACAGGATGCCGCCCGGTGTACCCGCGAGCGTGTTGCCGGTGACCCCGCTCATCCAGGTGACGGCACCACGCGCGCTGCCGTCGACGCCGCCGCTGCCCCAGTGGGGACTCAGGACCACGAACGGACGGAGAGCATTGTTGCCGCTCAGCTCGACGATACCGCCGGAACCGACGCGGTCGAATGCCGCGCCGCCCGTCAGACTCGTCGCCGCCGAGAGCGTACCCGACGTCGCGCCATTGGCGAGGACGCCCGTGTTGCGGATCCACGTGACGGCGCCCGCGTCCTGCACGCCGCCCGCGTTGTCCCAGTCGGGTGAGAGCACGAGATAGTGGCCGCTGGAAAGGCGTCGGACGTCGCCGCCCACGCGGTCCCCGGCGGTGCCGCCCACGATGCTGTTCGCGCTGCCCACGACACCGGCCTGGATGCCACCCGGTGTGCGCCCCGTGCCCATCTCGATCCAGAGCAGGGCGCCGCGGGCCGCGTTCCACTCGGGCATCCGGAACAGATATCCGTTGGTGACGTTGGTGGGGGACAGGGCGCCGATGCCGTCGCCCGCAGAGGTACCGACGAAGCTGTTGGCCGCGGAGACGACGGCGCCGAGACTGCCGTCCGCGAGGCGGCCCGTCGCGCCGGAGATCCAGGACAGGGCCCCCGCGCCGTCGGCGAAGTCGGGCGAGCGGATCAGCGCATTGCCGTTGCTCGCGAGGTAGCTGGCTTCGCCCGACGCGGTGGCGCCGATGCGGTCACCCGAGGCGCCGCCCACGAGACTGTTGGCTGCGCCGAGCACGCCGCCGTAGCTGCCATCGGCAAACCTGCCGTCCGCACCGTTGAGCCAGGTCACCGCACCCTTCGCGTTTTCGAGGGTTCCACCCCCGCCGAAGTACGGGCTGAAGAACAGCCAGCCCTGGCCGAGCGCGTAGGCGATGGGTCGATAGGTGTAGTAGGGCCAGCCCTCGTAGCGGCCATAGCCGACGCGGTCTCCTGCTGCAGCACCCACGATGCTGTTGGCGGCCGACACCACGCCGCCTGTCGCGCCGTTGCCCAGCCGTCCGTTGGCACCGTCGAGCAGGGTGATCGCGCCGCGCTGCTCGTTCCAGTTCTCGCTCAGCAGGAAGACCCGGTTGCTTCCCGTGGCGAGCGGATTGGCGAGTCCGTTGTTCACGGTGAGCATCAGGCGGTCGCCGGCGCGCTCGCCGAGCAGGCTGTTGGCGGTGCCGACCGTGCCGCCGTTGGTACCGTCGGAGAGGCGGCCGGTGGCGGGATCGAGCCAGGTGACCGCACCTTTCGCGCTGGCGATGGAGCCGTTGCCGCTTCCGAAGAGCGTGTGCACCAGCAGCAGGTTGCTGCCGACGCCGATGCGGTGTCCGATGCCGACGCCATCTTCCGCCGCCGCGCCCGTCAGTGCGGTGAGAAGCGCGCCGTCGCTGCCGCGATAGAGATAGATCGCTCCGGATCGCGTGCCTGCGGCGTTGTCGTAGGGGTCCCGTGACGAGCGTGTTGCCGCCGCGGAGCTCGACGATCTCGCCCCAGCCGTGCCGTTCGCGGCATCGGTGTTGGGGTTCGGATCGAGCAGTTCCCGGTAGCTGATGCCGGCGGCGGTGTCGTCGATCAGGATGTTCTTCGGGTCCAGCAAGAAGCTCCCCGCACGGCCCGTCGTCGCACCGGCATCGGCGATGCCGCCGAATGCGGTGTGCACCTTGCCGGACACCTCGATGAATCCGCCGTCTCCGCCTGCAGCACCGCCGCGCGAGACGAGCGTGGCTCCGGCGCGTGTGGCGTTCTCGGACCACAGCACGATGTCGCCGCCTCGGCCCTGGACGGTGGCGCTCGCACTGAGCGTCGTGGACTGCGATGCGTAGACGTTCGTGGCGGTCGCGCTGCCGCGGGCGCCCGCCGGGCCCCCGCCCACGAGGATCGTGCCCCCCCGGTCGGACCGGTGGCCGAGATCCGGGCTCCGACGAGCGCGACGTCCCGCGCGACGATCGTGACGCCCCCGCCGCCCTGCGCGGTGCCGGAGGCATCCGCCGTGCCGGAGAGGAATGCCCGGCCCTGCGGCGCCGACAGCAGGACAGTGCCGCCGGACGCCCCGCGCGCGTCGATGGTCGCGCCCACGGTCTGGGCGATCCCGCCCGGTGCCGTGACGGAGATCGTCCCGCCAAGGCCCGACGTGCCGGAGGCGAGGAGTGCGCCTGTCTGCGTGAAGCGGTTCTGCGCGTCGATGCGAATCTGCCCGCCGCGAACGCCGGAGGCGCTGACGCGTCCGCCCTGAACGACCGTCGCACCGCTGATGTCGATGTCGCCGCGGCGGGACCGTCCGCCTGGGTGTTCGAGGCGCTCCGGTGAAGACGCCGTGCGACGCGCGCAGCACCACGGTGCCGCCATCGCCGACGAGGGCCTGTGTGGCGGAGACGACGCCTTCCTGGCGCACGGCGCCGCCGTAGATGCCGATGTGTCCGCCGATGAGCGAGCCGACGTTGAGGGCCTGGTGCTCGGGGGCGGCGATCTCGACGCGCACATCGGGGCGGTGGGTGTCGACGAGGGTGGCTCGGGAGCCTGCGGCGAGGACGACGGCGCCGTCGGGCGCCTGGATGATCCCGTGGTTCTCGACGGAGGGGGCGATGAGGTAGATGTTGCCGCTGCCGAGGGTGCGGATGGCGCCGTCGTTGCGGATGGCGCCGGCTTCGAGCTCGGCGCTGAAGGACAGGCGCCCGGCGAGGAAGTCGGGGTTGGAGACGTTGAGGGAGGAGGCGACGAGGCCTGCGACATCGACCTGGGCGTTGGGACCGAAGACGATGCCGTTGGGGTTGATGAGGAAGACCTGGCCGTTGGACTGGAGCGAGCCGAGGATGAGGGAGGGGTCGTGGCCGACGATGCGGTTGAGGACGGAGGAGGCTGCGGACTGCTGAACGAAGCGTGTGAGCTCGCCCTCGGCGATGCTGAAGGACTGCCAGTGGAGGATGGCGCCGGGGGAGTTGGTGACGGTGAGGGTGCTGCCGGCCTGATGGAAGGAGGCCTGACCGGAGACGACCTCGGGGCCGACGGGATTGGCCGAGGCCAGGGCGGGCAGGGCCGCCCAGACCGCGAGCGCCAGCGCGCGCGCACGAGGCTGTCCCCCGAAGTTGCTTCTACCGCTTTTCATCGTTCAGGTCCCCACACAACTCATCAGCGGGCCGCGCTGCCACGGCCCATCGCCATCGCCGTCGCGCCTGCCCGTGGAGGCCACAGGCGCGGTTCGACCGGAACTGCCTCACGGGCCCGGGCTGCGCGCCCGGCACCGTGGCGGGCCGTGATTCACGCTGGCGAGGCGCGGGATCCGGCCTGTCTTTTCATGAGCCCGGCGTCCCTGCGACGCCAGGCCGTCCAAATCTCTTGTCGCGCTAGAAGAACACCGACAGGGATCCCTGGAGCCGCAGGTCACCCGTGTTCTGGCCGAGACCGCTCTGGGTACCGCCGCCCTGCGCGACCCGGCTGACGTCGAGCCGTACCGAGACGGTGTCGCGGTAGAAGGCGCGCAGGCCGAGTCCATAGCTCGCGATGGACTCGGCGCGCACCTCTCCGGGCAGAGGCCGGTTGCGCGCCACATAGCCATAGTCGTAGAAGACGAGCGCACGGCTGCGCAGCCCGCTTTCGTCTCCGAAGCCGAAGTCGGGGGTGTAGAGCTCCACGCTTGAGCGCACGCCGCGATCGTTGGGAATCTCCCGTTCCAGGAAGCCGCGCACCGAGTCCATGCCGCCCACGCCCCACTGTTCGCCCGCGACCAGCGGGTCGACGGTGTACTGGCCGCTCACCGCTGCGCGCATCTGCCAGTCGCGCGGCAGGGCCTGGAAGAAGCTGGTGCCGTAGCGCCACAGGGTGTAGTGCGGATCGCCCAGGGGCCGCACCCCGGTCTGGCGGAGGGCCGACGCGCTGCCGTCGGTGCCGAAGGGGATGTTGCGCGCCACCGTCAGGAACAGCGAGAGGTCGTTCGCCTGCGTCTTGCGCCGCCCGACGTAACCGACGCTCAGCGGATGCAGCGCGACGTCCGGACTCGGAACGGCATTCCCGCCGGTGAGTACGTTCGACGAGAACTCGCGCCAGTCTGCACCGAAGACGATCCGCTGGTCCCAGTTGCCCCGGCGGGGAAGATTGAAGTTGTAGCGCCCCGAGAAGAACTGGCCGCTGCCGCTGATGTTGAAGGCGCCGCCGGCGGTGGACACAAGGCCCGAATCCACGTCCGAGAAGACGTAGGCGAAATCGAGCGAGTCGCCCAGCCCGTAGAGCGGCACGTGGTATCCGAGACCGACGATGCTCACCCGGTTGGGATAGGACGGCGAGGTGATGTACTGCGCGCTCAGCACCTGATCGCGGTTGAAGAGGTTCGCGTGCTGCATGGAGACCCCGAGGCGCAGGATCCCCGTCGTCGGGGTGCCGGTGCTGTCCAGGGATACGGCGCCGCGCCAGGGCTTCTGGTCCACGACCCGCGCGACCGCATCGACGGTGCCGTCCTCCTGCCCCGCGCGCAGGAGAACCGTCGTGTTCTTGGCGGGCGACTCGTTGGCGGTGCGCAGGTTGCGGGCGATGCGATCGACGTTGGGTACGACGCCCGGGGCGAGCGCCGGCAGGCTTCGCCGGACGTTCTCCTCGTCGAACTTCTGGTTGCCTTCGACAGTGAGCCGGCCCACCTTGAGTTCCCGGACCTGCAGGCGGACTTCGCCGTCACGGAGCTCCTGCTCGGGAAGGATGACCTGCACGGTGGTGTAGCCCGCGTCCGCGTAGGTCTTCTCCAGGGCGCGCAGCGCACCCTGGACGGTGCTGAAGTCACGCTGGCGCCCGGTGAAGGGCTCCAGGGCCGACCGGATCTTCATCGGGGAGACCAGCGTCACCCCCTCGACCGCGTAGCGCTTGATGTCGAAGCGTGGTCCGCCCGAGGACTGGGCGCCCGCCGGTCCGGCGGAGGCGATCAGGACGGCCATGCACAGAGCTGCGAAGCGCCGCATCACGAAGTCTCCCTCACTCGACTGTGGATCGTGCCGTCCATACTAACAAAGTGGGAAAATGTGCCTATATGCCGTTCATCAAGCCCTTATGCGGACTTTCGGAGACTGCACCCTAACTGCACCTCCGGCAGAACCTGTGGCCACGAAGCCTGTCCGAGCGGAAAAGCCCGCGCTCGTGCAGGGGTGGCTGGCGGTTCTGCTCAAGTCCGCTGCCCGCCGACCGATGAATGCGCTCGTGAGATCAAGTCAACCTAACGGAGATGACAACCCATGAACACCCGTGAGAGCGAATTCGGTGCCCGGCGCATGCCGAAGCTCGCCATGAATGCCCTCGCCCTCGCCCTGGTCGGCGCGCTATCGGCGTGCGCGACCAAGGGGCCGGCCGGTTCGGCTGCAGGCGCCGGCAGTGCGAAAGGATCGGCCGCGACGTCCGCCGCGGGAGCCGGCTCACAGGGCGGCGCGGGCGCGACGGCCGGTACGGGCGGCAACGCTTCCTCCGCGCGACAGGCCGCATCGACCGGTGCCGGCGGGTCCGCCGGCGGAGGCTCGGGCGACCCCTTCGAAGGGCTCGTGACGCGCAACTCCGGCGGGGGTGCGGATCACCTCGCGGGCTCCAGTGTCAGCGATGCCGACGGTGCAGGCGGCAACGGCCGTGCGGGCAGTGTGGTCGGGGCAGGTGTCGCCGAGGATCCCGTCGCCGCGGCGATTCGCCGCGATCAGGCAGCGCGGGCCGCCGCCGGCGCTGCCGGCTCCTCGAAGGGAACAACGGGTGGGACTGCCGCAGCGGGTGGCGGCGAGACCTCCGGGACCGGTACGGCAGGAGGTCGCCCGGGCGCTGCCGGCGCCTCGACGGGTACGGCGGGCGCGACCGCCGCAGCGGGAGGCGGGCGCCCGGGCGGTGCGGATGGCGCAGGCAAGGAAGGCGGGCGCGACGGCACGGGCCGGTCGGGCACCGCGTCCGGCGGCAGCCACAAGAGTGGGGCGGATGCCCTGACAGCCGCCGATGACGACGCCGCCGCGGGCAGCGATCCGGTGAAGCGCGCTCTGAGGCAGGCCGAGAAGAACCGTCAGGCCGATGCGGCTGCCGGCGGAGGCGCCGGTGGCGCCGGGGCGGGCGGTGCGAATGCCGGCAGCGCGAACGCGGCCGGCGCCGCCGGTGCGGGTGCGGGCGGTGCTGGTGCCGGTACCGGCCGTGCCGGCAGTGCGTCCGGCTACGCGGACGACAGCCCGGTAGCCCGCGCGCTCCGTCAGGCCGAGGCGGCGGAGGCCGCAGCGCGCGAGCGCGAGCGCCTGGAGGCTGAAGCCCGCCGGGGCCGCGTCGAGACTGCGGCCAACAGCGTCCTGATCGACCAGGACGACCGTCTCCAGACCCTCGGCGGCATGCTGCCCATGGCGCTCAGCATGGATGAGCAGGGCCTGTTCGACTTCGACCGCTATCAGCTGCGCGACGAGGTGAAGAAATCCCTCGACGAAGTGGCCGAGAAGCTCAAGACGGCGGCCTACGACAAACTGCACATCCTCGGCTTCACCGACCGTATCGGCACCGAGGAGTACAACCGGCGCCTGTCCGAGAAGCGTGCGTGGGCCGTCGCCGGCTATCTGATGAACAAGGGTGTTCCGCCGCACAAGCTGCGCGTGGTCGGCCGCGGCGAGGAGGGCTCGGTGGTCGGAGACGAGCAGTGCGAAGGCCTCACGCGCGAGGCGATGATCGAATGCCTGCAGCGCGACCGGCGGGTCGAGATCGCCGCGACCGTGAAGGAGTATCAGCTCGAGGTCCGCTGAGTCTCCCGGAGCGGTCCGCAAGGCACGAGGCCCCGGGGTGCCCCCCGGGGCCTCGTTGTTTCCGGGGGCGCGGCATCCCCGGATGCCGGTGGTACGCTTCCGCATCGCGGAGATGATCGAGAGGGCGGACGGATGGAACCAGGCGGACACGACATTCCGGGCAGGCCCGAGATGACACTGGAGCAGATGGCCGCGCTCGTTGCGGACGGTGCCTGCGTTGCGCTGCCGCAGGATGCCACCGGGGTTTCGATGGCGCTGACCCGGGCGCTCGTTGCGCGAGGGGTGCGCGACCTGCATCTGGTCTGCGTCCCCATCGGCGGGGTCCAGACGGACATCCTGGTCGGTGCAGGCTGCGTGTCGCTCGTGGAGACCTCCGCGGTGACGCTCGGAGAGTTCGGCACCGGTCCCCGTTTCGCCGCGGCCCTGCGCGAGGGCCGGGTGCGGGTGCGGGACGCCACCTGCCCGGCGATCCACGCGGCGCTCCAGGCGGGTCAGAAGGGCATCCCGTTCATCCCGTTGCGGGGTCTGCTCGGCACCGACGTGCTCGCGAGCCGCGCCGACTGGAAGGTGATCGACAACCCCTTCGCGCCCGGGGACCCCATCGTGCTGCTGCCGGCCATCCGGCCGGACGTCGCGATTCTCCATGCCCCGCTGGCCGATCGCTACGGCAACGTCGCCATCGGCCGGCAGCGCGACCTCCTGACGCTCGCCCAGGCCTCGCGGTCCTGCCTCGTCACTGTGGAAGCCTTCACGGACGACAACCTGATGGCCGATCCCGCGGCCTCGCCGGGCGTGATCCCCGCGATCTACGTCGACGGCGTGGCCCTGGCGCCCCGCGGCGCCGCACCCCTGCGTTTCCTGGAGCACTATCCCCTCGACGAGGCCTGGATGGGCGAGTACGTGCGCGCCGCCGCCTCTCCCGAGGGGTTCGCCTCGTGGCTCGCCGCGTGGGCGGGTGAGCAGGCGGTGGCGACGGCATGAGCGGGGCCGCCTGCAGCCCCACCGAACTGCTCGTCTTCACGCTGGCGGGACTGCTTCGGGACTGCCGGCACGTGGTCGTGGGCGCGTCCTCGCCGATTCCGGGGTCGGCAGCGCTGCTGGCACGGGCCTGGAGCCGGGGCCGGCTGCGGGTGAACGTGCTCGGTTCGCAGCAGCACAACAGCTTCACCAACGGGGGGGTCGAGACCTTCGACATGGCGGCCCAGGGTCGCATCGATGCGTTCTTCCTCGGGGGCGGGCAGATCGACGGGGAGGCCAACATCAACCTCGTGGGGACCGGGCACTACCCGGACGGGCCCGTCCGCTGGCCGGGGTCCTTCGGTTCGAGCTATCTCTACTTCCTGGTCCCGCGGGTCATCCTGTTCCGCGAGGAACACACGCGGCGGGTCTTCGTCCCGAAGGTGGACTTCGTCAGTGCACCCGGCTGGAGCCCGCCCGAGGTGTACCGACCCGGCGGTCCCTCGAAGCTGGTCACCGGGCGAGGGGTCTTCGTGTTCGAACGGGAGCACCGGCGGTTCCGTCTCGAGACCGTGCACCCCGGGCACACCGCGGAGGAGATCCGCGAGAACACGGGCTTCGACTACGTGTCCCCGGAGCGTGTGCCCGAGACACCCGGCCCGGACGCCGCCACCCTCGCGCTCATGCGCGGGCGCATCCGCGCCGAGATCGCCGAAACCTACCCGCGCTTCGCGGCCCGCTGGCCTTCGGCCGGGACCGTCGGATAGGGTTATTTCCCGGCCGCATAAGAAAATTCGAAACGAGTCTTTCGGTTTCTAAGGCCTCCCCGATACGATCCCTGCAGGATCACGGGTAGGCGCGTCCCTCGACGTCGTGGAAGCGCCCCGGCGAAGCGGTATGCCGTCCCGGCCCAGCCCACCACGACGGTTCCGAGGCCCATGTACCAGTACGATGAGATCGATCAGCGGATCGTGGACGAGCGCGTCTGCCAGTTCCGCGATCAGACGCAGCGCTTTCTCGCGGGCGCGCTGAGCGAAGACGAGTTCCGCCCCCTGCGACTCCAGAACGGCCTGTACATCCAGCGGCATGCGCCCATGCTGCGCGTCGCCATTCCCTATGGCCTGCTGTCGACACGCCAGCTGCGCATGCTGGCCTTCATCGCCCGCCGCTACGACCGGGGCTCCGCGCATTTCAGCACCCGCCAGAATCTGCAGTACAACTGGCCGAAGCTCGAGGACGTGCCGGACATCCTGGAGCACCTCGCGACGGTTCAGATGCACGCCATCCAGACGAGCGGCAACTGCGTGCGCAACGTCACGACCGACCAGCTGGCCGGCGTGGCTCAGGACGAGATCGTCGATCCCCTGGTATGGGCGGAACTGCTGCGCCAGTGGTCCACATTCCATCCGGAGTTCGCCTACCTGCCGCGCAAGTTCAAGATCGCCATCGTGGGCGCCGAGAACGACCGCGCAGCCACGCTCGTGCACGACATCGGCATCCAGGCGGTGCGCAGCGATGCCGGCGAGGTCGGCTTCCGCATCATCGTGGGCGGCGGCCTCGGCCGCACTCCGATCATCGGGCACGTGGTGCGCGAGTTCCTGCCGTGGCGGCATCTGCTCACTTACCTCGACGCGATCCTGCGCGTCTACAACCGCTTCGGCCGCCGCGACAACAAATACAAGGCGCGCATCAAGATCCTCGTGAAGGAACAGTCGCCCGACGCCTTTCGCGAGGCCGTCGAGGATGAGTGGCGCCATCTGGAGAACGGACCCGCCACGCTCGTGCAGGAAGAGGTGGATCGCGTGGAGGCCCGCTTCCGCCGTCCCGCCTATCGTCATCTCCCGGCGATCGACGCGGCGCACGAGCATCGCCTGAACGCGGACAAGGCCTACAGTCGCTGGGTCGCGCGCAATGTGCATGCGCACCGGCAGGACGGCTACGTGGCCGTCACGGTCTCCCTCAAGCAGCACGGACTCCCGCCCGGCGATGCGACTGCGGATCAGATGGACGCCGTCGCGGCCCTCGCGGACCGCTTCAGCTTCGGCGAAGTGCGCGTGACCCACGAGCAGAACCTGCTGCTGCCGCACGTGGAACTGCGCCTCCTCGGCGAGCTGTGGGGCGAACTGAAGGCACTGCGTCTCGCGACGCCCAACATCGGCCTTATCACCAACATCATCGCCTGCCCCGGCGGCGACTACTGCTCTCTGGCGAACGCCGTGTCCATTCCCGTGGCGGAGGCGATCCAGGAACGCTTCGCCGATCTCGACTACATCCACGACATCGGCGAATTGGACCTCAACATCTCCGGCTGCATGAACTCCTGCGGGCACCATCACGTGGGGCACATCGGCATCCTCGGCGTCGACAAGGGCGGGGAGGAGTGGTATCAGATCAGCATCGGCGGACGGCAGGGCAACGATGCCGCGCTCGGGAAGGTGATCGGACCGTCGTTCGCGCGTGCACAGGTCCCGGACGTGATCGAGCAGCTGATCGGCGTCTACCTCGCCCGCCGCGACTCGGAGGCGGAGCGCTTCGTCGACGTGGTGCATCGCCTGGGCCTCGAACCCTTCAAGGAGGCCGTCTATGCCGACGCTCATTAAGCAGCGCGCGATCGCGACGGACCACTGGATCGCCCTCGCGGACGATGCCGAGGTGCCGCCCTCCGGCGCCGTGCTCGTCCCTCTGAAGCGCTGGCAGGCGGAACGCGATGTCCTGGGCGCCCGGACCGGCGCCGTGGGTGTGCTCCTCCAGCCCGCGGACGATCCCGGCGAGATCTCCGGCGACCTCGGGCGCCTCGCGCTCGTCGCCGTCGCCTTTCCGGCGTTCACGGACGGGCGCGGATACTCGATCGCCCGCCTGCTGCGCGAGCGTTACGGCTTCCGCGGCGAACTGCGGGCCGTCGGAGACATCCTCCGCGACCAGCTCTTCCTGCTCGCGCGCTGCGGCTTCGACAGCTTCGCCCTGAAGGATGGTCAGGATGTGCAGGCCGCCCTTGCCGCATTCGATGACTTCTCCGAGGTGTATCAATCGGCCTCGGACCGCTCCGGACTGTTCACGCGGCGGTTCCCGCAGGCGGCGGGAGCCTCCCGATGACGTTGGAACCCGACAACGTTCAGAGCGCCCTTCAGGTGCTGCACAGCGCCGTGCGCGATCACGCGCCGGCAGCGTTCTCCTCGAGCTTCGGCGTCGAGGACATGGTTCTGCTCGACCTCATCGCGAAAGCCGGTCTGCCGGTCGACGTGTTCACCCTCGACACCGGGCGGCTGCCGCCGGAGACGCTGGAACTCGTCGATCGCGCCCGTGAGCACTACGGCGTCGCCATCCGCGTGCTCTACCCCGAGGCCGCGGCCCTCGAGAGCTTCGTGACCGCACAGGGACCGAACGCCTTCTACCGGTCGGTCGAACTGCGCAAGCAGTGCTGCGCGATCCGCAAGGTGGAACCGCTGAAGCGTGCTCTGGAGGGCAAGCAGTTGTGGATCACCGGGCTGCGCCGCAGCCAGTCGGTGACCCGCGAATCCCTGCCGATGCTCTCGTTCGACGACGGGTACGGTCTCTGGAAACTGAGCCCCCTCGCCGAGTGGTCGACGGACGAAGTGTGGGGCTACGTGCGCGCGCACGGCGTTCCGGTGAACGCGCTGCACGCGAAAGGGTTCCCGAGCATCGGCTGCGCGCCGTGCACACGGGCGATCCAGCCGCACGAGCACGAGCGGGCCGGTCGCTGGTGGTGGGAACAGCCGGAACAGAAGGAATGCGGCCTGCACCTCGCGCCGGACGGCCGGCTGGTGCGGGCACCGAAGGCGGAAGCAGGAGAAACAGCATGAACGAGACCCTCGAACGGGTCGGAAGCGCGCATCCGGCGCGGGCCGCTCACGAGGCGACCCCGCGGCGGACCTGGTCCCATCTGGACGCCCTCGAGGCGGAGTCCATCTTCATCCTGCGCGAGATCGCGGCCGAGTGCGGCAACGTCGCGCTGCTGTTCTCGGGCGGCAAGGACTCGGCCGTGGTGCTGCGCCTCGCCGAGAAGGCCTTCTTCCCCGAGGCGGTGCCCTTCACGCTGCTGCACGTCGACACCGAGCACAACTTTCCCGAGGTGATCGCCTTCCGCGACCGCCTCGTCGCCCAGCGCGGCCACAAGCTCGTGGTGCGGTCCGTCGGCGATTCCATCCGCGCCGGCCGGGTGCGTCTGCGGCATCCGGACGAGCCACGCAACCCGCACCAGTCCGTCACCCTGCTCGACGCGATCGCCGAGTTCGGCTTCGAGGCGTGTATCGGCGGCGCACGGCGTGACGAGGAGAAGGCGCGCGCCAAGGAACGCGTGTTCTCCTTCCGCGATGAGTTCGGTCAGTGGGACCCGAAGAACCAGCGGCCGGAACTCTGGAGCCTGTACAACGGCAAGGTGCACCCGGGCGAGAACATCCGGGTGTTCCCCATTTCCAACTGGACCGAGCTCGACGTCTGGCAGTACATCCTCCGCGAGGACATCGAACTGCCGGAGATCTACTTCGCGCACCCGCGGCAGGTGGTGCGGCGCGGCACGGCGCTCGTGCCGGTCACACCCCTGACGCTTCCGAAGGAAGGCGAGACCGTGGAGGAGGTGTCCGTCCGCTTCCGCACGGTCGGCGACATCACGTGCACGGCCCCCGTCGCATCGACGGCGGCCACACTGGAGGAAGTCATCCTCGAGACCATGGAGACGCGGCTCACGGAGCGCGGCGCGACCCGCCTCGACGACCAGACCAACGAAGCCGCCATGGAACTGCGCAAGCGCGAGGGTTACTTCTGATGAGCGACACCCTCGACACCGGCCTGCTCCGGTTCATCACGGCCGGCAGCGTCGACGATGGCAAGAGCACGCTCATCGGCCGGCTCCTGCACGACAGCAAGAACCTGCTCGCCGACCAGGTGACGGCCCTGGAGGCGGCCTCGCGCAAGCGCGGCTTCTCCCAGCCGGACCTGTCCCTCCTGACCGACGGCCTGCTGGCGGAGCGGGAGCAGGGCATCACCATCGACGTGGCGTACCGGTACTTCGCGACGCCGGCGCGCAAGTTCATCGTCGGGGATTCCCCCGGCCACGTGCAATACACGCGCAACATGGTCACCGCCGCGAGCACCGCGGATGTCGCCATCCTGCTGGTCGATGCGCGTCACGGCCTGCAACCGCAGACGCGCCGCCACGCCTATCTCGCCTCCTGGGTCGGCGTGCCGCGCGTGGTGCTCGCGGTGAACAAGATGGACGCCGTGGACTGGTCCCGCGAGCGGTTCGAGGCGATCCGGTCCGCCTTCGAGACCATGGCGAAGAGTCTGGGCTTCCGCGAGGTCTCGGCGATTCCCCTGTCGGCCCTGCAGGGCGACATGGTGGTGGATCGCGGCGAGTCCCTCGGCTGGTACGCGGGGCCGACACTGCTGGAATACCTCGAGTCGGTGCCCGCGCGCCGCGACGGCGTGACGGGCGCTTTCCGGTTCCCGGTGCAGCGCGTGGTGCGTTTCCCCGGCGCGGCCGATTCGTCGTCTGCCCGCGGGTATCAGGGCACGGTCGTGGGCGGGCGCGTGCGTGTCGGAGACGCGGTCAGCGTGCTGCCGGCGGGCCTGACCGCGAAGATCGCCGCGATCGTCACGGCGGACGGTGCGCTGCCCGAAGCCAACGTCGACATGGCCGTGACGCTCCGGCTCGACCGGGACATCGACATCTCCCGCGGGGATCTCATCGCCTCCGCCGACACCGTGCCGGCCGTCACCCAGGATCTCGCCGCAGAGATCTGCTGGTTCGACGCCGAACGGCTGGACCCGTCGCGCGCGTATCTGCTCAAGCACGCGACCGCCACGGTGAAGGCGAAGGTGGCCGCGGTGGACCATCGCATCGACGTGGATACGGCGCAGCCCGTGCCGGCGACCGAGCCGCTCGCCATGAACGACATTGCCCGCGTGCGTGTGCGGACGCAGCGCCCCCTGGGCATCGACGCCTACACGCGCAATCGTGTGACCGGCGCCTTCATCCTCATCGATCCGACGAGCTACCGGACGGTCGCGGCGGGGACGCTGGCATGAACCCCGCAACCGTGTATCTCGTCGGCGCCGGGCCGGGTGCCGAAGACCTCCTGACGCTGCGGGCCTTGCGGCTGCTGCGCGAGGCGGACATCGTGTTCCACGACGCCCTCGTGTCACCGGACATTCTCGAGTACGCCGCGCGCGCGAGGAAGGTCCCGGTAGGCAAGCGCTGCGGCGCGCACTCCGCGAAGCAGCAGGACATCAATGCGCTGCTCGTCGAAGCGGCGCGCACGCACCGCTGCGTGGTGCGCCTGAAGGGCGGAGACCCCATGCTGTTCGGCCGCGCGCAGGAAGAGCTCGATGCGCTGGCCGCCGCGGGCGTTCGGGTCGAGGTCGTGCCGGGCATCAGCGCGGCGTTCGGCGCGTCTTCCAGCGTGCTGCAATCCCTCACCGAGCGGGGCGTCAGCCGCAGTGTCGTGTTTCTCACGCCGCGAGTCGGCACGGAGACCGTCGCCTGGGACTGGGCGCGGCCCGCGGCATCCGCCGACACCGCCGTGTTGTACATGGCCGGTCGCGATGCTCATGCGGTCGCGGCGGCGCTGCAGCTTGCCGGCATTCCCGGTGCGCGTCCCTGCGTGGTGGTCGAGAGCGCAAGCCTGCCCGGAGAGCGCATCCTGCCGGGACGCCTCGCCGACCTCGCGCGTCTTTGCGCGCAGCTCGGCGACGGCCCCGCGCTCGTCATGCTGGGCGAGGTCTACGCGGACATCGTCGCGCGCGCCGAATCCTTCGAGCAGCGACTGCAGGCCTGATTCCCCCGAGTCCTCCGGCGCGGCGCCTCCCGAGGGCCCGCGCGGGAGGCCTGTTTTCCTACGTTTCCACGATCATGACTTCACCGGACAAGTACACCGTCGAGCGCATCACCGAAATCCACGCCTACACGCCGAACCTGTTCCGCTTCCGCACCACGCGCTACCGCGGCTATCGCTTCATTCCCGGCCAGTTTGCCCGCCTGGGTCTGCACGATGATGAAGGCAAGATCATCTGGCGCGCGTACTCCATCGTGTCCGCGAGCTACGACGAGCACCTGGAGTTCTTCTCCATCGTCGTGCCGGACGGTGCCTTCACGAGCCGGCTCGCCCGCCTGGGCGTGGGCGACGAGATCCTCGTCGAGAAGATGAACTACGGCTTCCTCACGACCGATCGCTTCGAGGGCGGCCGCGACCTCTGGATGCTGTCCACCGGCACGGGCGTCGCGCCCTTCGTCAGCATCCTGTACGAGGCCTCCACCTGGACCGACTATGACCGCATCGTGCTCGTGCACAGCGTGCGGCATTCCGCCGAGCTCGCCTACACCGAAACCGTGGAGTCCCTGAAGCACCACGAATACTTCGGCGAGTTCGCGCACAAGCTGGTCTACGTGCCGGTGGTGACGCGCGAGGCGGTGGCGGGCGCGCTGGCGAAGCGCATCCCCGACCTGCTGGAATCGGGCGAGCTGGAACGGCGCGTGGGGTTCGCGCTCGATCGCGAAACCAGCCGTGTCATGATCTGCGGCAACCCCCGAGATGGTCGAGGACACCCGGCAGTGGTTCCTCGGTCACGGCTACGAACTGAGCCGGCGCGGCAAGCCCGGACATCTCGCCCTGGAAAACCTCTGGTGACGCAAGAGACGGCGGTCATCCTCTTCGCACACGGTTCGCGTGACGAACGCTGGCGCGCACCGTTCGAGGCCGTGCGGGCGGAAGTGGAACGCCGGCACGGGGGACGGGTCGTGCTCGCCTTCCTCGAACTGATGTCGCCCTCTCTGGCCGAGGCGGCGGCCTTGCTCGCCGCGGAGGGCGTGACGCGCGCGGTGATCGTGCCCCTGTTTCTCGGTGTGGGCCGGCATCTTCGGGAGGATCTCCCCGCGATGGCCGAGACGGCGGCACGAGAGACCGGCCTGACGCTCGTGGCCGCGAAGTCCGCGGGCGAGTCTCCCGCCATCGTCGAGGCGCTCGCGACCTACGCGATCGGCGCCGCGGCCTCAGCCGCGGACGCCTGAGGCAGAAAGCGGAACACCCCGCCGGGGCGGGGTGTTCCAGGGACGGCAGGTCGGGCGACCGGATCAGTAGTCCATGCCGTCCATGCCCGGCGCGCCGCCGCCCTTGGGCGCCTTGTCCTCCTTGGGCAGTTCCGCCACCATCGCATCGGTGGTGAGGATCAGGCCCGCGACGGACGCCGCATTCTGCAGGGCCGTGGCGGGTCACCTTGGTCGGGTCGATCACGCCCATCTCCACCAGATCACCGTAGGTGTCGTTCGAGGCGTTGTAGCCGAAGTTGCCCTTGCCCTCGACCACCTTGTTCACCACCACCGAGGGTTCGGCGCCGGCGTTGGAGGCGATCGCGCGCAGGGGTTCCTCCAGCGCACGCATCACGATCTTGATGCCGGCATCCTGGTCGTGGTTGTCACCCTTCACGGAGACCGCCGCCCGGGCACGGATCAGTGCGACCCCGCCACCGGCCACCACGCCTTCCTCTACGGCGGCACGGGTGGCGTGCAGCGCGTCCTCCACACGGGCCTTCTTCTCCTTCATCTCCACTTCCGTCGCGGCGCCGACCTTGATCACCGCCACGCCGCCGGCCAGCTTGGCCACGCGCTCCTGCAGCTTTTCGCGGTCGTAGTCGGAGGTCGTCTCCTCGATCTGCTGGCGGATCGCCTTGATGCGGCCCTCGATGCCCGGCTGGTCGCCCGCGCCGTCGATGATGGTGGTGTCTTCCTTGCCCACCTCGACACGCTTGGCACGCCCCAGGTCCTTCAGGGTGGCGTTCTCGAGCTTGAGTCCCACTTCCTCGGCGATCACGGTCCCGCCGGTGAGGATGGCCATGTCCTCCAGCATCGCCTTGCGGCGGTCCCCGAAGCCCGGGGCCTTCACGGCGCAGGTCTTGAGGATGCCGCGCATGTTGTTCACGACGAGGGTGGCCAGCGCTTCGCCTTCCACTTCCTCGGCGACGATCAGCAGCGGCTTGCCGGACTTCGCGACCTGCTCCAGGACGGGGAGGAGATCCCGGATGCTGGAGATCTTCTTGTCGTGGAACAGGATGTACGGGTCGTCCAGGACGGCGACCTGCTTGTCGGGGGTTGCTGATGAAGTAGGGGGACAGGTAGCCGCGGTCGAACTGCATGCCCTCGACCACTTCCAGCTCGTTGTCGAGGCTCTTGCCGTCCTCGACCGTGATGACGCCTTCCTTGCCGACCTTCTCCATCGCGTCGGCGATGATCTTGCCGACCGCCGCATCGGAGTTGGCGGAGATGGAACCGACCTGGGCGATCTCCTTGCCGGTCGAGCAGGGCTTGCTCATCTTCCTGAGTTCTTCGACCACCGCCGTGACGGCCTTGTCGATGCCGCGCTTCAGGTCCATCGGGTTCATGCCGGCGGTGACGAACTTCATGCCTTCCTGGACGATGGCCTGGGCCAGCACGGTGGCGGTGGTGGTGCCGTCGCCGGCCACGTCGGAGGTCTTGGAGGCGACTTCCTTCACCATCTGGGCGCCCATGTTCTCGAACTTGTCCTTCAGTTCGATTTCCTTGGCGACGGACACGCCATCCTTTGTGATGGTCGGGGCGCCCCAGGACTTCTCGAGGACGACGTTGCGGCCCTTGGGGCCGAGGGTCACCTTGACGGCATCGGCCAGGACGTTGACGCCGGCGACGATGCGGTGACGGGCGGAATCATGGAAACGGACTTCCTTGGCTGCCATGGTTGCGGACTCCAGTAACGAAACTAGGGATATGCGAGGCGCTGGCGATTACTCGACCACGCCCATCACGTCGTCCTCGCGCATGACGAGGACCTCCTCGCCCTGCACCTTGACGGTCTGGCCGGAGTACTTGCCGAACAGGACGCGGTCGCCGACCTTGATCTGGAGCGGGTGGACCTTCCCGTCGTCGGTGCGCTTGCCCGAGCCCACGGCGATGACTTCGCCCTGGTCCGGCTTTTCGGCGGCGGTGTCGGGGATCACGATGCCCGAGGCGGTTCTGCGTTCCTCCTCCAGGCGCTTGACGATGATGCGGTCGTGTAAGGGACGAATTTTCATGGGTTGCACTCCATTCGATCGATTGCACGAGAGAACAGGAAAGGGGTGCGGGGCACCCGTTCCCGGGGTTCGGGCCACGCCCGGACGGAAGCGGAAGTAGGGGCGCCATTCCGGTACTTCAAGGGGGCGCCGTCCGACGCCCGATGGGCACGTCCGGAACCCCCCGTTGGGGGCGATACGGGCGCGGTTGGGAGCACCGCCCTGGTGGATGCTTGCCAGGGGCGAGGTGGTCCGACCTAAGTCCTTGAATCGTCTTCGGCAGTGTTGCAGCCTGACGACAGGCCCGTAACGAAAAAAACTCGCGAAACCTATTGCTTTGCGGAGTTTCGCTTGGTAATTTCCACCTGTACGCGGAAGTGGCACTGGCGGGGCTTTTGTGCGCGGCACGACCGGCGATGCAGCGGGCTGACCAGCAGTCGGGTCGGTCATCAAGAGTTAACAACAACGACGAAGATATCCGGGGGGGCACGACCAGGCGCAGCAGTGAGAATGCCCGGTGTGTCGCGGGAGAGCAGATTCACCGCTCTCGAACGGAACGTTTTGCAGGAGACTGAGCAATGAGTCTGAAAAAATATCTGGCCGGGGTTGCCCTGGCCGCTGGTGTACCGATGACGGCCTCGGCCGCCATCGTCCACCCTCGACGGGGACGGGTTCGACGTCAAGTACGACGACTCCATCGTCTCGCTCTGGGGCACTCCCACTCTCGTGGGCAAAGAGCTGAAGTTCTTCCCGACGGCGTTCGCGGCGGATGCAAGTAACTCGGCCGGCGCCAACAACATGGCGTTTGCGAACTCCACGATCTCTCTGACGATCATCGCGGATGCCGGGTACTACCTCACGGACGGGACGTTGAACGAGGGGGCAACTACATCAAGTTCGGTGGCCCCGAGTCGGGCGTTTCCGTGGAGGGTGATCTCCGAATCACGTCGCTGAGTGGCGGTGGCGGTCCTGTAATCGATCCGATCACGTCTGGTGCATTGCCCGCCACCCCGGTGTTCGGCTCCAATGAGTGGACCGCCTCGGCATCCGTGGACCTCGTCGGTCAAGTGACGTCTGCCAACGTGTCGATCACGAACCTGCTTGGTGCTTGGCAGTTCAATGCGCTTGGTGCCGGTTCCCTGCAAGGCGCCTTCATTCAGAAGACGGACGTCATCCTGGCCGTCGGTGTGGCTCCGATTCCGGAACCTGCCACCTGGGCGATGATGGCGACCGGCGGCATCCTGCTGGGCTTCGGTCTGCGTCGCAGCCGCGGTTAAGCAGTCGCCAGACGTCCTGGCTTTCCGGCGTTCGCGCCGGTGCGAGAAGCCCCTCCGTGGTGGGGCTTCTTGTTTTTCGGGGCCGTTCCGGCACAGGGCTTTTTTGGGCACGGGTCTCCGTGAGGGCGTCGGGGCCGGATTCGAAATGGGCCTGTGTGATTGCGTCCGCGTCCGCTGGTGCCTCTACTGCCAGTGCTTGTCCTCCGCGATGAACTCGCTGCCCGGCAGCGGGCCGGGCCCGCAGAAACGCATCCACGATATTCTTCATGACGCGCGACACGCTGTTGTCGAAGCCGTTGCAGGGCAGCGCACTCGCCCAGGCGATGGAACTCGCGGAGAGACCGCACCGTGGTTCGGCGTCGTGAAGTACGTCATGTCCGCCCGGATCTGGTAGTCCTGCGTACCGCCCATGCCGGGAAGTTGTAGAGGATCTCCTCCGACACCTTCGGGTAGTTGTCCGAGTGGCCTTCGGACGATGCCAGGATGCGCGCGTGCGGAGGCGTGCCCAGCGTGAGGTCGTAACGGTCGATCTCGACGCCGGCTGCGCCGCCCAGCGCGAGCCCGAAATCGCCGATGACTTCACCTTCGATGCCGTCGAAGATCCACGACACGCTGCGATGGTAGCTGTCCGGCATGCGCCGGAAGGGCTGGGATTCATCCATGCCCTCCGACGCAAATCCGGTCCCGACCAGTTTCTGGGGCGGGCGTCCACGGTGACGCCAGAGGCCGCTGCGTTCCCCGGTCGTCTGCAGGTAATGCTCGCCGGGACGGGCCTGCCACGCCCGTGATCCGGAGTCGAGCTTGCGCACTTCCATGAGCCAGGGCTTGTCCGGCACGAAGCCGGTGACCCAGTAGTAGCCGTTCCCGGACAGGTACAGGAGTCGCCCGCCTTCCGCGAGGTAGTCCTCGGTGCCGTCCATCATCCGCTCGGAGTAGTACTCGGCGTGGGTGCCGTTGATCACGAGACGATAGGGCCGGAGCGCTTCCACGCCGTCGCGGTGAAGATCCTCGTCCGTGAGCACCTCGTAGTCGTATCCCGCGTGCTCGAGCCAAGCGATGATCGACAGATCGGCGGGGAACTGCCACGGAAAGCCCATGGCAGCGAGGCGGAACTTGGGGCGGAAATTCACCACGGGCCGGCGGTAGGACGAGAAGCACACGCCGGCGCCGTCGCGGTGGTGGTCGTAGGTGGACAGTCCGAACTCGCGATTGCGGTACATCTCCACGTCCATCTCGGTCAGGATCGGCGTGTGCGCGACGATGGCCTGGGCGATCGGCGCATCGAAGGCGAGGTGCTCGTTCGCGTAGGCCATGTAGCTCGCCGTCGGCATGAGCATGGCGATCGGCGCACGCGGCACCGCAGCCCGCACGAAGAACGGGATGTATTCCTCGGCCTCGCGACCTACCTCGCCCGCACGCAGACGCAACGCGTAGCACCCGCTGCGCAGGTCGGAGGCGATCGTCATCTCGCAGGAGGGGACCCACCGGCAATCGTCGATGGCATCGTCGTGGAACTCGATGCCGCCATACTGCGAAGGGTCCAGCCGGAAACTGTCGTCGCGCCCGTTCCAGTTCCAGCCGGTCTGTCCGCGCACGGGTGCGTTCACGCCCTCGGCGTGCAGCGCGTGGGGGCCGGTGTCCACCACGGTCCAGCCGATGCCGGCGGGCGTGTAGCCGGCGGCGGTGTCCACGCCGCGAGGACGGCCGGATCGGTGAATGATTGCCCCGAGCGCAGGACGTCGAGCTCTGCCCGGCTCAGCGCTCGGCCGACGACGCCGCACCGGTCGATCTTTCCGTTGTAGCAGAGGGACACGAACGGCCCGCGGATGGCATTGGAATCCGCGGCGCCGGCCACGAGGAAGGGCACATCCGGATGGCGCGGCTGTACGCGCAGGCTCTCGCGCACGTGCGACGCGTAGTCGAACGGCACGATCTTGGAGAGCAGGCTGTTGTAGCGGTTGAGCACGGCCTCCTGATACAGCGTCGCCGTGCCCGCGCGCCGCGTCGTAGCTCACCGCGACGAAGTACCAGACCTGCGCCACCAGGGGGATGTCGGCGCGCACTGCGTCGACCCGCTCACCGTCCCCCACCCAGAATTCGAGGCGTCCTTCCGCATTGATGCCGAAGCCGTAGCCGGCCACCTTGTCCACGGACCAGCGGCCGAGCACGCACTGACGGCCTCCGGCGGGCAGCGCCGGCCACACGAAGGCGTGCAGCGTGAACTGCCGTCGGGAGCGAGATGCCGATGCGGGTCGTTCACCTCGAGGTACGAGCCGATCTGCGCATACTGCTTCGTCACGGGGAGCGGGCCGTTGACCGGCGCCGCCACCGGCTGCTCCTGGAAGCCGGGTCCGTCGGGATGCTGGTCGCCGTGGATCAGCCGCACGAGCTGCGCGTCGGCCGTGTCGGTGCCGTCGGCGCTCACCATGAAGCGGAGCGTGTCACCGGCCTTCACGCTGATCCGGTCGGCATACCCGAACAGTTTGACCTTCGCCATGCCTCAGGACTCCATGAGGTCGTTGAGCCGCAGGAGGAACACGGCGTGGTAGGCCTCCTCCAGCGTCGGATAGGTGCGGTCGTTCACGAGGCGCGGCGGCACACCCCGCTGTCCGGACAGCGCGACGATGCGATAGCTCTCGAAGGGACGCTCGGCATACACGGCGTACTTGTCCGCCATGGGGCCCCGGCGGAAGTAGTTGAGGAGACGCTCCAGCGCTTCACTGTGCTGCCCGAGCGGTTTCGCGCGGTGCTCCTCGATCACGTCGTCGGTGACCAGCGTCTTCAGGTAGTCGCGGATCTGCTTGTCGAACCGGCGACGGTAGATCTCCTGCTTGTCCGCGATCTCGGTGGCTTCCTCGGGCACGACTTCCCCTCCTTTCTCCTGGCGCTTCGCGCGCCGTTCGCTTTTCTTCTTTTCGCGCCAGGCGCGAAACTGGGTCTTGATCCCGAACACGCCGGCCCGCGTGAACAGCACGGAGGCCAGCATGATGGCGCCGATGAGGATCAGGCCGGACCGGTCCCCAGTCCACGAGCACCTTGTCGATGACCACCACGACGAGGGTGCCGACCACCGCGCCTTCCGCGCGCCCGAGACCGCCGATGACGATCATCGCCAGCATCAGCAGCAGCTGATCCATCGAGAACAGCGAGGGGCGACGCGCCCTTGAAGTGCGCGGCGTAGAAGCCGCCGATGAGACCCAGCGCGGCGGACGAGATGAGGAACACCTGGATCCGCGCCCGCCGGTAGTCGATGCCGATCGCCTCGGCGAACGCCTCGTTCTTCTCGGGCGCGGCGCGGAGCAGCCGTCCGAGACGCTGACCGTTCACCGCACGGTAGAGCCCGAGCGCGGCGAGCATCAGGGCGAACGCGCAGTAGTAGGCGAAGCGCAGCTGCCCGGTGTCCGACCAGTCGTCGGGAATGTGGGTGTCGGCGCCGTAGAGCCCGCCGGTCGCGGAGCCGAACAGTCGGGACTGGATCACGTACACGCGGCACAACTCCGCGAGGCCGAGTGTCAGCAGCGCGTAGTAGAAGCCCTCCAGCCGGATCGCGGGGATCGCGATGACGATGCCGAAGAGGAGCCCGATGACCGCGCCCGCCGGGAGCAGGCTCCACCACGGCCATTCGAACGTGATCGACAGGTACGCCGTCCCGTACGCGGCCGCGCCCACCACGGCCATGGTCGCGAGCGACATGATGCCCGCCGTGCCGATCACCAGCATCCAGACCAGATTGATGGCCGCGTAGATGGCGAACACGCTGGCCGCCGAGAGGATCGTTCCGTCCTCCGTCGCGAAGGGCGCGACGGCCAGCAGTACGAGACCGGCCGCCCAGGCCAGCGGCCGCTTGTCGAGCACCCGGATCTCCCGGGCCAGGTTCTTCGGGTTGTACTCGCCCGCGGTCCACAGCACGTTGCGCCGTGTGAGGGGATAGCGCCAGCGCGGAAACAGCCGGCGGCCTGCCCAGCGCGGGTGAGGCCACCACCGGCGCCGGCCGATGGCCGAGAAGGGGCGGCCTCCGGGCGGACGTGACTTGCCGATCTGGGGATTGCGCCAGGTCATTCGCGGGTCTCGTCCAGAAGTCCGCCGATGCCGCGCGGGCGCGCGAGGAGCACGGCGATGATGAGACCGAACTGCGTCATGAGCACGTACTGCCCGCCCAGGTAGGTGGCCGTGACGGCTTCGGTGATGCCGATCAGGAGGGCTGCGATGAGCGCGCCCCGGATGCTGCCGAGACCGCCGCAAAGCGCGACGATGAGACCCTTCACGAGCGGCTGCAGGCCCGAGCCGGGCTCACGAAGAAGGTCTGCGACAGCAGCACCGCGGCAAGCCCTGCCAGCCCGCCGGTCACGGCCATCACCCACAGCGCGGTCTTGCGCACGCCGATGCCCACGAGGGCGGCGCCCTCAGGGTTCTGCATCATCGCCCGGATCTCCAGTCCGCGGCGGCTGCGCGTCATCCAGAACAGCGTGAGCAGCAGCACCACGGCCGAGGTCGCGATCGCCCCCACCTTGTCCGCGGTGAACACGACTTCGCCGAACTCGAGGGTCCCCTCGCCGAAGACCTTGGGCAGGGCCTTGACCCGAGGGCCGAACACCCAGAGCAGACACTGGCTGCCGATGAGGCTGATCGCGAGCGTGGCGATCATGCTCCGCACCACGAAATTGGGCTTGTCGTGCAGGGGCAGGAAGCTCACGGCGCAGATGAGCACGCCACTCAGCGCGCCTGCGAGGATGCCGCCCGCGAGCACCATCGGCCCGGCGTCGGACACGTGCTGGGCAGCGAGCCACGCGCCGTAGCCCGACAGGGCGAACGTGAACCCGTGCGCCATGTTGATCATGCCCAGGCTCGACCAGATGATGGAGATGCCGATGGCCAGCAGGCCGTAGATGGCGGCCAGCGTGATGGCGGAGAGGGCGACGAAGGGCAGGTCCGCCATCACACGCCTCCGCCCACGTGGCGGCCCGGGAGTACGACGCTGCCGCCGCCCTTGAGCCGGCCGGCGTGCATGCCGAGCAGCCGCGTGACGCGTCCCTCCAGGAGCGTGAGGTTCTGCTCGGCGATGAGCATGGCGCCATCCTGCAGATCGATCTTCATCAGGGCCTCGATGACGGCCTTGCTGATCTTGGGCGCAAGGCCCAGCGACGGTTCGTCGACCAGCAGCAGTGCCGACTCGGCCATCAGTCCCCGTCCGAGAGACACCATCCGCCGCTCGCCGCCCGACAGGCGCCCGACCGGCGTATTCATCAGTTGCGCCAGCGGCGGGAAGATCTCCAGGATGCGCTCGCGCCGACGCGCGCGCTCCCGCCAGGCAAGGCTCGTGTAGGCCCCTGCGTCGAGGTGCTCCCGCACGGTGAGCCCCGGGAAGATGGCGTCCCCCTGGGGCATGAGCGCCAGCCCCTTCCGCACGATGCGGTGGGTGTGACGCCCGGGGCCCTGGCTCCGCGTTCCGCCCACCTCGCTGCCGCGGATGCGCACCGAACCGCTCTGCCAGTCGGTGAGCCCGGCAATCGCGCGAAACAGCGTGGACTTGCCGTGGCCGTTGAGCCCGACGATGCCGACGCGCTCGCCGGCATCCACCGTCAGGTCCAGGTCGTGCAGCACGCGCAGCGGACCGTACCCGGCCGACAGTCCGCGCACCTCGAGGATCGGTGTCGTCAAGGTCGGGGACTCACGCGTGATCGAAGTACGCGGCGCGCACCTCGGGGCGGTCGAACACGTGCTCGGGCGGCCCTTCCGCGATGATGCGGCCGAGGTCGAGCACCACCACGCGATCCGCGATCGCATCGAGCAGTTCGAGACGGTGCTCCACGATCACCACTGCCATGCGCAGTTCCTTCGCGAGCAGGCGCACGATGGCATCGATCTCGTCCACCTCGGCGTTGATCAGGCCCGCGGCGGGCTCGTCCATGAGCAGGACGCTCGGACGCCGCATGAGCAGGCAGGCCAGCAGCAGCTTGCGGCGGTTCAGCGTCTCCAGGGCGCCCGTGGGCAGCGACTCGTCCGGTCGGAAGCCGGCGATGCCGCACGCCCATTCGGCGTGATGGCGGGTGAGGTAGGGCCGGTAGGCCTGACGCGCGGCCCGGAGGGTTTCGCCCACCGTGAGCGAGTCGGGCACGACCGGGCTCTGGTACGTCCGGGCGATGCCCGCGCGAGCCCGCACGGGCATCGGGTCGGCGGTGATGTCGCGGCCGCTGAAAGACACCGAGCCCGCGAGAGGCGGCAGGCGCCCGGACAGCACCTCCAGCAGGCTCGTCCTTGCCCGCCCCGTTCGGGCCGATGATGCCGAGGACCTCGCCTGGCATGACGCTCAGGCTGATGTCCTCGAGAATCGATCGGCCGCCCAGGCGCAGGGCGATGCCCGAACAGGCGAACAGCGGCGTGGGCATCGCTGCCTCGTGCGTGCGAACCGGTGCTACCGCGCCGTCACATCCAGGGAGCAGGCCGGAACGTGGTCTCCCGATGGGTCTGCGGCCCGATGATCCGGTGCTCGCCGCCCTGCACCTGGAAGAACAGGTGCGCCATGCCCTTCTCGGGGTCCTTCGTCTGCAGGGATAGTGGACCCCCGCCTGGTACTCGTTGTTGAGATACGACCAGCCGTTCACGCCGCGGAAGGGGGTCTTGCGAATGTAGTCCGCGACTTCCTTGTACTTGTCCGGGTCGCCCACGGCCTTCCACGCCTGCGCGAGGAAGTAGACCGTGTCATAGCCCATGCCCGTGTAGACGAGCCCCATCACCCCGGGGTAGGCCTTGCGGTACTTCGCCCGGAACTCCTGCCCCTTCTTGTCGGCGTACACGCCGGCGACGGTCCCCATACGAAGCCCTCGGCCGCCTTGCCCGCGAGTTCCAGGAACTCCGGCTGCGACGGGCCGTACTGGAGGTACACGAGCGCACCCTTGACCGGGTTGGCCGCGAACTGCTGGCAGAACGCGGCGAGTTCGGCGGCGACCCAGTGGTTCACCATGATCACGCCCGCGCCGGTGCGCCGGATCTCCTGCAGCACCGGTCCCAGTCCTGCACCGGGAACTGGATGTCCGTGACCTTCGCAAGCTGGAACTTGCTGGACTTCAGGGCCTCCTGGGTGGCCTTGGAGATCGTCTGCGTATAGGCGATCTGCTCCTGGATGATGTGGACCTTGTTATTGATGGGTTTCCACGCACCGCTCGCCTGGAGCTGCTCCAGGAAGATCGGGAACCCGAGCCCGTAGTACGTCTCCGGCGGGTCCATCTGGAACACGTGCCCGTACTTCTGCGGGTTCTTCTTGACGAGGTCGACGGCGGCCTGCTGGGTGTTGCCGTTGAGGTAGGGTGCCTTGTGGCCGCCGAGCGCATCCATGGCGGGCTGGGGAATCAGCACGAAGGGGGACGAAATGGCGTGCACCTTGAGGTCGGCGAGCTTGCGGAAGGCCGCCTGGGTACCCTCGGGGGTCATGATGTCGGTATCGACGATCTTGAGTTCGATCGGGCGTCCGAGCACACCGCCCGCTGCGTTGATCTCGGCGACCGCGAGCTTCGCGCCGTTCAGGTGGTCCGTGTGATCCGCGACCCCCGCAGGCCCGCTCTGGGCGAGCGGCAGGCCGATCACGATGGGCTTGCCCTGTGCGTGCCCGGGAGCGGGCATGAGCGAGAGGAGCGGCAGTGCGCCGAGACCTTCCAGGAATCTGCGGCGGGGGAATGACGAGTCGTGCATGCTGAAGCCTCCGTGAGTTTCAGGGGACGAGGCGCGTTGTCGCGCCCTCGGTGCGGGGGAAACGTTGTTGCGTCTATTGCTCGAATCGGTATCCGAGGGAGAGAAGCTCGGCGTACAGGGCGTTGCGCCTGCCGATGACATCGGCGGGCCGGCTGTCGCGGTAGCGCTTTGCCTCCTGCCCGTTGTACGGTCTGAAGTCCGGGGGAAGGGAAGGGCCGGCGTACGTCTGGACGATGTACGTGGTCACGGCCGCGGCCCGTTCGTCGGGCAGGCGGGCACCGAGCAGACCGGGCACCTGCATCAGAAGGCGCGCCCTTCGGGCAGCGGAGAAAGTGTCCGACCTGATTGGTGAACTGCGGATGCCCTTGGCGGGATTGCCCATGCCATCCTGTCCGTGACAACCGGAGCAATGGAGGAGGTAGTCGGTCTTCGCCTGGGCTCCGGTGTCATGCGCCGACACCGCCAGAGCGATCGAGAACAGACCTCCGCCGAGCACGATCCGGAGCCGGCGATCTCGATTCATGGACGCACCTCCCCTGTCGGCAGCGCACGCGCGCACCGTTGGTCAC